>CAWUFW010013814.1:0-450908 GCA_963921515.1 Calotriton arnoldi | reverse complement strand
TAGGGATTTGTGGCTTTTATATGGGTGGAGTTGTGGGTGTGTCTTTGTTCCATTTCCCCCCAGTATTTATTGACTTTGTCATTGCTTGTTTGGCCCTTTTTTTGTATTTTATGCTTTGTAGTTTCTGGGCATGTAGGAGACGTTCTTCTGACGGAGTCGGACGCTGCAGTTGGCTCGTGCGAGCTTCTCCGAGTCATTCACGCTGTGTTTCTGATGGGTTTCATGTGCGGCGTACGCGTCCATCGCGGAGTATTGGGTTGCTTCGGCTCCGTTTTGTATGCGTGTCGGTCGTACGGCTTGAGCTCCGTGCGACTCGGTCTGGTTTTCCACGCATTGCATCGTACTGCGCGGGTCGGAGTTTGCGGGTACGTTTCTGTCGGGTTCTTTCCTGGTGCGTGTCGGTCGGTTCGATTCGCGTGGTTTCACGGCCGGATAGCTGGTTTCCGTGCGGTTCGGTCGTTCGGCTTGTGTTCCGTACGAGTCGGTCGTAATTCACATGCATTGCATCGTACTAGGCGGATCGGGCAGCGCCGGTACGTGTCGGTCGGACTAAATTCCCGTACCGAGTCGGACGGTACGTTTTCCGGCCCGAATCGGAATCGGCCCCTAAGTAAGAGTTTCTCTACTATAAGCAATTGGTTTTCTTCTATAGGTAGTTCCTTAGTAGGAAAAATAATAGTACCAATAATTTCTGTAGCTGTTATGATATTCATAATACGAATGACTTATATTTGTGTGAAGAAAAGACGCAAAGAAAAGAAAGAAAGGAAATTAAGTAAGGAACGTAAAGAAAGGAAAAGAGAAATAGATGAAATAGAATTGGAGGATTTTAAAGAAAAATTATACATAAAATGCAAGGAGCAAGGGCCAGAAGACAAAATAACAGCTATATAACTTGGTAAACCGTATGTTTAGGGTTTTATGATGGTAAACCATCAAAGGGGGGATTGATGGAGTGACGTTTGTAAAAATACATCCTCATGAAATTAAGAAACCCCATAATGATGTATTGACTGCATGGACTAACCAACCCTGAATGCACACATTTATACATGGGGCAGAACACATTTTACATAATATACTAAATCATGATGGCATGTGTACGTATTAACTGTTTGCGCTTTGAAAAATCGTACTAATGCATGTTTATGCTATGTTGTACATTGCACATTTTGCATGTTGTGCACAAATAACGAAAAGTCACTTTAAATTAATAGCTTCGCTAGGAATTAATTAATACATGGTATTAGTATGGTGGGAGGTAACCATAATGGGTTTCATTTCATGAATTAATACTCCTTTGTGTTTATTTACTTTAGTACGAGATTGGGCCTGCCTGAAAATGGCCTCTTGTCTGAACCAGCATGCGCCAAAATGTTTTGCCTGCTTACGAACGCACCAGCTGATGTAATCCGTGTGAAGGCCATGTTGACCTGTGACCTGTGTCCTATTGTTTATGTGCCAAGACGCGACAGCGACTGTGGGAACTGCCATCGCTACGTGCAATTTGAATGTGAAGCGGATGTCATGATATGAGAATGTTGCAAAATGTATAACTAGTGATATTAGTAGTATACAAATGTATTTATCCTTAATACTTCCTTTGCTAACACTGGTATGGGATGGATTTGTGAGGAGAACATGATGAGGCGACCCTAGCATGATTTATGACAACCAATCACAGGCC
Source organism: Calotriton arnoldi (assembly GCA_963921515.1). NCBI lineage: Eukaryota > Metazoa > Chordata > Amphibia > Caudata > Salamandridae > Calotriton > Calotriton arnoldi. Next base: position 449,221 of record CAWUFW010013814.1, on the reverse strand, counting down.
GAGTTTCTACTGATACTGCAACATTGTAAGATAGTGAGTTAGGCATTAGGGTATAATTGATATCCCAATTGGGGGTGTGGCAGATCAGAACGCAGATGATCATCAAGAGAACATCGAGAGAGTGTCAGTCGAGCAGACAGGGAGAGAATGCAGAAAACATCTAGACATCGAGAGAGAAGTGCACCAAGACAGAGAGAGCAGACCAGCACTGAGCGAGAGAGCATCTTAGGTACGAGAACGTTGCGGGAGTGCTTGGGAGGAGAAGGTGTCCGAGGAGAACTAGATCAAGGTAGATTGAATTGGGAGATTATATTTGTTTGCCAGACTATGGCAAAAGTTAGCTGCATCTGTTCTGTTAACTTTGTCCTCTGAGCCTATCTCTGGGGACCCCTTGCCACAACCTCGGCCAAGGAAGAGGTTTTCCTGATTCTTTGGTGGGTATCACCCTCCTTAAATGCTTTAATTTTGCAATATATTTCTGCAAGTGGTTATGCTGTACCTTCTCTCCCCCCATTCCTATGCACGCTTTGATGTCGATACAAATGATTCATTTTGATTACATTGCTCGATAATTTGTTCTCTTATATGTGGTCTTGTGTAAGCACTGACAATCTGAATTATGAGCATTTAATATTAATAAGATAACATTATTAATTGAATAAACGACTCTGTGGTTATTTAGTTTAAGTATTAAACTGTTTAGTTAATCATAGTCACCATCAACTCTTCAACTAATGGTCCATCGACCAAAGGAAGAAGACAGTTGAAATTGCGAATAGTTAGTAATATATACAAATGTTATTAATGTGAAGTATAGTACTGTACATAATAAAACTGACAAATTAAACCCCCCAAATCCAGCGCCCGTCTTCAGGGATCATTTATGGGTAATGTGTGATGGGCCCCGTTGTTTGGTAAGCATTTATGTGTGAAGAGATTTCCCTGGTCCCTGGTTCATGAATTAGGGGTTGTGCTGGATCACTCACTTCGCCACCCCAGTTCAGACCCAGACATATGCAAATCAGTCTTGACCCTGTGCCTCATGGGAATAGTCCAGCCCGAACTGCCAATCCAGGTCTTCCCTGGACCGGAAACAAGCATCCTGGGACCGGTTTCAGGGTAACACCCCTCATCAGCCAGGCTAGCTTGAATCCAGTGGCAAAGTGAGCAAGGGACCCATGTCTGGGCATACCCTGCCAACATAGGGCGAACAAAGCAAACACAAGGAGATGATGGATGGAGTGCTGAAACTTTTCAGACACTCACCCCCAGCCACAGATCTGGGTTGAATCCATCATCATTCTTTAGCTCACTTCGCCACCCCAGGCAGACCCAGCCATATGCAAATCAGTCTTGACCCTGTGCCTCATGGGAACAGTTCAGCCCAAACTGCCAAGCCAGGTCTTCCCTGGACCGGAGACAAGCATCCTGAACCGGTTTCGGGGTAACACCCTTCATCAGCCAGGATAGCTTGAATCCAGTGGCAAAGTGAGCAAGGGACCGACGTCTGGGCATACCCTGTCAACATAGGATGAACAAAGCAAACACAAGGAGATGATGGATGGAGTGCTGAAACTTTTCAGACACTCACCCCCAGTCACAGATCTGGGTTGAATCCATCATCGTTCTTCAGCTCACTTCGCCACCCCAGTTCAGACCCAGCCATATGCAAATCAGTCTTGACCCTGTGCCTCATGGGAACAGTCCAGCCCGAACTGCCAAGCCAGGCCTTCCCTGGACCGGAGACAAGCATCCTGGGACTGGTTTCAGGGTAACACCCTTCATCAGCCAGGCTAGCTTGAGTCCAGTGGCAAAGTGAGCAAGGGACCGACGTCTGGGCATACCCTGTCAACCTACGGTGAACAAAGCAAACACAAGGTGATGATGGATGGAGTGCTGAAACTTTTCAGACACTCACCCCCAGTTACAGATCTGGGTTGAATCCATCATCGTTCTTTAGCTCACTTCGCCACCCCAGTTCAGACCCAGCCATATGCAAATCAATCTTGACCCTGTGCCTCATGGGAACATTCCAGCCCGAACTGCCAAGCCAGGTCTTCCCTGGACCGGAGACAAGCATCCTGGGACCGGTTTCGGGGTAACGCCCTTCATCAGCCAGGTTAGCTTGAATTCAGTGGCAAAGTGAGCAAGGGACCGACGTCTGGGCATACCCTGCCATTATAGGGTGAACAAAGCAAACACAAGGAGATGATGGATGGAGTGCTGAAACTTTTCAGACACTCACCCCCAGTCACAGATCTGGGTTGAATCCATCATCATTCTTTAGCTCACTTCGCCACCCCAGTTCAGACCCAGCCATATGCAAATCAGTCTTGACCCTGTGCCTCATGGGAACAGTCCAGCCCAAATTGCCAAAACAGGTCTTCCCTGGACTGGAAACAAGCATCCTGGGACCGGTTTTGGGGTAACACCCCTCATCAGCCAGGCTAGCTTGAATCCAGTGGCAAAGTGAGCTAGGGGCCCACGTCTGGGCCTACCCTGCCTACATAGGGCGAACAAAGCAAACACAAGGAGATGATGGATGGATTGCTGAAACTTTTCAGACACTCACCCTCAGTCACAGATCTGGGTTGAATCCATCATCGTTCTTTAGCTCACTTCGCCACCCCAGTTCAGACCCAGCCATATGCAAATCAGTCTTGACCCTGTGCCTCATGGGAACAGTCCAGCCCGAACTGCCAAGCCAGGTCTTCCCTGGACTGGAGACAAGCATCCTGGGACCGGTTTCAGGGTAACACCCTTCATCAGCCAGGCTAGCTTGAATCCAGTGGCAAAGTGAGCAAGGGACCGACGTCTGGGCATACCCTGTCAACATAGGGTGAACAAAGCAAACAGAAGGAGATGATGGATGGAGTGCTGAAACTTTTCAGACACTCACCCCCAGCCACAGATCTGGGTTGAATCCATCATCATTCTTTAGCTCACTTCGCCACCCCAGTTCAAAACCCAGCCATATGCAAATCAGTCCTGACCCTTTGCCTCATGGGAACAGTCCAGCCCGAACTGCCAAGCCAGGTCTTCCCTGGACCAGAAACAAGCATCCTGGGACCGGTTTCCGTGTAACACTTTCATCAGCCAGGCTAGCTTGAATCCAATGGCAAAGTGAGCAAGGGACCCACGTCTAGGCATACCCTGCCAACATAGGGCGAACAAAGCAAACACAAGGATATGATGGATGGATGGAGTGCTAAAACTTTTCAGGCACTCACCCCAGTCACAGATATGGGTTGAATCCATCATCGTTCTTTAGCTCACTTCGCCAGCCCAGTTTAGACCCAGCCATATGCAAATCAGTCTTGACCCTGTGCCTCATGGGAACAGTCCAGCCCGAACTGCCAAGTCAGGTCTTTCCTGGACAGGAGACAAGCATCCTGGGACCGGTTTCGGGGTAACGCCCTTCATCAGCCAGGTTAGCTTGAATTCAGTGGCAAAGTGAGCAAGGGACCGACGTCTGGGCATACCCTGCCAACATAGGGCGAACAAAGCAAACACAAGGAGATGATGGATGGAGTGCTGAAACTTTTCAGACACTCACCCCCAATCACAGATCTGGGTTGAATTCATCATCGTTCTTTAGCTCACTTCGCCACCCCAGTTCAGACCCAGCCATATGCAAATCAGTCTTGACCCTGTGCCTCATGGGAACAGTCCAGCCCAAATTGCCAAACCAGGTCTTCCCTGGACCGGAAACAAGCATCCTGGGACCGGTTTTGGGGTAACATCCCTCATCAGCCAGGCTAGCTTGAATCCAGTGGCAAAGTGAGCTAGGGGCCCACGTCTGGGCCTACCCTGCCTACATAGGGCGAACAAAGCAAACACAAGGAGATGATGGATGGATTGCTGAAACTTTTCAGACACTCACCCCCAGTCATTGAGAAGCACTTCAGGCATTCAATCAGCCAGCAGCCTGTTTTTTTAATTAAAGCAGAGTGAGCAAATTCAGCATTTAAAAGACATTACGCTTACCAGTTCACCATAAAGCGCTCACAGGTGAGAGGTAAGAAAAGAGCTGGTAGGTGCTGAATAATGGTGGTAACCGGCATCCTATCAGCTTGTGCACATGAGAGGACGGGATAGTGAGAATAAGTACAGTATTTTCACCCCCTTGTGATCCTCCCCGTCAGGGGAGTTTGTAGCTAGATGCAAACAAAACTGACTGAATTCAGTGACAGTATCATACAGGACATGGAGATAGGTTGAACTTCTGCATGCACTCGCAGGTGCATATTCATAATATACAAATAAGCGGGCAGACTTTCCTTACCCTTACCTGTAGCTAGGATCGTATCCCCTGGAAAGGAGGAATGGTAGAATGAGGAACATGATGGAAATGTCAGTCAAAAAAATAATAGTCAAGCAAGTCGTGGGGAACGTGCAATATAACAGGAATCATATACTAATAAGACATCGTTCATAACAAAATAGCAAATGTCAATGGAACCTAAACAATACAGACAATTTCATGGTGACAATAGCAGCATAATGTTTTCAGTTCGGCAAAAATGTCAAGAACCCCCATTTTAAAAATCCCCACCATGAACGGAAGAAACACCAAATTTTAAGCAAGGTGCAAAACAATGGAACAAAAATAATGAAGGCTACGCATAATATAAAACATATAACACACCCAAAACCGCACCTGTCACCCACCTTTTGTACCCAGGGCCAGCAGCCACTGGGGACAACCGGAGTCCCCCTAGGCACCAGGCGTCTGGGACCCAGGCGAAATACACCACCTACCGCAGTGAAGCCAGCCCGAGGGAGGTGACAGAGAAAACCAGCAGCGCACCACCTTCCTGTCGAACCGGACAGATCACCACCGCCCCACGCCAGGATAAATCACCAAGTGCACAACCTGCACCCGTAACCCCACCAGCTGTGTAAGTCGAGAGTGGGCACCACCTGCCCTGACCACAAAAAACGGCACACCACTAGCACCGATCATCTAGCACCTCGAGACCTAAGGTGAGCCACGGAGAACCACTATCTCCGAATATGCACTAATTGCCCCAACCAGGCAAATGACCCACCCGTGACAGAGCACACAGTAAAACCAAGGCCACAAAGGCCAAGCACCCATGGGGAAGAAAGACGACAAAGGGAATACCGGCAGCCAAACCTATTTGCATGAGCAGAAAGCAGTCAGGGAAACACGGTAGCAGGGACTAACCAGGGAGATGACATGTACTCACGGCAGCACTCAGCCCTCAAGCGGAGACAGGGAGAAAGAGCACCACAGGCAGCAGGGCAACGAGGCACTTCAAACCAGGGCAGAAAGCAGCCGGAGCAGATGTCAACACCAGTAGCCCAGCATTCACCACCAAAAATGTAGAAACCTAAATATAATCAAAGACAAAGCCATCAGATCATGCAAAGAAATAAAGTTTTTTAACATATCAGGGGAGCAGTTGGCTGTCAACTAAATGCACAACCAAATGCCCAAAAAGAGAAGTTACTTGAAATACTTTATTTGCTTAAACGGCAAATGGCGTAACTTGGCGTTTCATTGAATGGCGAATAAAATATCAAGTACATGATCATTTCTCAGCAATTGTGAACTAATACATCACATGTCCGGTGACTGTCAATCAAGATTGTCACAGGCTACTGTGTGTCTCTTGGAAGAAGCCCCCGGGTGGGCCAAATCCCGGGGGCATGTTTATAAAATTATGCGGGGGTGCTCATGCAGCACCCCGCGGCCTGGGGACTGCCACCTCCCCAGGGCTATGTCATAAGTCAGTGCAGGGAAGGCCTGTATGGCCTTCACTGCAGCCCCAGGGACCGTCACCTCCCAGGTGCTTTACATTTAAACAATGCAGGGGGCCGCAGACCCCCCCCCGCAGCCCCAGGACCACCACGTCCCTGGGTCATTTATTACAATATATGCGACCCCCACAGCCTCAGGGACCGCCACCTCCCCAGGACTATATAAGAAATTGATGCGAGGGGGAACGCGCCTCACCGCAGCCCTGGGGAACACCACCTCCCAGGGCACTTATTACAATATATGTGGGGCTTGCTCTGGGCAACCTCCGCAGCCCCAGGGACCGCCACCTTCTAGGGGCTCAATAACCAAATAATGCGGGGGCACGCACCTCCCCCCCAGCCTCAGGACTGCCACCTACCTGGGGCAAATGTAAGTAATTAAGGAAGGGGGACCACCATCCCCCAGGGCTCACTCCAGCAATGTCCTGGGTAACCCACCCCAGGACATTTCTGTTTGCTATGGCTTCGCTGGAGCAATGTGGGTTGGCGTAGAGTGGAGTGTCATAGAGTGGAGTGGCGTGTCATAGGGAGGAGTGGAGTGTCAGAGCAAAGTGCGTGTCGCAGACTGTTGTACAGTCGAGTAGAATGGATTAGAGTGGAGTAGAATGCGGTACAGAGGAGTGGCATAGAGTTGAGTGGAGTGGTGTGTCATAGAGTGGAGTGTCATAGAATATCTTAGAGTGGAAGGGCATAGAGTGGAGTGTCATGTTGTAGAGTGGAGTGGTGTGGCATGTTGCAGAGTGGAGGGTCATAAAATGGGGTGGCGTGGAGTGTCGTACAGTTGAGTGTCATAGAGTAGAGTGGTATGTCATAGAGTGGAGTGGCATGTCGTGTTGTGGAGCAGAGTGTGGTGTTGTAAAGTGGAATAGAGTGGCATAGAGTGGGGTAGTTTTGTAGAGTGGAGTGGCGTAGAGTAGAAGTGTGTGTCATACAGTAGATTGGAATGGCATAGAACAGAGTGGCATGTCATAGAGTGGAGTGGTGTGTCATAGAGTAAAGCGGCGTGTCATACACTGGAGTGGAGTGGCATGTCGTACCGTGTCTTTTGTCACTTATATATGTTTTTTATTAGATTTCAATAGGTACTGCTGTACTTTGTAGAAGATCTCGCAAAAGTAAAGCTGTACATCGTTAACTTTTTTTAAATATATAAATCAATAAAATACTTTTCCCTAACTTTACAGACTTTTCTAAACTGTCTTATTTATTCCTATGCATTACTAAAGCAGTAGTAAGCTATATTTCAAGTAAAAACACATAATAAATAGAAAGTGTGGTCTAAACAATATGGCTGCCTTTCTTTTTTGCAAGGTCTTTAATAAACCAATTAATACATATTAATAGAACAATTAAGACATAATCATCAGTCTTCATAAACCGGCAAATGTGCTTATTGTACCAACAAGAGTTCATGAAAATATCATACCCCATATAAAGACCCCCTGTGCACTGAAGATTTTGCTTTAATGTTCCATCAACGGTTGATACAATAAGCAGATTTGCAGGTTTATGAACACTGATGATTATGTCTTAATTGTTCTCCCTAATGCCATTGTATTTATTATTGTTTTATTTTATACTGTTTATTATTTGTGTTTGGTGGATGTGATTTTAATATGAAGGTGATATTTGATGGAGAATATTAATGTGAATTTTTTTTTTACAGAAAAGGATTCAAGCCATATATATTTTCCAAACTTCTGTGGTATTTAGATGTGGTGTATTCTTTTGAATGTGGGGTGTATGTATAGTGGAGTTTGAGTGGTTTATGTGATTTTTGTGTTTTTATCCAGAGACAAATTTTGTAATTTTACTGATCTAAGATTTGACTTATACTGTGCCAAGCCAGTGGTTGAAAGAGACTCATTCCAATAATATAATAGTTGAAGGGTACTTATCCAAAGTAGCCTATACTATAGATATTGTAATCAAGTCGTCTCTGCAGAAACCTGTATTGTGAACCAAGACATAATAAGCGAAGACCCTGATGCACTGGGAGTTCTCATTTGAGAATTTTCATGCCCGGTACCACCCTCCTATGCATGGTTGCCCTGGACAAGGAAAAGCTGTTAGACTTGGCTACAGAAGACCTGCAAGTGAGGCCTTCTCGACGGCAGAGTAAGTTGCAACTCTACTGTTGGAAACCCCAAGATGAGCTGCCTCTAATTGAGGCACAGAAAGTGTGAGGTGGACAGGTGCATTGGAATATTTCCAGAAGATGGCCAATTACTGCCCACCTCTAAATTTCCCTATTAGTCTTGAATATCTCTGATATTACACATTGGTCCTCATTAACATACTTATGCCATACTTTTAGCTTAGTTGTAACTTACGTTAGAATTTTCAGGCTCAAGTAAGATAGCAAAGCAACAAAGCTTTGTGAACACAGTTCTTGTAAAGTTAGCTTATGACGTAGAGAAATATGATTAATATAATGGGTTTCCAGATATCAGCTTACCCGCCCTCACTGCTATAAAGAATACATTAAGGCAGCATGTTTGCCTCAACATTTCCCTGTGCTGTAAAAGGAGAAACACTATTTAATTGTAACTGTAGTACATCTTGCAGCTAAAAGGTGGGTCTAAAATGGTGGGTAGGTTAATTGCTTTTTGGTCTGTTGGTATAAGTGCATTTTCTCTTGATGCCTTTGGTTGCTTTATTGGCCTTGAACATATTGAGAAGTTTGTATTAAGATGTAAAAATATATAAGTAATTTCACAGGAAAATAAGGAAGCCTTTGAAAACTAAGACATGAAATCTGACAGCACTTAATTTTGTATTCACCTTCCATTGACAGAATGAGCATGATAGACTCGTAAGGGTTCAATGCACCAATGAGTATTTTCCTCAATCCAAAGTTCTGTACATTTATAAGATGGGTGGAATTATGCCCCAGATGTACCCAGCAATTAATGTTACTTTTTGTTTCAAGAATTATGATTTCAATATTGCAGACCCACCTGTTATGCTATGTTATGTCATGTCATGTCATATTATGTTATGCTATGTTAATGGGCATTTAGTATAGTACGAGCGACTCACCCCCGAAGGGGTATCTCAGCGTTGTAGCAGAGTCAGTTTAGAAAGTGCCAAGTCAGAATGACCAGGTTTTAAGACGCTTTTTAAAGCCTGTGAAGTCAGCCCAGAAGTGACTACATAAGGGAAGTCTGTTCCAATGGTAGACGGCAAGGTAAGAAAAGGCCCGGCCTCTGTATTTTGACTTACGGATGTTGTGGGGGCATAATAATAGTTTGTTTTTTTGCCTTAGATTTCTGCCAGGACAGTAGAAGGTTAGTTTCTCCTGTAAGTATGCTGGGACTTTGCCAATCAGGAACTTGTGTGTCATACAGAGCAGTTTGAACAATGCTCTTTTCCTGATTGGGAGCGAGTGAAGGGCTCTGAGCAAAGGAGAGGGCGCGCCTGGTGGCAGTTTGTTGACCAGGCAGGCAGTAGTGGACGACCTGAATTTTAGAAAGAAGAGAATCATTGGATGCTAGTACTAGGGCATTTCCATAGTCAAGATGACTAATTATTAGTGCTTGAGTAAGAGTTCTCCTTCAATTCAGTGGAAGCCACTGAGATATGCTGAGAAGGCTCATTGTTCCAAAACAAGTACCACAAGTGGATATAACCTGATCCTTCATAGATAGAATTTCATCTAGGAAACCTAGATTTCTAGCCGTTTTACTAGAAGAAGGCGCAGGGCCTAGGTCAGGAGGCCTCCATTCCTCTGACCAATATTGCTGAGCTTTTTCAACTAGAAGGATCTCTATTTTGTCTCCATTTAACTGAAGACAATTAAGGGTCATCCATGTGGCGATTTTCCTCATGAAGATGATAAATGTGTGATTGACATTTTCAATGTCATGCCCGAAAGTGAGGACTAGTTGGGTGTCGTCTGCATAGAAAAGAATTTCAAAACCACAGGACTTGACTATCTGGGCAAGAAGCGCTACATAGATGTAAAAGAAAGTGGGCCTTAAGGAGGATGCTTGTGGAACCCCCTTGCCCAGGGAAAGGATCTTTGATTGAAAGGTGCCTGTGGAAATCATTTGGGTCCTGTGATCAAGAAAGTCTTTGAACCTGTCAAGGGCTGTTCCCAGGATGTGAGACGGTATCAAATGCCACTGAGAGGTCAAGAAGTATCAGCGTTGCCAGAGTTCTGACATCTAATCTACTGCTGCCAGTAAGGCCGCTTCAGTGCTATGGAAGGCTCTGAAGCCAGATTGTGAAGTATCAAAATGATGATGGCTCTCCAAATTGGTGGAAAGTTGTTTATTCACATACAACTCCAGAACCTTGCCTAGCAAAGGAAGAAGGGAAATGCGGCAGTAGTTAGCAGGCTCATTTGAATCTGCATTCCGCTTTTTTAAAATGGGTGTAACTTGTGCCAATTTCCACTCCTGGGGAACAGTAGCTATGGTCAGCGATCGGTTGCATAATCATGTCATGGTTGGTGTGAATATAGTGGATAGTGTGGACATTATATGTAGAGGACAGAGATCAGAGGGAGAGCCTGATTAAGCCTTATCTAACAGGTCTAATATTTGAGTCTAAGTGATAGGCTCAAACCTTTCAAGCACTACTGAAGTGTCTCTGCAGGGAAAGTTTGTGAGACATGAGTTGGTGGGAAGTGAGGCAGTGGTGAGGAAATTCCGATAAATGGTTTACATTTTTGTTTCAAAATGGTTTGCCAAAATGTGACATAGTGTCTGAAAAGCAGGGAAGGCTGAAGTGCAGGCCAGAGGTTTGGTGGATTTGTTTAGGAACTTGAATAATTCTTTAGCGGAATTTCCCGCTTGATCAATCCTATTGATGGTGTATTGTCTACGTGCTTCCCTGATTTTGCTATGATAGGCACCTAAAGCTAGTTTGTATTTGGTTTAATCGATAGCAGATTTCAAAGCCCTCCATTTCCGTTCCAATCTTCTACAGCTCGACTTGCCAAGCCTAAATTCAGCTGAGTACCAGGGGGCATTATGTGTACTGGTTTTAGGGATGTGTTGTTCATACAGTGCAACCGTAACTAGTGCTTGGGAGAGGGAATCTTGGAGCATTGCTAAGGCAGAATTAATACCCTCAGTGTTATCTAAATTAGGTGCACAGAAAGCAGAATTAAAGGACTCTAGGGTGACCTGCTTGCATGGTCTTGATCTCATGCTATCTTTAATTTTTGGTTTTGAATGAATGACCCTGATTGGAATCTGAAAGCTGATGAAGTAATAATTAGTCCATGTTAAGGACTCTGGAATGTCTGTATGAAAGAGCCTGGAATTAGTAAAAATGAGGTCCAGAGTATGACCCACTGAACGTATAGGCCCCGTAACTATCTGGTGTAAGCCTAGCATTTCAAGATCAGATAGTAGGAGCAACACAGTCGGCGACTATTTATGCATGATAAATTAAAGTCCCCTACCAGCAGGAAATTATCCATGGCTCGCACATGTGGTGCTAGACATTCTGCTAATTTATGAGTAAAATCTTTCTTGGCGCCAGGAGGCGATATGTTAGTTCACCTCTCCATAGATCACCAAGGGAGGTTTCCAGCTAAAAAGACAACCACGCAGCCCAGTCAGAAAGTAGAGAATCAATGAGCTCCACTTTTAGGATGTCCAGGAATGCAATGGCTACTCCTCCTCCCAACTTAGATTTCCTATCACGTCTAACCAACTTGTAGCTCATGGGAAACGCTATGGGAATGCAAGGAAGAGCTAAAGGATGCATCCTGGTATCAGTGATAAAGCAGATGTCTGGTTGCAAGGATGTAAGCAGTGACAAGCTAGCTCACTCAGCGTAGCTGGTGGTAATCGTTCTACTCTCACTACCACGCTATTTTTAGCTTCTGTTTTAATAATTGTGCTTTAAAACGTGTATTCTGAACTGTGCTTTTTAACCTTTGCCTGCTTTGCACTTTTTACTACCCTATAACGCTCACCGTGCCTTACTCGTTCTCTTGCCTCTCCTTCTTCCTGGTCCACCGCGGCAGCTAGGCTGCTGATTGAGTGGAGGGAGGATCTTTCTGGGAAGAGTGTTCTTCACTCACTTCCGTTGGGCCACTTTACGGCGGCCATCTTAAAGGTGAGACGCTCTAGTCTCCCCAACATCAATTGGGGCTTCCGGCTATAACAGAGGCGATGGCGCAGATGCGCACTGAATAAGCCGTGACAAGGTAGCTCACTCAGCGTAGCTGGTGGTAATCATTCTACTCTCACTACCATGCTATTTTTAGCTTCTGTTTTAATAATTGTGCTTAAAACGTGTATTCTGGACTGTGCTTTTTAACCTTTGCCTGCTTTGTACTTTTTACCACTCTATAACGCTCACCGTGCCTTAGGTGTTCTCCTGCCTCTCCTTCTCCCTGGTCCACTGCGGCAGTTAGGCTGCTGATTGAGTGATGGGAGGATCTTTCTGGGAAGAGTGTTCTTAACTCACTTCCGTTGGGCCATTTTACGGCGGCCATCTTAAAGGTGAGACGCTCTAGTCTCCCCAACATCAATTAGGGCTTCCGGCAATAACAGAGGCGATGGCGCCGACGCGCAGCGGACGCGCGAGGCTGGCGCACAGCTGGCACGCCAAAGGCAAGCCCTTCTGCACCAGTCCACGCCCGATCGGGGCCAGGGGCCACCCCCCCTGCCCATTTCAACTCAAGTCATCATACTTACTCTTCAGAGCAACTCTGGAGACTAAGGGGCTCTCCTAGAAAAAAATGTCTTCACTCCATCTGTCCAGCTATGGATGTTCCTAGCTGTCCACACTGTTCTTATACACCACTCCCTAACCCCAAACTCCGCCCGGTTCCAGCAACCGCCTCAGTTTATAAAATGCTGTCTTTAAACTGTAGATCCTTACCCAAACACGGTACTCAAATCTCTATTCTGCTTCAAGAGGAGTGTCCCGATGTGTTGTTTCTTACCGAAACTTGGCTCAACAATGATTCAGAACTGGACCTGGTGCAATGTCTCACACCGGGATACTATATCCTGAGGAGAGACCGGGAGCAGGGGAAGGGAGGAGGCATTGCCATTATTTTAAAAGAGTGTTTTAAATGCTGTATCGTGCCTAATATTTTACCTGATTGTGAACATTTTTCCTTCTTCATCATGCTTTCTCCCACCCATACCTTTTCGGGTATTCTTATATACCGCCCCCCTGAAGCCCATGGACAACTTTTTAAAGTCCTACCAGAAATTGTTGCCAACTTGGCAAGCTCCCCCTCCAACTTCACTGTACTAGGGGATCTCAACTTGCATTTTCACGATCCCTCGGACCCAGTAGTGTCTGACCTAGTCCAGAATCTCCTAGCTATTCAGATGAAGCAAAATGTCACTGGCCTCACCCATGAGAAAGGGCACCTCCTAGATCCTATCTTTTCTAATAGTAGGGAACGTTCAGTAGGAGGCCAGATCCCAGTGCCATGGTCAGACCACTTTCTGATCCCCTTCTCCTGGGATATCCCGAAACCCCCCCTTGTCAGCGGCACAACCAGTAGCTGGAAACGCTCTTGGTCCAACCTTCCGTTGGACTCTTGGAAATCTGCTCTAATAAATTCTATTCCTACTTTAGATTCCAATCCCACTGTCACGAATGACAAATTTAACAACTGGATCGATTCCTCCCTGGACCTAGTTATACCTAAGAAATGCATTTGTAAAAAAGTTAGGAATAACCCCTCTCCGTGGTACTCCCCCAAGCTGTATGAGTACAAACAAACTTGCAAGAGACTTGAGAGGAAATGGAGAAGAGACTATGATGCAATAATTAACAGAAATACAGGGACTCCATAAAAATGTATCAATCCAAAGTGAAAGATGCACAAGCATACTACTATGAGGAAAGAATTAATTCAGTCTCAAATTCCCCCGCAAAATTTTCAAGATTGTGAAGCATCTTTTAAAACTACCGGTCATGGATGCCCCCCACGCGGGGTCTCATGCATGGTGCGATGAACTGGCAGAGTTCTTTTCTAATAAAGTTCAGGATATCTATAATTCTTTTCCCGCCCTCTGCCTCCTTTGTTAATCTGCCGTTTATGGAGGATTCCGTGCCCGGTGAGCATTCTCTCAAGGAAATTCGCTTGATGGATTTGGACACTCTGGTAAACATCTCTGCCTCTGTAAAATCCGGCTCTCCCAGTGACCTGGCATCCCCTAAATTTCTAAGTAAGGCCGGGGAAGTAGTCCTCCTGGTGTTACTGAAGCTGATCAACTCCTCTATCTCAACCGGATTAGTACCCCCACTGTGGAAACACGCCATGGTGAAGGCACTACTAAAGAAATCCAGCCTTAATCCCGACATTCTTGGAAACTACCGCCCTATCTCCCGTCTCCCTGGGATCAGTAAAATGCTAGAAAAGCATGTAAATTCAGTTATTTCTACCTTCCTCAAATCCCACAATATACTTCACTCCTTGCAAACGGGATTCCGCCCTCAACATGGGACCGAAACTGCTTTACTGGCAGTGGTAGAAAAGTCCAAAAAGATTATCGACCAAGGTGGATCGACAGCTAACATCCTTTTGGACCTCAGTGCCGCCTTCAACACCGTCAACTATGACATCTTGATCCACAGGCTGAGGAATGTTGGATTATCAGGCAGTGTTATCTCCTGGCTGCAGTCCTTCCTTGAGGTAAGGACCTTCCAAGTCCTTGAAGGAGACAACATTTCTAAACGTATCCCACTTAGCTGCGGTGTCCCTCAGGGCTCGTCCCTGATCCCGATGCTGTTTAATGTTTATACGAGTCCTCTGGCACAGATTGTCCTCCCTTTCGGGATTGAAATTGTCACCTACGCCGATGACACCCAATTAGTGGTGGCCTTAAACCACCCATAAGACACCTCGCCCTGCCTAGGCCCCTGCCTGGAAAGAGTTGCTAAATGGATGGAATCCATCTTTCTCAAATTGAATGGAGACAAGACGGAGCTCATGCTGCTGGGTAATTCACCCATTTTTGACATTGGTTCAGCATGGCCGAGCTGTCTCGGTTCCCCTCCCACGCCCAAAAACCAGATCAAAAGTCTGGGCATGTGGTTCGATCGGTCACTCACATTTGATCATCAGGCGACAAAACTGGCTGCTTCCTGCTACGGCATTCTACGAATGCTTCGCAAAGTCCTCCCGCTCCTCCCCTTTTCAGCAAGGAGACTCATGGTCCAGGCCTTGATCCTCTCCCGCCTCGACTACGGAAACGCTCTGTATCTAGGAGCCCCAGGGGCTACCACAAACAAATTGCAAGTTATTCAGAACTGTGCAGCACGTATGCTTCTTAAGATTCCCAACAGCCACTCTGCAAGACCTGTCCTGAAGACCTTGCACTGGCTCCCGATTATGGAAAGAATAAAATTCAAGTCCTTATGTATTGCTCATAAGTCCTTCTGGAAGAAAGGCCCTCCCATCATCCGCTCCATCATCTCCCCCTATCATCCTAACAGATGCCTCTGATCAACGAACCTCTACTTAGCCTCGGTCCCCAAAATCAAAAGGATGAGAAGTGGTGGTCGGTCCTTCCACTACACTGCTGCCAAGCTGTGGAACGCTCTCCCCCTCCATCTACATTCAGAACCTAACCTCCTGTCCTTCCGTAAACTTTTGAAAACATGTTTTTTTCAAAACCCCACCTACTAAGCTGCTGTAAACTGTCTGGTACCTCTGCTAGCGCTGGGACTCCTACGGGTAGCCATGCGCTCTACAAATACTCCTAACAATAATAATAACAATAAGCAAATCCCACATTTTCATTGCATTTTTGGGGATGGACCTTGCATTAAAGTAGAGTCCTTATATTGCAGGGGTTTGTTCGGAGGTTCAGCAGATGGGTCATTTAAAAAGGCTTTGGTTCTGGAGGTAGGGGTATTTTTGTTGCATTGCCTGATACAATCAGAAATAGGGTTCTCCCTGAGTGACAAAGTTAATTGTGTTTCAGAGCAGGAAAATCTGCATTTATACCATGAAAACGGCCCTTCCAGACACAGGGGAAGATGAGGGGCACAGTGTAGGCAATTGGTCTCAAGTTTCTTGAGATCATCATTAGTGTAACGCCTAGTGGAGGAAAAGCTTACCTCAAGGGGCGCAGATGCAGTGTTCCTGGCACCTTGTGATGTTCGGATGTGGACGGGCGCAAACAGGCTTACCTTTGGCACGCCTTTGTGCAAAATTCAAATATGTAGCAAAATGTACTAGCGTGCAAAGAGCAACAGGTGGGTATTTAAAAACAAAGAATAAAACAATGCACAAAGTTCAATGCCACAGATTTACTGCTAACTAGACTTGCCTGCCCACTGCGCATCAGCACCAGGCTGTCATTTTATATGAGGCAAAATGGGAATCAGCTAGACTGCTACCCGTTCAAAAATGGTGGCTACTGCGCTCTATCTGAAGCCAGAATGAGCCTTTGGCTCCCTCCACACAAACGGCAAACCATGGTGGACAGGGGCGCTCAAGGAGCAAGCAAGGTGCAAAATGCAGAAGTAGTAAAGTGCTAGCATGCGAGGAGCAATACGTTGGTATTTTAAAAAAAAGAATAAAACAATGCGCAAAGTTCAATGCCATAGATTTACTGCTAACTAGACTTGCCTGTCACCAAAAGAGTGGCCCAAACCTGGAAGTCCCTCTAGTGGATCTAAGAGCACTTGCTCAGTTGCTTTAAAACTATATGTTAGGGTTCATTTTAAAGCAAAACCCACGTCTACCAAGGTACAGTTATTATTTCATCCGTGACAATAGTTTTTCAATCGCAAGACACTACATATCCTCCTCTGTTAAATGAAAACTTACCAATTTTACAAAAGATATACACATATATACATTTAAATCTCTTCAATTAATCTCTTTGGCACTGTAATTGTTTGACCTGAAATTGTCGTGCAAAGTTGAGACCTGTCATCATCATGATCCAAGAGCCGATGGGATGGTGAAATGGCAGCCTCAGTCACTGGTGCTTCAGAATAAGTTTCTCCTTCACCATGGAGATCTGGTGAACTATGAATTGAATGCCGAAAATGAGAAGAGTCTCTGGTTATAGACTTCCCAGGGCACTGGGCAGTCACCATATGCCCTTTAGTCGACACCACGTGGAAAGGTTCTGCATCAAAGGGCGCATCAGATTTTCTTTTCTGCAACTGCCGTACGAGCACTCGATCTCCTTTCTGGAAGACAATGTTTTAGCATGCTGTCTTCAGTCAGCAGATGCTTTCAACTTTTGTTTCTGAACCAAGACCCTCATACAAGTTGCAATCTCTTTCTCTCTGATTGGTTCACTGGGGTATCGCTCGAGTATCTTGGTTGTTATTGCTCTCCTGAACATCAATGTTGCCTGACTTTCACCGGTGGTTGAGTGCGGGGTTGAAAGGTAAGCTCACAATATAGAGTTAAACACATTTTGCAAATTGAGCTTTTCAACTGTAGCACGCTGCACGGCTTCATTTAGTGTAATGATGACTCTCAACCAGTCCCTTGGCCTGCGGCCACAGAGGAGTGCTCTTTTGATGCTTTGTACTCAGATGCTCTAAGAAGTCTTTGAACTCCTGACTATTAAAAGGCAGGCCATTGTCAGATTTTAGTATGGTTGGAACACCCCATGTTGCAAAGATGCCATCCAGTTTCTAATGACTCTTTCTTGAGTGGTTGATGAGAGATCCTCGATTAATCAAAATCGGGAGTATTCGTCCACAATCACCATCAGGTGATATTCATTGTCAAGTGACAAAAAAAGCAAATGGCTAGTCTCTCCCAGGCATGCCTCAGGAGTTCTGACATGTTTAGGATGTGTTGAGTAACTTTTGTAGATAGGCAATTACATAGATGACAGGCCTTTCATTCTTTCTCAACTCGCTCGTCGAGATATAGAAACCAGACTCGGTCACGGAGAGCTCATTTTGTGGCAACGATTTCCCTATATCCTTCATGGGCCACTTCAATAATTTTCTGCCGCAGACTCTTCGGAATCGAGATTCTCGACCCTCGCAAGACAACTCCCTCTTGAGTTATGGACAGTTCATCTTTGACATTTCTGTATTTTTGATATTCACCCTCACTGGTGAGAGGTCAAGTGTGCTGGTTCCATGACTGATGTGTAATTATATCTTTCAACTTTAGCATGTCATTATCATGGCTTGTGACAGTGGGTATGTCTGGGCTAATGAAATGTCAGTGGGTATGTTTGATTTTACGATGAAGTTGATATAAGCTGCAGCTGACTTGGATGGAGTGCCTTGACCTTGAATGGGCACTCTGGAAAAGTAGTCAGTAGGGTTCTGATTCTTTCCTGGCCAATACACAATGTTATAATTGTACTCTTGTAGCCGTAGTCCCCAATGTTCAATGCAAGGAGGTCGTGTGGCCTTTGGATTGCCAAATATTGTTAGTAAAGCTTGATGATCAGTTACCAGCAAAAAAGGCTCATCATACAGGAATACATGGAAGTGTTCACATGCCCATACCACAGCTAAACTTTCTTTTTCAGGTTGTGAGTAAGCACATTCTGCTTGAGACAATCTCCTGCTTGCATACGCCACAATGTACCTTCAGACATTCGGGTGTCCGCTATGCTGTGCAAAGATAACACCTAACCCCACTGGGCTAGTATCAACAACAACCTCTGTATGAAGTTTCGGATCGAAGTAAGCCATTTCAGTAGCATTCTCAATGGCTTGTTTGATTTTCTTAAAACTGTTCTCACATTCATGGGACCACTGAAATAAAACATTATTTTTCGTCATCTCTCTCAATGGAGCACTTACAGTGGCAAAGTCTTGTATATATCTAGAACAGTAGCTGGTCATGCCAAGAAATGAACGCACCATATAAACATCTGGTGGGGATCAGCATTTGACAGTACTTGTACTTTAGCAGAATCCGGTGTCATACCTCCATCAGAAAAGACATGGCCAAAGAATTTTAGCTTTGTCTTATGGAAATCACAGTTGTCCACATTCAAAGTCAAACCTGCTTCGTCAAGTAAAGTACATACTTGTGCAAAAGCTTTATCATGTTCTTTTTGTGTAGCTCTGAAAGCCATTATGTCATTGCTGTAAGTGAACGCATTCACGACAGGCTGTATGATACGTCAAATGATGACTTGAAACAGTTACTTTCAGCGGATGACACATCAAAACATCAAAACAGACCAACATGTGTAGAAAAGGTTGTACTGTGCCTGCAATCTTCTTCAAGTTCCATCTGCTGATAACTTTTATTAAAATCAAGATGAGACAAGACTTTTACATCATTCAGTTGCATTATGTCAGCAATGTGTGGGCCTGGATGTCGTTCTCGTTCAATTGCCTTGTTTGCCTGACGCAAGTCAACGCATATGCATATCACTCCTTTACTGTCCTTTTTGGGCGCTACCATAATGGGAGAAATCAATGGCGTTGGACCAGTAGAACGCTCAGTGATATCATGCTTAAGTAAAGATTCAGCTTCTTTTTCAACAGCATGTTGTAAGTGAAAAGCAATTTGCCTATGTCTCTGAGCAACAGGAAGGGCGTCCTCATTATTATGCAACTTTAATTTCACAGTCTTAAGCTTTCCCAAACCATGAAACAGCGAAGGGAACTGACTTGCTGTTACATGGTGAGCATTTATGTTGTACTTCACGGAAATCAGTCCCATATCAGCAGCTGTGATGAAACTGAGTAAAAGCCACTGAACGCTGTCCCCTGAAGCACATGAATGGGTGCTTGCACCTTCGTTTTCTTATGTTTCATCATCGCTACAAATGAACCTTGACTTTTTAAGGGCGGTCGATGCATCCCATGTATACACTTTGGTTTTCAACTGCATAAGTTATGGTAAGGGATGCAATTCGTTAAATTTTTCCTCAGGCATAATATTTATCGACACATCACTGTTGATGATGAAAGGTATCAAACAACCATTTTCTTTCAGTGTCATTTTTGGACAATGTTTGAATAACTTTGATATGTCGACATTTCTTTGACTGACATTTTTCTTCGCGTGTGGCCACTCCAACATGTGCATGCTTGTCTGAAATAAACATCTTCATGGCACAATCATCTTCTTCACTTTCACTTGATACTAATAAGGAGGAACTGCTTCTGGAATGTTCCGGCGACCATTTTCTCTTAATGCCATGATGCACTTGTTTTTCCCTTTGCTTTGCACACCATAACACAATGGTTCTCCTTCCCACAGCCCTTACATATTTGTACAATGGCAGGATATTTGTCTTCATGTTGAAATGAAAATCCACTTCTAAAACATAACTTCTTTTTACATAGGGACATCACCTTTTGTCTTTCAGTCTTTTGCTTTGACTTGCTTTTAACACTCATGACTGATTTATTTGAGGCACCTCCGGACTCCATGAATAATCAAACAAACAAACCCTCTGCCTGCAACCTATTTAGAATATAACGTCACATCGTCTTAATTTACAAAAGGGGAAAGAAATAACCACATCACTTTCGAGTCAGCACAGTGTGTGGAACAAAGGGCAAGATTAACCACCTAAGTACTAAACAATTTTTCATTTTATTGAAAATATACAATAATGAATTATAATGCACATTTATAATACAACAATCTTAGCAAGATCTGTACATAGATAATAAATATTCAATAAGAAAGATATACACAGACATATATTGTTACTGAAACGACTCCCAGACCAACACATAGATCAAAGTAATATTTATGAAAACCCCACAGATACAGAAATTCAATTAGTGACCACACTCATAATTCATTCATACAAACACTTGGACAAAACACATAACAGGACTGGTTAGCTGAATGTAGACCACAAGACAATAGCACATTAAACAGTCAGGAAGAAAAAATGAAAAATAACAAACATAAACCTGGTACAGAGCAATGAAAGTGTCAATACACGTGAAATACTAATTACATAAAATGTATTATATAAAAAACTTTTTTAAAGAGTTTTATGTTCCAAAATATATATCCAAATTTCATAGAGGAGTAGCACCAGTCGTGTGAAGAAAATGCGCCGACGCGCGTTTCGGTGTGGGGACCCTGATGCACGGGTCACACCTTCATCAGGGCGCTAAACTGGAAGCGAGGGGGACATCATAAACCTGGGGAGTCTGTAGTCAATAATGATAAATCCAACAACAACTTCTAACAATAGAAGCTGATACGAAAAACAGGATCCAACAGAGGAGAAGATAACCTAGGAATTAAAGATACGTGGAATACAAATATCCAGTACTGATATAGTGGATGGAGCTCTGGGCTCTCAGGGCAACATTCAAAGCACAGGTGTCCTCATTTGGTAAATTATTAATCATGCTGTGGAAGGAGGAATCATAGGGCCATCAGCGGAACACGGAAATCTCATCCAATCAGATCCCAGCTCAGTTGGCAAGCCCTCAGCAGCAAATGGCGAAGGCCTGGCGGTGTACGATAACCGCTGCCCATGTCAGCAGCTTGACAATCGGCACGCTCCTCAGCTCTAGCAGCCGTCAACACTCGTTCCAAACTCAAAGTTTCTCTCAGCATTTGCCTGACACTGAGACGTATGGCCTCTTCATCAATAAATTCAGTCAACATTCAGTGCTAGATGAGTGTGTCAATTCTCTCTACAAATTGATCAATGGTTTTGCCAACTTTCTCTCATTCTTGACTGAAAATATATCTTTCATAGTCAACATTTGGCATTGGATTGAAAATGAGATTCAAGGTTTCTTTAATCCGACAATATGTGATTTCTTCATCAGTTTGTGGCATTTTCTTTATGACTTCCTTTACGCCATCACCAGCAAGATTTTTGAGGTATTGGATAATCTTTCTTTTATCAGTCTCTTCAAAGGTTGCTTTTTGGCAGTATCGAATGAGGATGGTGGTTTCACGAAAGCAGCAGCATTGTAACCATTTATGGGAGTGGCTGACGCTGAGGGTGAAGTTCTCTCTGACACTGTCTGATGTTGGCTAGGACCTGGATCATCTACACCATCTCTGAGGCCCTGTGATGTGCTGGTCACTGGGTCGTCATGGACGGTCAGTGGAATGGTGACCTCTCCCTTGGTCTCCATTGGAGCCCTTCACTTCTTCGAGACCTTTGGCATTGTTCTGAGCCACCCCCCAGCAGCTTTGGTGGTGTGCCATTGCAGGTATTAGACTGCTTAGTAAGCACAACCGGTGCAGAGACAGAATATCGACGTCGAAAGATCGAATTCCATAAATATCGAGTCAAGAATATCGATGGTGGAAAATATCGAGGTAAGTTTTTTCATTGTTAAAAATATCGGTTTTTGTGTAATGTAGAAATATCGATTTTATAAATATCGATGGCAAATATATTGTTGCAAATAATATCGACTGTTTGTATTTTTTTTGTTTTTGTTTAATGTTGTTTTTATTTTTTATTAATTTGGTAGTAGTTATTTTATATGTTTTAATTTATTTTTTCATGTTAAACTGTTTGTTTTTATTGGATTTTAACTTATTTTTAGGAGCGGGATGTTGGGTTTATAGGGGATAAGGGTGGGGAGTAATTTAAAAATATTTGTTCAAAGTTTTAAATAATTTTTAAGATTATGTAAAATTTTAGGAGCGGGATGTAGGGTTTCTAGGGGATAAGGGTGGGAAGTAATTAAAAAATATTTAATTACATTTTTTTAATTTTATGTAAAAATTTAGGAGCGGGATGTTGGGTTTATAGGGATAAGGGTGGAGAGTAATTTAAGAAGGTTGGTTAAAAATAAACTTTAATGAAAAGATTATTGAAAGATATAAATAATTTTTTCAAAACAAAAATGTTAAATTTTAAATTTTCAAAAAATTTGAAGGTTCTTTTTGGGTGCTAATATTTTAATGTAAATTGTATAAAATATTTTAGAAATATTTTTTTTAATTAAAAAAATATTTAAATAAATATATGATAGGTTAATTATTTTTAAATTTATTTTTACATACATTTTTATTGTTTTTGTTTTTAATTTTTTTAGTATTAATATTTTTTTATTTGGATAATCTAGAATTTGTAAATTTTAAAAATTTTAATTGTAATTTAGAATTTAATATTTATATTTTTGTGAGGAGGGTATCTCAAATTTGTAATAATATTTGATTTTCATTTTAAAACATTTTTGGACACATTTTTAAAAATGTGTGACATTTTTAATTTTGATAAAAATTTAATTTTTGGTAAATGTTTTTTTTTTCATAGTTTTGAAATGTTTTATATTTTTATATATTTATCATTTTCAAATTATTTAACATTGTCCTTTAGTTTTTTTTGTTTTGAAGTTCGGAATAGTATTTTTTGGGGGTTTATTATCCAGGACTTTCCCTGAGTTTAGTTGGGTTTGGAGTTGGAATAGTAATTTTTGGGGGTTTATTATCCAGCACTTTCCCTGAGTGTAGTTGGTTTTGGAGTTGAAATAGTAATTTGTTTGGTTTATTATCCAGCAGTTTCCCTGAGTTTAGTTGGTTTTGGAGTTGGAATAGTATTTTTTGGGGGTTTATTATCCAGGACTTTCCCTGAGTTTAGTTGGTTTTGGAGTTGGAATAGTAATTTTTTTGGGTTTATTATTCAGCACTTTCCCTGAGTTTGGTTTGTTTTGGAGTTGGAATAGTAATTTTGTATGGTTTATTATCCAGCACTTTTCCTGAGTTTAGTTGGTTTTAGAGTTGGAATAGTAATTTTGTATAGTTTATTATCCAGCACTTTCCCTGAGTTTAGTTGGTTTTGGAGTTGGAATAGTAATTTTTTATGGTTTATTACCCAGCACTTTCCCTGAGTTTAGTTGGTTTTGGAGTTAGGAATGGTAAACTTGTATGGTTTATTATGTAGTTTCATTTAGAGTTTATATGTACATTCAAATAAAAAAGAAGATATATGTCAGTTTTTATTGTTAACGTTTTTATTTGGTTTTGTTATATAATTTATGAAAATATTAAAAACATGATTCAGAAATGTTGATGTTATTCAGAATTTATTATAAAGTATAATACATTTTTATCATATATTTTTCATGTACATTTGCAAAATTAAAAATATATTTTTGCATGCATATTTTTTTAACAGTTTTCAAAAATGGTACATTTTTCTGAAGTATAGTCATCTAATAGTAAAGTAAATATATTTTCAGTTCTTTCATTATAAATGTTTTGATTTTCATTATTTATCATTTTTATGAAAATAACTAAACATTTTAGTACATTTCTTTTTACATGTTTTTAAATACATTTTATATAATTTTATTTTTGTTGTAAAATTATATAATATGTATTTTACAAAGTTATATTTTGTACATTTTGGGCCCATTAGGATGCCGGGCGGTAGCACCACCGCCGTGCTGTCGGATGTAAAAACCACCAGTTACCGTCCGCCCTCCGCAGCCCACACGCCCGCCCAATTAGGATGTGAAAAGTCAGCCAAACACCGCCCGTAAGCCAGCGACGCCGTCCGCCATCAAAGTGCGCCCGTTCACGTAGCGGCACGGCCCAATGGACACACACCGTCCGACGAAATCACGTACCGCCCGGCGTACAAATTACGATGCCGCAAACAAACAGCTCCCACGGCTAAGAGACACCGCACGAGAAACCAAGGCGGAAACTCGATCGCTGAGTACGGACACCAAAGAGGCGGACCCCCCGAGCATGAATCCAGCACTGCAGGCCCTCCCCATGCTCTACTTGATGCAGAACCTAGGAGTCAACGCACCGCGGAGACGCAGGTAGGCAGACACACAACAAGGGCACGCAAACACCGCACACAGTGCAAGGGCGGAAGAACTGTACATGGCCCCCCCAGACACCCCTGCGTGTACACGACACATCCACCACTGCACCCACAAATGTCACACCGGGCAAATTGAAACAACTCGTAACAACCGGGCACACACTACCTGGGACCAGGAACTAACGTCCCCGTCACGGCCCCGCAGCGCAGCGGCGAAGACGCAGCCACACATGCGCACAACGCAGAGCCCAACGACAGCGCCATGTATGCGCCGCACACAAACAACACAGGGCACAACAAACACCACACACCAGCCCCACCCTGAACGCACATGTCACGTGACAGACCTGCCACAGTCATGTCCCCAACCGGTAATTCACTGTTGCCAACCTGACGTCACACAACTGACCCGAACATGTCAGTGATGTCACGCCAAATTAGGACACACCCCTGTGTGCAAAACATGGCGAAGCACACAGCGGCGGAAATATCACCCAGCAGAATATGGACCCCGTCGGCAAAAGGTACGCCAGTACCACACAGAAACACCGATACCACCCTGCACCCAATACCAAGACATGCAATACGTAACATCAAAGATCCCGGGGACCGACAACAGGTGGCTCCAATTATAACACCCACACACAAGGCCCAACGTATAGCGGAAACGCAGCGTGCCGCCCACACACGGGAGAGGAGATAGCACTGAATGGCCTTCCATACCCACACCGAAACCACAGCTCAACCATTCAAGCAGGACAATACAGTCATTATCCCCAAAAAAGCCCAACACAGGCATGCAGAGGGAACCGTCCACTGGGCAGATAGCGCATAACACGAAAGAACATTTCGAACGGAAAAAGAAATAATACCACTCCCCCATGTGGTTCACATGCAAGTTATCTGGAAGGAGTCAGACACCACTGACCTTGACCATTCATAGAAGCATGTGGGATGAGGGCCCGTGTCCTCCGCACAAGCTACTATAACCCAAGTCCTGCCTCCCTACGACCATTACAGAATTCCCAGCAACGTCGGAGGTTGCACTCTGCAGACTGCACAGACAGCCGGAGCACGCCATCACATCGCCCTGCAGCAAAATGGCACTTGCACCACACCTACCCAACTACGCCGGACAGATGAAGGTGTACAAACATAACCTGATACAGATATTGGGATGTGAAAATCTGGCTCTGCTGAACGTAACTTACCGACTAACTTACCGCATCGCATTGTTCAGCTGCGTCATCCCCGTCTTCTACTGTCGGAGGTGTCCCTTCCACTGTCCTGTGGATTTATGTCTCTCCAACCCGGCATGTCCAATGGCGGACCTGGTACAACTGTTCAACCCCCTGGACGTCCACGACAGGATCTGTTCAGCCTATGGGGGCATGGCGTATGTGGCTGCAATCGGACCCACACTGCAATGGGACCACTGTGCCTCCACACGACGTATTCTGGATCACAGTTTCATCGAATGTCATCCAACATGTCCCATCAGGCTCCTACAAGGGACAACTTACGACCAACACCTTGACAGCCACCATCCGCTTCATTGGATGGCATCCATGTATACCACCAATGCCATGGAAGCCCTGCTGGAAGGTATCGCATACCTGACAACCTGTCAATTCGTCGGACCCCGACGCAATACCCCCAATTGAACAATGATGTCCTACACCGTACCCATGCTTGGCTCCGCACGGACTGAGCAGTTACCAGTACAACAACTATACCATACAACCTGCAACTAACACCACACCATTAACAACACTGCCATGATATCGGATAATTTCGGGACATGCACTCTGTTCCTCATCACATCCAGTAACTCTGCATGAACAGGGGGAGGCAGAGGCATGGGATTTGTGAATGGCAACCACATGGACAACACTGCACGTACAACTATGCCATAATATGTATCCTGCGCCCATGAACATATGCACCGGTCAGTGGACAGTAATCGGTCGGCTGTAGTATGTGAGAGCTGTCACCTCACCTCCCTCTGAACTTCCGTGCCAGGACTTTTGCATGGACAACAAGTGCATCCCCCTACAACATGACCCCAGTGACTGTGTCATGTCCAGTAGCCACCACATTGCAACAACAAGTGGGACGCCGTTGCATGCACGTAGGCCCATGCCCTGATGACACCCCTCACGCACGTGTGTATGAGTAACTATAGCAGCAAACCTGTAACATGGAACTGAGATGTACTGTGCCCATGATGTCAAGCGGTCTGGTAGGCAAAATGTATACTGTCTGTGTCAAAGTCAGCAGCCCCACAGTAATTAGCAAATGCACATTAGCACAGCAACGGCTAAGCAGTTGTAACTCTGAAGCCCACATCCCACAGTCAACAACTAATCACATGTACCCCTACACCCTATGCTATGTGTAATCATGCTGAGTATATCCTCCACATGCATTTCGCTGCCAGTAGTGTCCACTATACTGCATCACAGAGGACATAAGTCCTAATACATGGCTTGAAGTAAATATGTGTCTCTGCTTATTCATTCCACGAGTACGAATGAGAGAGGATGAGAGTGTGTGAAGTACACGGCAGTCGTGAGATGACCATGTAGTCCACTGTCATTGGATGTCAACGCAAATGAGTAGCACAACTGTGGAAGACACACATGTGTCATGTGAAGCGGGAGTTACGCTTGGCTCAGGTGGGTGGGTGTGACGGGTAGGTGCGCACATGCAATGTTGAAACACGCTGTGTTGGGAGGATTCCGGAGCAGTACATCACCGCTCTCCTGGGAATTTGTAAAGACCACCTGTCTGGGGATGAATGTGAACTCGTGTGTGCACAACAGGCGGGCACACGATCAATGCTGCATCAGGTGTAGACGTCAGCCCACCCTCTGTGGACATGCTGGATACTGCTGTGCGTCCGCCAGGCCCTTG
Organism: Calotriton arnoldi; assembly: GCA_963921515.1. NCBI lineage: Eukaryota > Metazoa > Chordata > Amphibia > Caudata > Salamandridae > Calotriton > Calotriton arnoldi. The sequence goes on along the minus strand of CAWUFW010013814.1, from coordinate 421,847 downwards.
CCAAGGCACTCACATCCCCTGTCGACCAGGTGTATCCCCAACATTGTCCACCTGCACAGGCAATCCAGGGCACGGGATGGCAGTGGAGCATGGTGGGTGAGAGGTCATGGCGCGCTCCTCCTGGTCACATCACGCAGGCAACACATCCTCAATATGTAGTATGGCACAAGTCAAATGGAAGTAGTGGGGTGACGCACACATCACGAGCAGGAGTGACGTCACGGAAGGTGGCTCGCACCATCTCACTCATTGCCTATATTCCCACACACGTTACATGCCATTGCAACAGAGAAGCCAGCGCGTGCACAAGCAGCTCCAAGCTCGCCCCAGAGAGGCCAAAGAGTGAATGTGTGGGTCCATGAGCTCCAGTTGGACGCGGCCTGGGCCGCTAGGGCAGCTACAGCCTCTGTGTGTTGCAGGTGGTGTATCCGGACTGCGGAGCCTGTCATGCATTGTCAATGTTGCCCGGGTCTCGACTCGGGGCACCACGCAGGTGTACGGCGTCCCGCCACTTATTATACCGCGAGACAGACCACTTGTTCAACTGGCCCCACACATACACTCCTTGGCCTCTCTGGGGCGAGCTTGGAGCTGCTTGTGCATGCGCTGGCTTCTCAGGTGCAAACGCATATTTGGGTGAGCGAGGGGAGGCCATGAGTACAGGGTAACATATGACTGTCTGACTTCCAGTTAGTTTAAGGAATGACCCTGATGTGGTCATAAAAAGACGTGTCTCGTGTGTATTGCAACTAGTAGATAAGCCGATGAACTTCCCATGTCTTGCATGTAGCCCCGCACCTAGACCCGCACACTCGACACATATAAATGAGTACCAGCACCACATCCTTCCCATTCGTAGCACTGACTGGGTGTGACAACCATCGGACAGTCTTGTGTAGTCCACCCACGCGTACATGTGGGCCCTCCATGATACATGTCACCTGCGGCAAAGTGATGTCATGGGCAATGACGGAAGTGAGGAGAGCTGTCTGCCCCACGCACAGATGGCGCATCAGCTCAACAGACCCAGCACTGAGGGCAGCAGGGGTCACATGTGCAGGGGCAGCTGTGCCTGGTGTGAAGGCACATGCATATAGACAGCACATCGTGCAATGTGTAGTCTGCCCACATCTACTGTCCATTGTCAGGCGGACCTAGCAAAATATCACAAGACAACACATCTGTGTGGGTGTACCCACTGTGACCAACACTGCGCAACAATCAACGTACTCGCCCTGTGCATGCCCCACCCCGCAACGGAGGTCACATTCAGTGCCACTAACTCACACACATCCCTATCACGAGGCATGGTGTGTCCAATCGACAGGGCTGAGTTTGCGCTTATCCGGAGGGTCCTGAACAGGAGACACATGTAACCCACTAGGCAGTCTGTGTTGTCACCTACTGGCATTGTGCAGTCAATGTGCAGGCCAGGCCTGCTGGGACTGAGAAGGGCAGCATGGCCCCAGCCTGACATTCACACGAGCAAAAAGTGCACTGAGACCTGCATTGCCAATTGTCTGTGTCACTGGATGTCTGACATGAAGTTGCCATGTACCACCACTCGGGAGGGACAGACATGTCAAAGCGCCCGAGAGCTCACATACCCCTGCCACCTGCAGTCAGCATGGTGAGCAGTGCATGTTTGAACCCCACAGGCTCTGACTCATAGTGCTGCGGATCAACGACATGTGTGTCCCCCACATGCACTCCCACACACACTGCAGTTGTCTCTCACACACAACTTTCGCAAGGAATAGCCATGTGCAGTGTGCGTGGAGCTCGGAATCCAGGATCTCCAGCTCCTCGCTGGTGAGTGGACCTGGACATATCCTCAGCGTCATCGACGTGAAGGTGGACAGGTGGCAGCAGCAGGTGTTGTTGAGGGATGCCAGGCTGCAATCCCAGGTAGCTGTGGTAATGCCGGTCACACTCCCACACTCATATAGCCCCCTGGGGCAGGTTCAGTGGGTCCAAGCTGCTGCAATTTGTGTACCATGTCTGCCAGCTTCAATTGCAGACGATGGCCTGCTCCCAGCTGGCCCGGGACGCTTACCTCCATAGTGGAACACGCAGGGTGCAACCGCGAGGGTCATTGGAGTTGGCCGCAAGGGCCTGGCCCATGGCGGGTACAGTCCGCTGATGCCATGTGCACCACACAGTATAATGTGCGCAATGCATCTGCAGGTGTGGCCATGATTTGTGTGTGGGAGCAGGTCCACAATGGACAGGGCCACAACATGCTGTGTGCATAGGCAGTGACGGCCAGTGCCCAGCCTCCACATGTCTGTTAGCATATCATCATGTACACATTGGCATGGGAGCATGGGATATGCATATGCACACACATGCCATCTTTCACTATGTACATCTGCCACCTGGCACGTGCAACGTTACGTGTCACTTGTGATGTGTATTGGCAATCACACAGCCGTGTTGGCATGGAGCTGTCAATGTGTACACCTGTCAATGTTTCTGGAGGTGTGATCCGTACAGTGCTGTACATAGGGTGCAGTAGGGACATCAATGACTGTCTCATATCCCCTCGTGCTACAGGTCCCACTTGTTTTGGCCGCTCAGCCTGTGTCCATAGCGTTGTTGGTGTGTGCCATACTCACCCAGCCTCGGAAGCAGTGTCATGCACAGCAGCCAGTTATGTTGCCGTGGTATTGCCGCTTGCCAAATATGCAGTCTGATACCATAAGCATGCCTTACAAGTTATTAAGGCCTAAATCCCCATGTGCATGCTCATAGCAATGGTGTGTGTCACTGCCCATTGCAATTGGCAGGGGACCTGTGCAAGTGTATTGTGGCTGTGCTGTCCCTACTTGTCAGCTGTTCTGTGATTCAATTGCTTGGTCAGTCATTTGTGTTTTGTGTATGTGGAAATGCCCTGTGGCGTGTTGCTTTGACATGTGTCCACTTCCATCTTTCCTAGGAGGAGACCAAACATACATCGCCCCTACCAATTGCTGTCAGACATGGAGGATGTGGAGGTAATCCGGAAATTCCGTCTGGACCGACCCACCCTGCATCGCCTATGTGCCTTGTTGGAACCCCACCTCCGTCCTCGCAGGGTGTATCCAACTGCATTTACCCCCACGGCTAAGGTGATGGCTGCACTGCATTTCTTCGCCACTGGGTCATTCCAACACACAGTGGGCAGTGGAAGTGGGATGTCCCAGCCCATGTTCAGCATGGTGCTTCGTGATGTACTGTCAGCTATGATGCTGTACAGGAACAGGTACATCAGATTCCCCAGGGCACGTGAATTGGCGGCAGTGAAGGGTGATTTCTATGCCCTTGGACGGATCCCCCACGTTGTTGGTGCAATCGATTGCACCCATATTGGCCTTGTAGCACCACAGGCCATGGAGCACATTTATCGGAATAGGAAGCACACCCACTCCCTGAATGTGCAAGTGGTGTGCCTTGCGGACATGGTCATTTCACACGTGTGTGCGAAGTTTCCAGGATCGGCCCATGACTCGCACATCATGCGCAACAGCATCCTACCACGTCTGATGACCAATCTGCAACCGGACCGTGCTTGGATTGTTGGTGAGTATGTGTACTCGTGTAGCGTGGCTGTTGTGCGATGCTGTCTTGGGGACAGTTGGAATTGCAACTAATCTCGGTATTCCTCACACCCAGGGGACTCTGCTTATCCGAATGGGCCTTGGCTGCTCAGCCCATTACGTAATCCTCGGACCCCAGCTGATGACCGCTACAATGAGGCACATGGGAGGACCAGACGTGTGGTGGAGCGGACCTTTGGCCTCCTCAAGTCCAGGTTCAGATGCCTGGACCGCACCGGGGGCGCACTGGCGTACTCCCCACAGAAGGTGTGCCAGATAGTAGTGGCTTGCTGCATGCTGCACAATCTGGCTATTCGCAAGCAGATCCCCCTAATAGTGGATGACGGTGATCATCCAGGGCCCCAGCCTGCAGACCAGGACGGGTCCAGTGACGAGGACAGTGGAGAGGAGGAAGCTGTGAATGTGCGTCAGCAGCTCATCGCCCGCTACTTCACTTGACGGTGAGTGTCCATTTACGACGGCTGAAGTAGCTGTAGTTGTGCAGGTGTATGTGTGCTCTGTCACGGAGGCCTTTTGTTCACTGAGTGCTGTGTGTCAATGGTCCATGTCCAGGTTAGTATGCCACTGACAGTGGCTGTTGCATTGTGCCCTGTTGCTCTGTGAGATGTGTGTACATTGCTTGTAGTTGGTGACAAGTACTGTGTGATGAGTGTGTGACACACTCATTGAATGTACTCTTGTTCTGTTTTTCACCCCTAGGTCCCTACAGCCTCTCCTGTCCCATCGACATACCACACAGCAGATGCATTTCTGCTCATGGTGGCGGTTGCACATCGTTGAATAAACACAGGGCACAGACAGCAGATTGTGATCAAGGTGTATTTATTTTCAGCGGTGACATGTTATTGTGTGCAAGGTGTTGACAAAAGTGGTGCGTGCAGTGACTATGAGTTGACGGTCATGGCTGCGTGATGCTCAAGGTGTACCCATTTAGTCCTATGTCCACAGTCCAACAGACACATGCCATTCACATGGCAGTGTGGGGTAGGATCGTATTACAAGTCAATGCAGTAGGTGGTCAAGGTGGCTGGCTGACTCACTGGCGTTTGGTGCGTGCGAAGTCCTCTCTGGACACCTGTTTCCTCTTCGGACGGCCCCTTCCACGTTTGGAAGGGGGGGTGTGTTGGTGGGCTGCTGGTGGTGACTGAGGAGAGCTCACTCGCTGTGGACGCAGGGGAACACGATGCTGCACGACCCTGCGCCACAGCAGGTGGTGGCGGAGGTGGTGTTGCTGGCCTTGCTTGTGCCCTCGACACCACCACCAGCTGGCCCATGAGGGCCACCATTTGGCCCATATGGGCGTTCATGGCCCTCAACACCCCAAGGACCTCCCGCGTGTCGCTAGCCGACCTGGCCCATTCTCCTTGGGCCTCTTCATAGGCCCCAAGGACTCTGTCGATTTGCGGCTGGCCTTGGCTCCCAGGCACAGATGGCGTTGGCCTGACCCTGCTCCTCCTACCAGTACTGCTGCCACCGACCTGCCCACTAGCCACATTGCTCACCACGGTCCTCGTTCTGGCTCCCAGGGTGGACCCCGACGGCCGGGCCACCCCTTGCGCTGGGGCTGTGGCCAGGGATGACGGGGTGGTGGTGGTTGAGGCGGTGGTGGTGGTTGCGGCGGTGGTGGTGGTTGCGGCGGTGGTGGTGGTTGCGGAGGTGGTGGTGGCCGCAACGACCATGGCAGCAGGGGTCTGTGACTGGTCAGCAGCCCTGGGCGATGGGTTGGTGGGTAGGAGGGGCCCTGGGGAGAGGTTGTGCCCTGCCACACCAGATGGGCCTGCTGGGTGGTCCACGTCCGAGGAGGTGTCCAGCTCCTCTACATCCGTGAGTCCGGGTCGGGGGCTTGCGGACTGGCTGTGCTGGCTGCTGTCTCCCTCTCCAGCGTCCAGTAGTTCGGCACCTGTGGGGAGAATGAGATAGGTTAATGTGTTGCACCTAGCAAAGTATGTATTGGTTGTCTGATATTCACAGTTCGTGCACTGTCGTGCACAGGTTTCCCAGAGGCGTGTGTGTGGATGTACGATGTGTGTATGCGTGGGCAAGGCAATGGAACTGTGTGATGTGAACATGTGGCATGGGACGGATTAGCAATGCCGATGGGTGTGTGTTGCTATACTCCTACATTTTGTGGCTCGGGTGTATGCGGGCTCCAGACCCATCGACGATGTTGAGGTGAAATATGCTTTTGTGGTTCAAATGGAATGCTTAGAAACGCAGATGGGAAAAGGGGGTACAGCCCCCTCAACGCTTTTGAGGTGAAATATGGTTTTGGGGTTCAAATGGAACGCTTAGAAACGCAGATGGGAAAAGGGGGTACAGCCCCTCAACGCTTTTGAGGTGAAATATGGTTTTGGGGTACATACTGTGACATATGGGTGCAGAACGGGACATGTGTTTTGGCTACATGACAGTGCAGAGACAAAGGTGTGTGTATGTCTGACATCCCCAGCATATCTGCTCACTGTTATCATTTATGGACATTACACTGCAAGCATTGTAGTGAGTGAGTGATGGTTGTGTGCCACACGACGTATTGCAGATGGGCCAATTCCTTGGTGTGCGTGCTACCCTCGGCCATGTGCAGCAATGCAGTGCTCTTGGGGTGTTGACTATATTATGTATGTTGTTAATCACAGTGTGACGTGCGCTTCAGTCACTGCAGGCACATTATTTGTCAAGGGCAGGTATCTTTGCATAACTACTGTATGAGGGCCAGCTGTTCGGATGACATACCTTTCATGACACAGGGGCTGACAGATGAGAATGATGATATGTTGAATGTGCATTGTATGCCTGTGTGTTTCATGGGTCCAGTGGTGTGTATGTGCATTATTGTGGTCCCACGCTGTTACTTCTAGGCAGGTTGGACTTACATGGGCGTTGTTGTACGATGTGTGGGTAACAGGCAGTAAGGACTACATGGTCAAGACTTCGATGGTGTTGCTGATGTGTGTGATGAGTGGCACGGTGCCCGCCGTGTGGGTCTGTGCTCCAGTGGGACTTGTGCATGCAGACGTGGCTCCTTAGGTGTTGCTGTGTTTGTGATGGGTCATGTGGGGTATGACTCTGTAATACATGTCCGTGTGCACATTGGTGACATGATTGTGACAGGGAGCAGTGCTGCGTGTTCCCCTGCTACGTGACATGTCCCATGTGTTAGTCGTAATACAGTCCTCATGCCTACAGACACCCCGCCCTGTACAGTTTTCCACCTACAGGTTGTTTTTGAGTGCGCAATGCTATGGATGCCACATGGTTATGGGAGGGAGGGGTGCTCCATGTTGCTGGTCTGTGGGAGTGGGGCGGTGTTGTGAGTTGTGGTGCTGGCTTACCACCCACAGAAACCCCTCCATGTAGGGTGAGATATCTACCTGTCGGCTGAAGGTGTGCACTGCAGTGGCTGACACATGGGTGTGGGGTGTGCTCCACCTTGCTGCGCTGTCGGACTAGGGGCCTGGTGTGTGTTGTACTTCAGCTGTCCCCCTCCCACCCACTGACTTTGTGTTCCGGCTACTTACCTGTTACTTGTCGGTTACTGCAGCTATGGCTGACACATGGGTGTGGGTGTGGTGAGTGCTCCTTCTGGTTTTTTTCAAGTACAAGGGGACCTGGTGGGAGTTGCGGTGCTGGCTGACTGTACACATGCCTCCATGGTTTTGTTAGTTGGTCGGTTTGGGCTGAGTGTGTGGTAGTGTCTGTTGCATGTGTGAGTGATGTCTTGTGTATTGTGTACTGGACATGGGGGTGTTTGTCCCTCGGAGCTATGGCATAGTGGTAGTGCATGTGAGTACATAGCGGTGTGCTGGTATACATTTGTTTGTACTTACCAGCCTCCACTCCCCCTGGTATTCCGGTGAGACTCTCCGGATGTATGATGCCTCGCACCTTCTCCTCCCACGCCTTGTAGGTCTTGAAAAGCACGGGATTACCTCCGCCAGTCCTGTCAGCCAGCTGCCGATTCTTGGCCTCCTTCTTCTTGACCTCCCTTTTCATATCGTGCCACCTCTTGGTGATTTCGCCTCGGTTGCGTGGCACGTTCCCTACTGCATTGACCTGGTCTACGATCCTGCTCCACATCCGATTTCTGGTGGCTACTGTTGTCTGTTGGACCTGGTTGCCAAAGATTTGTGGGTGCACCTTGATGATCTCGTCGACCATGACCGTCAGCTCAGTTGAAGTGAACTTTGGCATTCGGTGTGCTGCCATGGTGTGTGGTTTGGTGTTTGTGGTGCTGGTGCGGTGTGTGTGTGTGGTGTGTGATGTGCAGGTCGTTTGTGGTGCTGGTGTTTGGTGGTGCTGGTGGTGGTGGGTGTGATGGGTGCGTATCTGTGGTGTGCTGCTGTCCTTGCTGTGTCGCTGTGTTCTCTCCTCTCTTCTTGGCTTTGTAGTGTTGCAAGGGATTGTGGTCTGTGAAGGGGCTGCTTTTGTGCTTACCTATGTGGGTGTGTCATGATGGTCTGTTGTTTTCAGGTGTGTTGTGGCTGGTGTTCTGGGATTAGTAGTTTATTTGTTTGTCCAGGGGGGTGTTTTCGGGATGTGTACTGTGTTTGTGCGTGGCTTGCTGTGTGGACTTGTTGGCCATGTTGTGTGTGTTTGTTTGGGTCCGCGGATGGTTTCTGTGCAGGGACGTGGCCGCCAGGGCTTCCGCCGTGTCCATTTCCATCTCTGTTGTTTACGATGGCGGGCGGTGTATTTGTGTAATTACCGCGCTCATGTCGGAGCGATCCTAATTTCACGGGCGGTGTCTCGATCGTCAGGGCGGGCGGTTTTTGGTTGTCGTGCGTATTTGCGCCGTGGCGGACGGGTGGACTTAGAATCGGACATGATCGGGCGGTATTTTTGGGTTTTTTTCCGCCGCGGGCGGTGTTCGCTTCGCGGCATCGTAATTGCTCGGTCGGTATTCAGACGGTGTAGGCGGGCAGATTTTTACCACTATGGTGGATGGCGGATTTTTTACCGCCCGGTATCGTAATGGACACCTTTGTTTTTATTATTTAGTATATTAAATATTATTATTAAATAAATAATATTTAATATATTAAATAATTTAAAAAAAATACAAATATATTTGTGTATCATATTTTTTTATTAAACATTGTTATATTGGTTGTATGTTTACAATACTCTTATTGTAATTTTATATTTTGAAGGTGAGTACATCAAACAAGCATATTTTTAATCTATATTAAATATTAATTTTTATGTTTTTTGATAATATAATAATTAATATATATTTTACAATTTTTTGAACATTTTGAACATTTTTTTTTTTACAATAAATAAAAATATATATTTAATTTTTGGGATTTTTTAAATTATTTCTCCATTCTTGTCCATGGGGAGTTAGTCTTTTTTCATTTATATTACGCGGCCAATTTTTCTCCTTTTTCTCACTTTTCTGTCTATCTGTTTCCTTTTTAGGCTTTTTTGCAAGACAGAACCTCGCAGTTGGGAGCTGTGTTTCGTCGGTTAAGGTAAGATTGATTTAATTTACTTTTAAGGTAGTTTTAGGGTAGGGGCGAGGTAGTAGTGGTGTAGTTAGATTTGTTAGGGTGTTAATTGTTAGTTTTTGATGTAGTTATGTGTTGTTTTGGTAGTTTAATGTTTTATGTGTTTGGAGTAGTGTTGAAGAGATGTAGAGTGTTACGTAGTGTTAGTTATGTGTTGTTTAATTATGTTATGTTGTATTTATGGTTTAAATCGTTTTTATTGAATATGCTGCAATCGTTAACATTAGACCCACCTACAACCACTGGCCGGAGGGGAACGGCTTATTCAGAATCAAACTTTATTAAAGAGAAAAAGGATGAAGCAAGGAGGAAATGAAGAAAAGCGGAGAGAAGACTGGGAGAAACAGAAAAGATAGAGGACAGGTAGCCACCCACAGCTTACGGCATGCTTCGGTAGGGATCTAGGGCTGATTTTCCTTCAGAGGGGGCGGCGGGTCCGTTAGGGGAGTCGTGGGGAACCGTAGGACTTGTAGATATCGAGGGCAGGTGAGCTCTATAAACTCTGAAGATAAATATGCCACAGTAGACCCCCAGGTCTTATCAAATTTAGGCAGTGTGTGATTGATCCCCGCCGTGATCCTTTCCATCCCCACAACCTCCCATATTTTGTGGAGCCAATCTAACTTGGTCGGGATGTTGGCCGTACCCCACCTTGCCAGGAGAACCTGCTTGGCTGCCCCTAGTGCTAAAGTGATCGCCCTGCCCCTACAAGACCGGAGAGGGTATGTGAGAGGATTGGGTAGCCCCAGCAGGATATAGCTAGGAAATCTGGGGAGTTCTGCCTGATATATCTGATCAACTACGGGCAGAATAATCTCCCAAAATGCCTGTATCTTAGGGCAATGCCATAAGATATGGGACAGTGTACCCGCCTGTCCGCAGTTGCGCCAGCAGAGATCGCTGCTGTGGGGCTTCCATTTGGCAATCCTCACCGGGGTGTAATACCAATATTGTGCAATTTTTAGGAGCATTTCTTTCCCTGAGGTACTGCATGATGATGCTCGGGCCCTCTGGATAATATCCGACCACTCTTTGGGTGAGAACTCCCGACTCAGCTCCGCCTCCCACCTACGCTGCACTGGGAATTTGACCTGAGCTTTTGCCTTGTTGAGAAAGCCATAAATGTCGGACAGGAGGTGTTTGTTGGAGGTGCGAGTAATGTACCAAATCTCAAACTTTGTGAGGAGCCGACCTGCATGCGGACGGATCTGGGGCTGTGTGACCCAGTGGCGCAGCGCCAAGTACTGCCAGTACGCCTCCTTGGGGATCCCATAGTGAGCTACCGACCTGGGGAAATCCAGGATTCCCCGCTCGTCAAAGAGGTCACCGATACGTTTACAGTTTGCTTCTTGCCATTTCAAGTAGGTGTTCCCCACGAGGGCTGGGAGGAAATCCGGGTTCCCAATGAAAGGGGTCAAGGGTGAGATAGTCGAGGACAGCTGACACTTCTCCTGGACCCTGTCCCACACCTGCATAGTGGCGCGTAGGACCGGGGAGAGGTACGCACCCAGCGGCCGGTGGCGTCGAGGAAGCCAGGGAACCTTCCAGATGTGGATCCCTGCGACCCCCCTATTCATAAAACACCAGTGTTTTTCGGACTCTAGTTGGTACCATTCAATCATCCAGCGCAGTTGCGCCGCTTCATAGTAGCGCCCGAGATGCGGGACACCGAGGCCTCCCTCGTCCTGCCTCAGGTACGTGAGGTGACTAGCCATGCATGGTTTCTTTCCCCCCCAAATGAAGCCGTTGATGAGTTGCTGCATTTGAGCCAGCGTCGTGGGTGGCGGACATAGAGGGAGCGTCTGCATGATGTAGAGCAGATGGGGCAAAATCGTCATTTTGGCGGCCGCTATCTTACCCAGCCAGGAAAGGGCATGTTTCTGCCAACTATTCAGGTCGTGACGGACCCTGGTCAGTGCCTCCGAATAGTTCACCTGAGCAGTCTTCGCGGTGGTAGAAAAAACCCGTAGCCCTAAATAGGTGATATCGGTAGCAGCCCAAGAGAATGGGAAGTGCTGCGATAGTTGGTGCCGATCCGCCGCTGGTAGTGTGAGGCTCAAAGCCTGGGTCTTTTTCAAATTAATTTTGAATCCCGACGCCGCACTAAAAGCCTTGACCTCCTCCAGCAGAGGGAGAAGAGACAATATCGGGTGCGTTAAGAAAAGGAGCACATCGTCCGCTGTACAGGGAGATCTTGGGTTCCCTGTCACCCATCCGGATCCCAGTGATCGTAGGGAGTTGGCGGAGCCTCTCGGCAAACGGCTCCATATAGAGCGCGAAGAGGAGGGGGGACAGAGGACATCCCTGCCTCGTGCCTTGTCCGATCTGAAAGGGACGGGAGACCACCCCATTGACCCGAATGCGGGCTTGTGGACTATGATACCCGCAGTTCACCCAATTCCGGAATCTCTCCCCAAGCCCAAATCTGCAGAGGACTTGCTGTAAGTAAGGCCAGTGGACCCGGTCAAATGCCTTTTCGGCATCCACCGAGAGGAGTATCGCCGGAGTCTGGGTCCGCTGCATCTTGTCCAGCAAGTGGCATAATCGTCGAGTCCCATCCCTGCAGTTGCGGTCCGGGATAAAACCCGATTGGTCGGGGTCCACCATGCCTTGCATGTGGGGGGCGAGTCGGGATGCTAAAATACTGGTGAAGATCTTCAGGTCCACGTTGAGCAGAGAGATAGGGCGGTATGAAGCACACTCACGGGGATCCTTTCCCGGCTTGGGAATAACCACTACCTCCACCATGGACATCGAAGGGGTCAGTCTCCCAGATGCGCTAAAGGTATTAAACAGGCGCGCCAAGAGAGGAGCGAGGTCCGGCGCGAAGATTTTATAAAAGTCGACCGAGAATCCATCCTCGCCCGGGGCCTTACCAACCGAAAGTCCCTTGATGGCCCGCAGAACTTCATCAGGACTGATATCCGCATCCAGACCGGCCGCAACGGAGTCGGTAAGCGGGGTCACTGGCGCCGCCCGTGTATAATCCTCGACCGCGGCAGGGTCCAGATGCTCAGCTGAATAGAGAGCCTTGTAGAAGGCCTCGAATTCGGACGCTATGTCCTCGTCTGCTCGCAGGGTCTCTCCCCGCCCGTTCGTGAGTTCCGCGACCCAGCGCACCGCCGTCTCAGCCCGAAGAGCATGTGCCAGGAGTCTCCCCGCTTTGTTTCCGCCTTCGTAGTAGCACTGCTTAGTGCGGAGTAAGGCGTATTCGGCGCGGTCGAGATCCAGCACCCGCAATTGCTTCCTCGCCTGTGTAAGTAGTCGCCGGGTTTGGACCGCCCCTGTACGGCGATGCAACCCCTCCAGTTCCCGAATTTGGTCTTCCAATTCCCTCCTTTTGGCCTTACGGTCCCTATTCAGGCCCGCCGCAATGGCTATACAGCGTCCCATAATATATCGACCCCCACCGAGCCGACATCATTCACTTCCAGGTAGGTCCTGATAGCACCCCGAAGCTCAATGATATTGGGGTCACAAGTGAGCAGTTTGCGATTTAAGCGCCATGAGCTCTGCCGCGAGTGGCCGTTCGGGAGTAGCAACGTCAAGACCACCGGGGAGTGATCCGAAAGCGCCGCCACCCCAATAGATACATCCTCGGTGGATGCCGTGACCCTAGGCGAGGTCCAAAAAAGATCGATGCGGGCGTATGTTTGATGGGCCGTGGAAAAAAAGGTGTACTCCCGTGCCGTCGGAAAGCGGTGCCGCCAGGCGTCCGTGAGGCCAGCCTCCCCCAATCTCTGAAGCATCATGTCGGAGATTGAGCCTGTATACCCCACCCGAAGCGTCGATCTGTCCAGGTCCGCCGCCGGGACCAAATTAAAATCTCCCCCAATTACGAGATCCTCGTCCGGAGACTCCAGAATTGAGTTTATCGTGTCTCGTAAGAAGACCTCCTGCTGTTCATTGGGGCTATAGACCGAGGCTATCGTATGTATTCGTTCTCCCAGCAACACCCGCAGGGCCAAGAGGCGCCCAGCGACATCCACATGAGTTCCCACAACCTTCCCCTGAAAATGCGTAGCAAAGAGGATCGCCACTCCAGCCCTCTTCCCCGGTCCCGATGAAAAATATTGTCTATCGAACCATTTAGACCTAAGCCGCCTCCAATCCGCCCACACGAGGTGGGTCTCCTGTAAAAGGCAAACATCGCACCTAGCATTTCTCAACAAGGCAAGGAGGGCGCGCCTCTTTGCTGGTGAGTTAAGACCCCGCACATTGAAGCTCATAATCATTACCTTAAGTCGTGTCATGTGGTGATGTGAGGGGACACGGGTGCGTGCCGACGTAGCCTATCGCGGGGGAAACCATCAGTCATGGGGTACCCGCCCCCCCACCCGCATCCCGCCAGCGGATCCCCACATCGATACTCCCCCCTCCCGCAGCAGCACCGCACAGTGTCTTTCTAATATAAGGGTGCAGGCCCAGCGCGTGTGTGGGAAGGTAGGTCCCGGGCCACAAACCCAGAAACCAACACACCCCCAGATTAAAAGAGCAAATAAGACCCACAGGCAGCACACCCCCGGGGAGTACAGCAGACTCATCCTCCTCCCCACGGTTGTTCCCTCCACTTCGCCCCCGGTCACCAGAGTCGATGAATCACCCTACCTGTCTGTGGAGTGGCAGCAGATCTCTCTTGGGTTGAGAATAAAGGCAGAGGTAAGGAAAAAAAGAAAAAAGGCTGAAAGAGAAAGAGAAAGGTATAAGAAAATTTTAACATCTTCTTCCAACAAGGAAAGTAAGCACTGACGTGCAGGGGTCCATGGATCCGACGGTCTGCCGTCACTGGTGGGATGGGGCTCCCCCCACCCAGACCGATGTTGTATCCTATTGGGATCGGACCAGTCTTTCTGCCAACAGATCACGGGCTGCTGACCCCCCAGGGTCGTTCAATGGTTGCCGTCTTCCGAGCCCTCTCGGCCTTGTAGCTGCCGCAGCACGGCCTCACATTCTTGTTGGCGTTCCTCCTCCGGCGGTTTCGTCTGAGCACCCCTCCTAGGGCCACGTCTTCTGCCTGTTCTCAAGGGCCTCCCGGCGGCGGGGCCCCCCTCCGCCATATATGATTCCTCCGCCACCGTCAGGGCATCACCAAGTGCGGCCTTCGCCTCCTGTATATTCCGCACCCCATGTGTTTCATTCTTCCAGATGAATGATAGGCGGAACGGGTGTCCCCATCTGTATCGAACACCCTGGTCACGGAGGAAGGATGTAACAGGCCGTAGGTCTTTGCGCCGCTGTAGGGTGAGGGGCGAGAGATCTTGGAAAACCCCCACCTGGAGTCCCTCAAATTCCACCGTTGTTCGATCACGTGTAGCGGCCATGATAAGCTCCTTCTGTCGGTAGGAGTGCAGGCAGGTCAGGATATCCTGTGGTTGGCCAGGGTTGGAGGCAGGCTTCCCGGCTCGGTGTGTACGGTCCAATGTGACCTCCTTGTCCCGCAGTTCAGGAGCCAGATGTTTAAAGAAACAGAGGACCCAATCTTCCAGCTTGCCGCCGTCTGCCCGAAGTGGCAAGCCCTTGAGGCGGATGTTAGAGCGCCTCGAGCGATTTTCCAGGTTTTCCAGCTTGAGGTATAGCTCCTCATTCTGATCACGAAGGTCAATGAGTTCCCGGGCTTGGGTAGTGAGTTCCTCTTCTCGACAGTCTCCGTTACGCTCCAGAGTGTCCACTCTGTCCCCCACCTCGGTGAGGTCCGTCCGGAGCTGCCTGATGTCGGAAGCCATCTCCTGTCGCAGGCTCGCAAAGTCCTCTCGGAGCGAGCCGAAGAGCTGTTCCATAAATGCTTTTGTAATTGGTTCAATGTCGTGCCCTACCTCTGGATCCATCCCCACTTCGCCAACCTTCTTTCCGCCCGTTTTCTGGAGCAGGTCTCTGATGGAGGGGTCTCTGGTGGAGGGGTCCTTACTCATGGTTTCCTTCTTGGACCGTTGCGTATCCATGTTCGCGGCTCGCGGGGCACCGGAGCGCAATGTCCCTCTCACACAAGACTTCAAGGTGCACAGGAGAACCGCGCCGGGGCTCCCACTCCCGGGGCCCTCCGGCGCTCGATCGCCTCCACACCACCAAGGGCGCGCCGGGACCAGGCCTAATCGCAGTGGGCAGGTGATCACATCAGAACCCCACAAGGCGCCCCCACAAGGTTTCCAGCTTTGCCAGCTTCACCCGCCTCGGGGTGATGTACCCCCAATTCAGTCAATGCACTGGTCACCGCCAGGACCCAGTTCTTAGCGCAGGCGAGGGGCCAACTCTCAAGGCCCAGGTCACTAGCAGGCGTGCTTGTGGGCCGGCTCACTCCCTATATCAAGGCCCTTAACGGTGCTTAGCCAGGGCTCCCCCTCCAGGCACGGTCTGTATGCTATCCGGCCCTCCAGCTCCCAAAGTCCTCCGCCAGGTCGGGGGCCACCCCCAGACTGTGTCCCCACAATGCGGCGTGCCCAGGCCACTCACCGCTGCTCCTCGTATCCTCCGGCTCCACTCCACTCCCTGTGTCCCACCACCAGGCCGTCAGGGGGCCCGTGCGGTCCCGCGGTAGGCCGCAACACATGGCAGCCACTCCTCAACGCCAGACGCGGCAGCCGGCCGCAGCGAGCTCCGAGTGCAGATCCCCACCCTTCAGGCCAGCCCCTGGGACCGGGTAGGCGCCGCTGCTCACGTTCCGGCAGGAATGCAGGTGAGGGCCGTGTCACCCCTTCTCTCCCTTGGCTACAGGTTCCCGCGACCGCCGCTGCACCGGGCCAGGCCCCGCAAAGGCCGCCCCTCAGCTCCGGGCGAGGCCGCGATCCCTTCAGGCTCTTGCCCACCGCTCCGCTTTGCCAGCAGCCTGCAAGGCCCCGCCCGACACCGTCTCAGCAGGCGCCGCAGTCCCAGAGCTCTTCCGCCACTGGTGGGCACCTCGGGACGGCCCTTTCGTTGTCCCTGTCGCCACCGCCACTCGCCACTTCAGGGCCTCCGTGGCCGAGTATCACGGCGATCAGGGGTCTCTCGATCTTCTGCCCGACTCTCGCTGCTCAGCACACCCTGAGGGCCCTGCGTAGCCCCTCTTAGGGTCCAGATGCCGCCGATGGATGCTTTATTTCGGCCACGGCGAGCGGAGCCCCAGGAAGACGATGTCACTCCGCCGCCATTTTGGCCACCATGTTATGTTGTATTTAATGTTGCTATTTTGGAGGCTAAGAGAGTCTTCTTTACTAATAAGGTTATCAATTCTGACAGTAGATCCAAAGAAATCTTTAAGATTGTGAAGGAGTTATCGAACCCTAGCCGTGTGACCCCTCCCATTACGGCTACGCAGAATCTTTGTGATGATCTGAACTCCTTCTTTGTGGAAAAAAAATAAAAAATAAAAATTCTATTGTTTCCAACAATAGTAATACGGAAGACTGTCTGGTTCATTCTAACTCTTTCTCCCTAATTACTCTCCCTAGCCTAGATTAGAAAATCTTTCTGGATTTTGTAATGAAGATCAAATCGGGCTCTCCTAAAGAGGCATGTCCTCTTCATATACTGAAAGCTATCTATCGAACTTTCCCAGACACCATTTTTGAGTTTCTTAATCTTTCTCTATCTCAAGGTATTGTACCTATGGTTTTCAAGGAAGCAGTGGTTATTCCGTTGCAAAAAAAGCAAGGCATGGACCCCCATAAGCTGGAGAATTATAGACCTATATCCTCCTACCATTTCCAGCTAAACTATTGGAGGCCCATGTAGCCAGCTGCCTTAGCTCCTTTTTAGAAGCCACTAATTTCTTGGACACCCATCAGGCAGGTTTTCGTCCAGCACATTCCACCGAATCGGTGATTTTATCTGTCATGGATGATCTTAAGGGACAAGCGGATATAGATTGCAGTCAGGCTCTGATCCTCCTAGACCTGTCTGCGGCATTTGATACTGTGAACCACAAAATTTTGTTGGATCGCATTGCCGCAGCGGGTCTAGGGGGTTCTGCCCTGGATTGGTTTGGGTCCTTCTTAGAGGGCCGCAAGCAATCAGTATGGCTCTCTCCCTACAAATCCAACACGGTAGATATGTGTTGCGGTGTCCCGCAGGGCTCCTACCTCTCGCCGATTCTGTTTAATGTATATATACGCCCGTTGATTTCTAGTCTCCGACAGATGGGGATAAAGATATTCAATTATGCTGATGACATGCAGCTTATTTTCACCCTGGAGGATTCAATTGAATCTAAGGATTTTGTTAGAAACTCAATGGTGTTCATTAAAAACTGGATGAACAACAATCAGTTAAAATTAAACTCTGAAAAGACCAAAATAATTGTACCCAGAAATAGGCTCACTCACTGGACACCTACTTACTGGCCCCCTGAGTTAGGTGTGGCTCCCCACCACAAGCCAGTGATTAAGAGTCTGGGCTTTCACATTGATTCGGATCTTTCTATGAGCACCCAAATTTGGTCAGTTACGTCTGCCTGCTTTGTTCAACTTCACAAGTTGTGCAAGATCAGACGTTTCTTTAGCATAGAGGCCAGCATCCAAATTGTGATTGCCCTTATTCTCTCTAAAATTGACTATGGAAACGTGCTGTATCTTGGCCTCCCTCGAAAACTGAAGCATCGTCTTCAGATGATTCAGAACCAGGCAGCGAGAATCATCTACCAAAAAGGATAGACGATGTCACATTAGCTCGCTGCTCAAAGATCTCCACTGGCTTCCGGTGGATCAGCGAGCTATGTTTAAAACAGGTTGTATCCTCTTCAAAGCTATCCGGGGAACTGGCCCCAGATTTATCTCCTCGAGAATCACTAAGTACCTACCCCAGCGCACTTTGAGATCTATGCACCTGAATCTTTTGATTGTGCCGAGATCCAGACGCAAGCGCACTGGAGGGACTCGGTTCGCTATTCTGGGCCCTAAGCTCTGGAATGCACTTCCCACCTCGTTGAGACTTGAGGAAGACTGTGTGCGGTTCAGAAAACAGCTTAAGACCTGGCTGTTTACATTAGCTTTTAATTAGATGATCTCGGGCCTGACTTTCTCTACTCTGATTCTTAGCGCCAAGAGACCGGTTGGTGTACGTGCGCTTTTATAAATATCCCTATAACATAACATAACATAACATAACATTAATGCGTGTGGGTTTGTACATGTTATTGTGGGAGGGTGTTCTTTTTTTTTCTTGACATGTTTCCCGTTTCGTGAACGGATGGTGCTGACGACGCGTTTCTTTTTTTAGAAATGGAAAATTTATTTTGTTTCTTTGAAACAAGTTACTTTTTTACATTTCCTTTTATTTTTCGGGTTTGTTGGAGCGTTTTTTTTTCCAAGCTAATTTTCAGGTTTTTGAGGGTTTCCTTATTGAGAGGATTGCGTTGTTGGAGCCTTTTTTCTACAGTTATAGTTTTGCATTCTTTGGGGGGGTTTCTTTTCGGATGGACTCGTTTCTCGTTTTTTGATTTATCTACTATGGATTTGTTCGTTTTCGAGGACCGTCTACTGCGACATAACTGTAAGTTATTTTTTATTATTATGGGTGGGAAATGTTTTTGGCTACATTTGGTTTCTTTGTTTCTTTTTTATTTTAATAATTATATTATGTCATATATTTATATGTACGTTTTTAATTTTAAAATGACATAATTATAATTACTAATTTAAAAAGAGTAGAATTATGTTGTTTAAATGTTTTGTGATTTTAAAATGCTTATGATGTTTAGCATGGTTTTTTGTTTAAAGTATAGATTTAGCAATCATTTCTAGGTATTCTAGCCCTTGGGTGTTTGTAAATAGTCAAGTTTTTGTGTTGTAGGTATTCACACATTGGGGCCGATTCCGATGTCGGACGGACTCAGGTCCGTCCGACATTGGTCAGGAGCTGTAACCCACCGACCTGCTGTCGTCGGTTACGGCCCTGCAAGTACGATGCGACCGAACCCTGTTCGGTCGCACTCGTATACTTCACAATGGGAGCATGCATTCCGAGCGGAATGCATGCTTGCATTGTGAAAAGCAGGGGTGCAGTTCATCCCTGCACCCTGTGGCCGGCACCCCAAGGTGCCTGCCACCGGGTGCAGGGATCAACAGAGGGGCACCATAGGTGCCCCCAGGCCGCCATTCGGCGGCCTCGCACCCATGGGGGCCCTACTGGGGGCCCCCAAATACAGTTTCCGACTGCCTTTTCGTGCCGGAAAGACCGGCACGAAAAGGCAGTGAAAGACTGCCATCGTACTCCCTCGGTCGTGAAGAGGCGGCCGGGGGAGTACTGAAGGATTTCCGGACGGCGGACGGGCTCTCCGAGCCTGTCGGAAGCCATCCGGAAATCCGAGTCGGATTCCTTTCCGACCGAGCCCATCGGAATGGCTCGGTCGGAAAGGAATCCGGCCGGCACGGTCCGATTCGGTCCGAAGGGCTCCGGCCATCGTTCTGTGCCCTTCCGGCCGAAATCGGAATCGGCCCCATTGTGTTTGTTTGCTTACTGAGTTTAGGGCCTATTTTAGCTAGGGATTGCTCTAGCCTTAGCTCTAGATAGCTCTGTTCTTTTTTGATGGCTTCTATTAGTTTGTGTAAGGTTGGTTGTCCTCTTCCTATTGTGGCTTGGAAGGCATTGTGTCAAACAAGGGGAGGGACTAGGGGGGGCTGCTTTACGGGGTCCAGCGTACATGCCCAGGTACTGTAAACTAAGAAGAGTACGCAGTTCCCCAAGAGGGATGGACTTACAGGAGTGGAGGCCACAGGAGGGGAGTCCTCCTAGACGGAACTAGAGTCCTCACACACCCAGCAAGCTAGGTGTCATGCTTCATCATATGGACTCGCTCCTCGTCAGGTCGGCGGTGCAATACCCGACGGGCACCCATAAAGGGGCTCTTTAGCGGAGATCTTCAGTTCCAGCCGTATGGTGCTGTGGGAGTGAGGGCCCTAGAGGTAAGTGTAGATGTGAGTAAGTGGTTAAAAAAGGTTGGATAATCCAAAAAGTGAATTTAATGGGATGGTCATCCACCTTATTAAAAATACAGAAGAGCGGCTGCTCGCTGGCTTGATGATCCAGAGGAGCAATGCTCAGCTCTAAAAAGACCACTTTTTAGAGCTGAGCATTGCTCCTCTGGATCATCAAGCCAGCAAAGAGGCATGCTGTGCATTGCCATGCACAACGTGCCACCTTGTGCATGACAATGAAGGGGGTACCATAGGTACCCCCCAGGTGCAGCCCCCCACCCTCCCCGGGGACCCGCAACGGGCCCCCAAAGCAATTCCCACCAGCCTTTCCATGGCGGCGCCGCCATGGAAAGGCCTTGACAACCCGGCATCATGATATTGATGGCGGTGCCTTCCAGGCACTGCCAGCATATCATGCCCCAGCTCCGCCCGGCCGGCAATCGTAACGATTGCCGACCGGCGGAAAAGCGGCGGACTGACTTTTTGTCCGCCGCGGTACCCAAACCATGTTGTGATGGCGGGCGGATCACCACCGCCGGCCGGGCGGTGGCGATCCGCCCGCCATCATAATGACCCCCTTAGTGTCTATTTTTATTTAGTTGTAAAAAAATATATACTTACTATTTTTAGTTGATGAAGTTTCTTTCGTTGATGTTGTTGTTTTGTTGATTTTGGTAGAAGCTGCTAAAAGAAAAGTATTTGTTAGCTATGCTTTGCTTTTTTATGACATTTATTAGTTTTAATTCATTTACTTTATTTTTTGGTTAAGTCATATACTTACTTTGTTATATTTTTTTTTAATGTTGATTTTATTGTTGTTCTTGCTCGGAAGGCCTCCGAATCGGATTTGGCTTTACCGGACCCGATCCATAGGCCTTGTTTACAACCGATTCGTACACAAGTCCGAACGACCAGGTACGATGCGAAGATCGCGTAAGCGCCGACCGAATCATTTCCGGACCCGAACCGCTCCGTACGTCTCGTTTGTAGATGAATCGTGTCGATTTCCGACCGAGCAAGTACGATGCACGATTCGGACACCCGCTTCGCCTTGGTCTCAGCGAGATGTAACGGCTGTCGGAAGTATACTTCAGGGGGCCGTACCAGGCCCCCCTTCACCCGGGGCCCTCCGAATCTATCACGGGGGGTGCCCATGGGTCACCCCGATCCAAGCATGCACAGTGCGGCGGGCACCATGGGGTGGCCGCCACAGGGTGTACGCTTTTCCCCACCCACCCCTATTTTGCTATGGGAGCCTGTGTACGTGTCTGTACACAGGCTCCTGTAGAGTCCAATGGGAGTCCGAGCGAACCGAGTCCGTAAGCATACGGCTGCACCGTGCTCGCTCGTTCGGACTCCCTGAGCACGTCTCGCTCGGAAAGCCCTCCGGATCCGAGTCGTATGGAGAGCTTTCCGGGTGAGATCGGAATCGGGCCCTTAAAGAGAGATTTTCTGAATAGTTGATTATGTAGTTCTTTTTCGTTCTGTTTTCTGTCTCGCAAAGGTTCGTGCTTCCTCCGTGTTTGTCTGTTATACGGTAATTTTTGTGTTAATTAATTGATTGCTTTTATAGTGTTTATTTAATTAGTTAGAGTTTTCTATTGGTTTGTGTTGGTGTAGTTTAAATTTATTGGTCGAGTGGGCGTGGCCAGGCAAGATGGCTGAGTGGACGTGATCCACCTCAGCTCCGGAGCCACGGAACTGCCGGACGGTTTTGCCTCTGAGCGGAGAAGCTGTAACTGACGGTGCTGCATTGGGATGGTGACGAGAGACTGTGGGGAGCTTGGCATACACTTTCGTTAAGGCTCACTGACCTTTTTACCAGCTTTGTGTGGCGTGGCCTGAGACGAAGGAGACAAGATGGCACCGTAGACGCTCTCCAGACGGGATCCCAAGAACGGCCCGGCCCCGTGGAGGCTGCATCGGCTGAGGCGAAATTGGGAGCTGTTTGCTGTCCTCCGGTGCAGCAGCCAAAGATGCTGCGGAAGCAGTTTTTATACGCCCCGGCTGAGATCCCCGGTGAGGTGCGGGAAAAACGCCTGCGGTGATTGACGCCACAGCAGGAGTCCCCCCGGCGCTGCCAACGAGACCGGGAGGAGAGCGAGGCATCAGGGCAAGCCTAGTCTGAGCAGTGGGGCCACTACAGGGGATCCACCCTGACATAGCGCTTTGGCCTGGGGATGAATCGAGGCCGAAATATTCACGGTGAGGCCATGCCAGGGCAGTGCCTGACTTAAAGATGGTGCCCAGCTCCAATCGTCGTTGCCACTTTGGGAGATTTCGAGTCACCGGGGCACTTCCAAATTGAGCAGTGGGGGCACTTCAGAGGATCCCCCCCTGAATCAGCGCTTTGTCCCGGGGGCATATAGAGGCTGGAATATTAATTGTGTGGCCAGGGCAGTGCCTGACTTTAAGATGGCGTCCAGAACGAAGCATCATTGCTGCTGTGGGAGACTTCAGCATGCAAAGGGCTGGTGAAGGGAATGTTTGTCTGCGTAATGCTCCTTCAACCCAATCCCCACCAAGTGATTTGACTACTGGAAAGGTGGATTGTCCCATAAGCTCTAGCCTGCCTACTCTGACTGCCTGATCTACTGATGGCTTCCCTGGCCTGACTCCTGAGAGCATTGCCACCAACCACACTGCTACCCGACAGCATTTCTAGGTCTTTCTCCACTCTACACGGAGTGCCCGTGAGCCGGAGGGGGAGCTGCGCACTTTGCAGGACAGGTCCGCACCGCAGCCCTTATGCCACCAAAAAAAGTGTCGAACAAGGTCTCCAACTACTTCGCGTCAGCGGAAAAAGGTCTGACACACGACAGAGGGGAACGGACCTCCCTGATGGCGCTCACTGAAGATGACCTGATGGCTGCACTATGAGACTTCAAAACAGAACTGTGTACGGAGCTCAAGCAAGATGTACAGGCCTCTCTGGACCAATTGAAGGTGGACCTCTCCGGCCGCATCTCTTCTCTCCAGCAGGATGTTGATGCCGCGGGATCTAGGGTGCTGGAATTGGAAGACCAGACAAAGGCACTTGATGACCGCACGTCCAAGATGCAGGAAACACAGCATGATCTCCAGTCACAACTTCAGCAGGTTCTCCTGAAGACAGAAGACCTCGAAAATAGATCCAGACGGGAGAACATACGCATTCGGGATCTGGAGGAAGGAGTGGAGGGACCAGACCTGGGAGCCTTCGTAGAGGGCCTATTCGCCGAGATACTGAGCCCACGCCAACTGACGATTAAGATCGACAGGGTGCATCGTGTGGGAAACCAACAAACGAGAGAGCAGAGGCGCACATGAGACGTACTAGTTAAGCTGCACTCTTTCACGACGAAAGAAGCAATCCTACAGGCGGCACAAAAAAAGAGGAGACCTCCTTTCAAGGATACAAATGTGCCCTTTACCATGACTTGGCCCCCTCCACGTTGGCACGCAGACAGCACCTGCGCCCAATCACATCGAAGCTACGGGAAGACAATATCCGCTATAGATGGACCTTTCCCTTTGGTCTTGCTTTTGAATACAACAACAAATCAAGACATATCACGGAACTGGAAGAAGGCCAACGCATTCTAGGCCTCCCGCTCTCAGTCGATGATGGGAATCCAGATCCTACAACAGGAACGGGGGCACAACAAGGAGCGGCAAGGCAGTGGCGTACAGTAACCAAAGGCAAACCTAACTCAAGATGACGGCAACGTAGCGCTGTAGGTTCTCGATGGGGAGAGATGCGTTCCTCGTCTCTGCTGGGATATCCTGTCACTTCACGTGCGAGAAGAGGGGATCTATGGCCAGAAGAACTCAGGCACTATCCCCATGATGAGATGGCTGCAACGGACTTCGGTCCACTCCACCCTCAGAGACTATCCTCGACTTGATGCAACCGGCAACCGAGGTTTCGGGCTATGACCATTCCGCCCGTTACCATATGGTTTTTTTTCACGTTTGAACTTGTTAAGAGCCCGTTGGCTCTGCAGCGTAAGGTTCTTAAGGGACAAATAGAATTTTTCTTTTTTGGGGGGGGGGGGTTCCTGGTGGTGGTGCGGGAAGATTTTCCAATATTTTTTGACGCGTCGGGAATGCAGGCATTTTGGGGAGGGGGGGTACCTGGTGGTGAGATCAATGGTTGGGGGGTTTCTCCCTGCAGGGTCGGCCAATTTCTACGTAGGGGGCTGGAACCGCTATTGGGAGAGGAGGATAGCAGAGACGGGGAGGGTGGTCATTTTTCCCAATGGTTTCCATAGCATCATGGAATGTTAAAGGTCTCAACTCGCCGCTCAAGCGACAAAAAATATAGAAATACCTTAATGGTCATCAATTTGAGGTAGTGGCGTTGCAGGAAACGCACCTCAAAAAGACCGAAGAGCTACGCCTCCATCATAAAAGTTATCCCTTAATTTACAGGTGGTCTGCTACTAGGCCTGGGCGGTAAATTCCGTTCCGCTCGCGGAATTTGCAGAATTTGGGTAATTTCGCGTTCCGCGGAGAACGCGAAATTGCCAAAAATTCCGCGATCCGCGGCTTCGCGGAGTTTTTTGCTTGTTCGCACTTTCAAAATGCGTGTTCGCGAGATATTTCTCCCCGAGCACGCAAACAGCATTCGCGAACAGGAAAAAAGCATCGCGAACGGGCGGAACAAGCAATTCCGCGTGTTCGCTGAACTTTTGCGTGCTCGCGGAGATTTTTTACTGTTTCGCGGAGCTTTGCGTAGCGCCAATACGCAAATTCCGCCCACCCCTATCTGCTACCACCAAGCAAAAGGGAGTTGCTCTCCTCTTCCGCAGTACGGCAAAGTTTCAACCCGAAGCCATAAAGGCTGACTGGGAAGGGAGAATAATTATGGTAAAGGGTAAATTGAGGGGCAGACTCTGCACTTTTATTTCTATCTATGCCCCCAACACTGGGCAAGCGTTGTTCTTGGCCTCCCTGCTGGATTTGGTAAGCGAGTTCGCGGAAGGCCCTGTAGTACTTCTGGGAGACTTTAACCTGACCTGGCATGCCAAACTAGACAGTACCCACGCCCATGGGCGGCTAGCAACAACTTCTCTAAGGGGATTAAACAGAAAATACAGACGCTGGGCCTACGAGATGCATGGCGCACGCTACATCCCACCACCAAAGATTACACCATCTTTTCACATATGCATCAGTCTTATTCCAGGATAGACTATATTTTTATAAGTCAGTGTCTACTGGGTCCATTACGAGCAGCTAGGATACTCCCAATTTCAAATCATAGCCTGGTGACCATTAACCTAGCATGGGGTAGCGCTAAGCCAGGTAAGCCCAGATGGTACTTTCCGATCTCGATCACTAGGGACAAAACCCTTCAAGATGAATTAAGGGCCTCCATCTCTGAATACTTTGAACTAAACCACCCACAGGCCACTTCCCCCCAGAATAACTGGGACGCGTTTAAAGCAGTCCTACGGTAGAGGTAAATGCATCCAACTTAATGCTGCTCTGAACAAACAGAGGACTAAGGAAAGAAAGGATCTTGAGAGGGAGCTAGAGAAGGTAGAGAAAGCCCACAAGGCAGCGCCATCTCGAATACTGCAGCGACAGCTTAGCGCACTGAAGAGTAAGCTTAAATCTATTTACAATAATAGAGCCGAATATACACTAGTGAAGCTTAGGCAGATATCATAAGACCAGGGAGACAAAGTGGGGTCCCATTTACCGAGACAGTTACGGGGAAAAAAGAGAGCGGGAATACATAGGGGGTATTCAGGATGAGGGTGGTCTCATAACCCAGTCTGATGAACAAAAGCTAGTATCTTTGGTAGATTTTATGGGGACCTTTACACAGGCACAATTCCAGACACAGCCTTGCAACAACACTATTTAGACTCTTTGGATCTCCCCTGCATCCCATCTGTGGAAAATGACTGATTGAATGGGCCAATCACGGCTGAAGAAGTAGGGCAGGCTATCCCAAAGCTCAAACTTCACAAAGCCCCAGGGCCCGATGGTCTGACGGTGCACTTTTATAAGATCTATGCGTCAGAGATTATCCCCCAACTCACCGGGCTGTTCAGCGCAATAGCTGAGGAGTCCACTGTTTCGTCCTCTGTGGCTGAGGCGGTGATCACCGTTATTCCTAAACCAGGGGGAAAAAAACAAAGTTGTGCCTCCTACAGGCCCATTGCGCTGCTGAATCTAGATGCAAAAATCTATTCTGCAATTTTGGCCACTAGGATAGAAGACCTAATGCCCACACTAATCCACCCTGATCAATCAGGCTTCATAAATGGAAGGCAAACGCATGATAATATTTGGAGAACTATACACCTGATTGAAAAAGTCTCTAAATTTAAACTTCCGGCAATCCTGGTGGGACTTGACGCTGAAAAAGCCTTCGACAGGGTGTATTGGTCGTTTCTCTTCCTTACCATGCAGAAATTCGGCTTTGGGGATAGATTCCTTAACATGGTCAAGGCCAATTACAAACACCTGCACTCCCGAGTACAGGTCAATGGATACCCGTCACTTCCATTTGCCCGTAGCAGAGGCACGCGACAGGGATGCCCACTCTCCCCTCTACTATTTGCCCTTAGTATCGAACCCCTGGCTGTTCAATTTAGAGCCAATGCAGAGATCAAGGGTATACGTTTTGGGGGTACAGAGCACAAAGCATCATTCTTTGCGGATGATATATTGCTTACGCTCACGGATCCAGGCCCCTTGCTACAGGCAGTACAGGTAGAATTAGGGAAATTTGAAGCTGTGGCAGGTTTTAAAGTTAACTTATCGAAATCCTCCATACTATATCTCACACTTCCTGAGGGCGAGGAGACGAGACTGCGAGACCAGACCTCTCTACAATGGGCTAAATGTTCCCTTCTATACCTAGGCATCCAACTCACCCCAAAAATCTAAGACTTGTACAAGGCCAACTACCCCTCACTAGTGGCACAACTCCAACAAGACCTTAAGCGGTGGAAGCCATTATACATCTCCTGGCTTGGACGGATAAACGCCGTCAAAATGACAGTATTACCAAAATTCCTCTACCTTTTTCAGGCGCTCCCAGTTGACTTAGACCGTGATCTTCTACCCAGACTACCCTCTCTCATTACTAAATTTATTTGGCAGGGTGGAAGAGCACGAATTCCGTTTCACGTGTTACGGTGCTCAAAAAAAGAAGGGGGGGTGGCTTTACCGGATTTCGCACTTTATTACCAAGCGGCCCAGTTAAGGGTCATTGTAGAATGGTCCATGAGGGAATCCGATAAACACTGGCTCCACATGGACAGGGCGATAGTGGGCAGAACGATCTGGGATGTCTTCTGGAAACCAAAAAAAGATAGGCCGGCAAACGCATATATCAGCACCCCGACACGAACCACACTCAAGGTTTGGGACGAGATTACAAAAAAAGAGGTATGGACATCTTTCCCTTCCCCTTATACTCCTATACATTTCAACCCTGATTTCCCTCCAGCGCTACATGAAGGGCCTTTTGACAGATGGCAGAAAGGGGGATGCCTGATGGTGTCAGACATGTTCCACAATTTTGACGTGCTCACGTTTGAGAGTTGTCAGAGGGAGTTCCAGGTTCCAAATGGCGAGCACTTTCATTACCTCCAACTCAAACATTGGGTATCCCAGCCGCAGATGAGAGACGCCGCCACTAGAGAACGTACACCAATAGAGAAGCTGGTACGGAGGGTGGGCTCCATGAAAGGGGCAATCTCTTCACTATATGCCATGTTATTATCAACAATACATGCCCCACGGGCACGATACATGCCTTTCTGGGAACAAGTGATCGGAAGGGATATTCCTGAGGAGGAATGGGTACATATATGGGGGGATCTCGCTAGGCATAACCACTCAGTGGCCCTGAAGGAGGCCCACTATAAGACACTTTTTGACGGGTATTTGTATCCCACTAAACTTCCATAAGATCTTTCCAGACACCTCCGACCTCTGTTGGCGAGGCTGCGGCCTGCAAGGGGACCTCCACCACATATGGTGGGATTGCCCCGGTATCCGCGCTTTTTGGGAAGAAATCCTTTCACACATTAAAGACATACTTGGTTACCCCATTCCGACAACTATAGAGGGAACTCTTCTGGGCATCAGGGATCCAGATCTTGAACACCAGACAAAAGCAGACAAGGCAATAATGTGGGCATGCCTAGGGGCAGCCAAAATAACAATAGCAGCAGCCTGGAAAAAGAAGCACACGCCAGCTGTATCGTTGTGGCACTCCCCGCTCTGGAGAATTCTCACCATGGAAAGGTTGGCCGATATTTTTAGAAATGAATACAAGAACTTTGAGTATAAATGGGGCCCACTGGTTACCTTTCTGTCTCGTGGCCTGCCATCAGCGGTCTGCCCACCTTCAATTTGAGCCATGCACTTATTCCAATTCTGAATATGTCTAGAGGGCGGTCCTCTACAGCTCCATATGGAACAGTAGTTTCCCATTAGGGTACAGCTGATAAGCTAGCATTACCTTTTCTCTACGATACCTCTGCAGACCCGACAGTTGATTTCAGATGTACCACCACCACCGGGGAAGGGGAGGAGGGAGGGCTAGGGGGGTTTGTTTACTGTTATTGTTTGGGGGGATACCCCTATTGTTTGACTCCATAAAACAAGCATGATCTGTAGCAGGGGGGGAGGCGATGGGACCTCTTCACATAAGAAACTGAACTCATACTAGCGGCAGGTATATGTACGGGGACCTGCGCACTCTCCTGTGTAATATGTGTTATTTGAATGACATCCTGAATAAAAAGACCTTTGCAGTTACCATTTAATTTGTTTAATATTTATTATGTTTATTTAATGTTTGTTTTCATTTTGTTTATCATTGTTATTAAAATATATATGTAGATAAAAAAAGTTTTTATATATGCTATATATTTATGTTTGTTTATTTTTGGTAGTTGTGATATTTTTTATGTTGTATTGTTTGTTTATTCTTTTGTTTTTGGAATTTTAGTGTATTTGTTTTATTTAATTTTATTAATTTTGTAATTTATTTAGTGTTTGTTTATAATGTTTGGAATATGTTATTTCATTATAATATTGAAAATAGTTTATTTTTATGTTTAAATGTTATTTTTGGTATAGTTTATATGTATTTAATCGATGTTTGTGTTGTCGATAATATTTATATCGATGTTTTTGTTGTGTTATATTTTTTTTTAATGTTATCGATATTTTGTTGTCAATATTTTTGTCAACAACATTTTTTTCAACGATATTTTTCTTATCGATGTTTGTGTTATTTCTGTTTTGTGTATTGGGTGTCGATATTTTTGTATACGATATTGTTGACTCAATATTTTTGTAGTTCGATGTTATAGGAGTCGATGTTGTATCAGTGATCCAGCAGAACCCCTGTGCTTCTCCTTTGGTCTCTTTGCCCGCCACTGAGGTCATAGAGCGCTTCCTTTTTCAAGACTCTAGTAAGTACATTGATAGCATGTCATTGTCTGCTTCCAACCACAGCATTCTCATGCACTTGGCTGTTACTTTGTACTTTTCTTGTCACTTGGTTGATCTCTGTTTGACAGCACTTGTAATCGCAGCGTTATCTTGCGCTTGGCTGTCGCTTTGTTCTTTTTGACACCAGGTTGATCTCTGTTTGGCAGCAGTTGTAATTGCAGCATTATCACTCGGTACTGTGTATGGCTCTATGTCGCATAGTAGCGTGGTACCTTTATGTATGGCCTGACCAACAGGTTCTCGCCCAGCAACATCTAGATTCTCTGAAAATGCTTTCGTTTTCAACTGCTTCACAGCAGCTGTAACTGCGCTTTCACTCCACTTGCATTCAGCGTCGATTTGATACTTTGGATGATGGCACAACTGATCCATACAAGCAGCTTGCTTGGACCACGGCAAACTCTCTGAAAGAGCACTGTCAACCTTCAGGTTTCGTATCCCCTATCTCATCGCCATTTGTAGCGTCTTCCCAGCCAGGATTCCCGCCAACGACTACACCAAACACGGAGCTTGGTAACACACGTCTTTATTTGTCTGCGTGCAACTGGAGACTCAACACTCTAAAACAGACTTCACTGCAATACACCCTATTCATTGCACCAGAGTTCTAGGGTACCGTCATTGTTAACTCGCAAGACACTACAGTATCCTCTACTGTAGTCTAATACAGACCCTGCAGCTACCGATGACAGGCAATTTCTTCCTACAATTTCCGGTATGTGAGTGCAGTAACAATGTCAATATCAATGCTAGCAGACAGAAAGTGGAGAGGAGTTTCTGCATTTCAAAAATATTAAAAAGGTACACAATATAAAAAAAGTCCATGCTTTCTACTCTCTTTTCAGGGGCCATTTGTATCAGCTAATGAAAGCTTCTTTCAACCAGAAAATTTGGCTCTATTTTTTGCATGCATTCATTACCTAATTGTAGGATTTCTACCATTAACTGATTTATTGCCCGGTGAATTGGGACAAAACATTTACCGGACTGTTATGGGAACTCAAATCCTTAACGATAGCATAAACACTGTCCAGTTGCTGGAAAGAAATTGCTTGATCTTGTGTTGCCCCTGAATGTACTTTCTTTCCGAGCATAATGTGAGACGATTGCAGTCATTTGCTAAGGAAATTGACACTTACAGTTATTCCCCAGGCTTGTTTTCAACTGTAAACAGTTTCATTGTCCTTAATATGTTTTCCAGGCACGTTACTGCACAACAAATGGATACATGATAACACCCAAATGCATACCTTGTCTCTCCTCCTCTCAGAAACATACACTTATGAAAACATTCTGAATCTATCTATTTATCTATCTATCTATCTATCTATCTATCTATCTATCTATCTATCTATCTATCCATCTATCTAGCTATTTATATAGCTATTTATCTAGATAGATAGATAGCAAGCTACACACACATAATAGATAAATAGATAGATAAATGGATAGATAGACAGACAGACAGACAGATAGATAGATAGATAGATAGATAGATAGATAGATAGATAGATAGATAGATAGATAGATAGATAGATAGATGGATGGATGGATGGATGGATGGATGGATGGGTGGGTGGGTGAATGGATGGATGGATGGATGGATGGATGGATGGATAGATAGATAGATAGATAGATAGATAGATAGATAGATAGATAGATAGATAGATAGATAGATAGATAGATAGATAGATAGATAGATAGATAGATAGATAGATAGATAGATAGATAGATAGATAGATAGATAGATAGGGACAGAGAGATAGACAGACAGACATATAGATAGATAGATAGATAGACAGACAGATAGACAGACAGACAGACAGATAGATAGACAGATAGACCATGCCAGTGAAAATAACTGTTAATAAATGTAACCTAATAACTCATAATATTCAGAGTACATGTACTATTAAACATACATTCTCACATTTCTTACCACAGTGTAAACATCAACTTGGATACTATTAACAGAGTACCATGAAATTGACATGAGGAAAACATCTCTGATTGCCTCAAAGGTTTCTTGCTACAGTGATTTTATAAAGGGACATAATTCAGCTAATTGTCAGGAGGCCTCTTTCATGTGATTTTATTTTGCTGCTTTGTTTTAACCCCTTGTATCCTGTATTTACTTAAACATCCTTTATTAAAAAAATACACATAAAACCATGTCTTGATCTCAACCACAGGTGTAGGTGTGCAGAGTGCAGTATGCTATTTATTACTATTGTTGAGGGGGGAGGGGCATAATGACACATTTGAGGCTTCACCTTTTGTGAATCATAGCCCCCACACTCAAAACTCTTCAAATTTGCTTATATACTGCACATTACATTGTCAGCATTAGGGATGTGTAACTGTGGTAAAGTTTGAGATTCCATTGAAAGGGTAATTTTTGGTTTACTAATACATTTGGTGCTGTTTGATGAATCTGCATCAAACATTTCAATCAAATTGGACAATTGGCAATATTTTGGCATGTTAAGTTTTGTTCATAGTTTTTTTGGAAACAGAAAAAAAAGGGGGATGAAAAAAATGGGTGGTTTCATTTTAAATCCACCAAGGAAACATTTGCCTCTGCTACAGCATAAACCCCTTAATATTTATGTGTTGGCCCCAGCAAATGGGATCCTGGGGCCCGAAGGCCAACCCTACACTGAGCACGCCAAACGCTGTACGCATTGTGGGGTTGGCAGTCTGCTGGGGGTTTGGCCATCGGGCCTGGCGGCAGGCCAAGCCCTGTGATCAACCAATCGCTGTGCACAGCCAAAGGCTATGTGCAGCATAGGGTTGGCTGCCTGTAGAAAGTTGAAAGCAGGGCCTGGCTGCAACACAGGCCCTGCAGCTAACTCCACACACAAGCAAAGGCTGTGCGCGGTGTGGGGTTGGCTGCCTCTGGGTGGCTGCCCGCGGGGAGTTGGATGCAGTGCCTGGCTGCAAGCCATGCCCTGCAGCCAACCCCACGCTGGGCGCAATGAAAGGATGTGCACATCATGAGGTTGGCTGCCTGCAGGAGGGTTGGTTGCCTCCGAGTGGGTTTGTCACAGGGTCTGGCCCCAGGCCTGGCCCTTTTGCCAAACCCCTACTTTGCACGACTGAAGGCCGTGTGCAGTGTCGGGTTGGCTACCTGTGGTGGATTTGCCACAGGGCCTGTCGGGGATTTGCCACAGGGCCTGTCGGGGAGTTGGATTGACGGATGGTAATAAAAATCTTACTTTACTTTGCAAAAAAAACTAGACATATACTGACAAAACAAAGGTTAAAGTAACGTCATAGTTAGGTGTGATAAAAAGACCTGTTTTTGTTTAAAAGAAACCTTAGAAACTCACTGAAAAAAACAACGGTTAAAGTAACATTATAGTTAGGTGAATATGTCAGTGACAACATTAATGTTTTGAACTCAAACAGAAATTCAACAGTTTTAGCTAGTAGGGCTAAATATAA
Organism: Calotriton arnoldi; assembly: GCA_963921515.1. NCBI lineage: Eukaryota > Metazoa > Chordata > Amphibia > Caudata > Salamandridae > Calotriton > Calotriton arnoldi. Next base: position 388,931 of record CAWUFW010013814.1, on the reverse strand, counting down.
CTTGCGCCCTACCATGCACTACTTATGACCTCACATATTACATCACTCATGATATTATTGTATGACATCATTTATGACATCTCTGACGGCATCTCAATTGACATCATTGATGACATCACTGATGACACCATCCAATGAGTGTGTTATTTTGTTTTATAGTTTACATAGTGGCGGCTAGCTACCAAATGATTTCTCTACCTAATTGTGTACAGCCTGTGTCCAGCTAATGAGTGTAAGTGTTCACAAAATGTATGTGCTTCTAATGCATCATAGGTGTGTAGAGGTATTGAACACATTATACATTTTTGTATTGAAGAGTACCTCTGTGTGCAGATAACAGTTGATGACTTGTGTCCAGTATGTTCCACACAAGTTTTTGGGCTGTGCAGAAAAAGTTTCCAACTGGGCAAAGATTCTACATAGAAGATATTATGGGCCTGATTCAAAAAGGTAAACTTAGACCTAAAGTCTAACTTTAGACCTGAAGTCTAAGTTTAGACCTAAAGTTTAAGTTTAGTCCCGAAGTCTAATTTTAAAAATTCTAAAGTTATAGTTGTAACTTTCATTTACAATTTATCCACCACCTTCAAATTATTATAAGTAGCGGACCTCATTACACACTCTTTTCAGCTCGCTAACCAGACAACACTAACTATAACTCACCACTCTACCATGCACTGTGTTATGACAAATAACAATACTCCACTATACAACCCTACACTGTACAAGACTCTCTGGCACTCTACTGTACGTCACTACACTCAACAACACATAACTATAACTTTAGAATTTTTAAAGTTTGTGTAGTTTAAACTTGGTTTGTATAGGGAAAATAAGTTTTGCTAACTATAGCTAAGCTTTAACCTTTGGTTATTTCATTGAATTTGAATTTTTTTTCATAAAAATGTGTATCAAATCGTAGAATCCAGTGTCGCAAGTGGAGTGTTGTAAAGTATAGCGGAGGAGAGTATTGTAGATTGGAATTAAGTGGAGTAGAGTATCATACAGTGCAGTAAACTGTTATGTAGTGTAGTGGCATGGGGTCTCAAATAGTAGAGTCAAGTATTGTAGACTGGAGCAGCTAGTTGTACAGTGGAAGGGTCTGTCAAACAGTAGAGTAGGGTGTCATAGAGTGGAGTGTTTTAGAGTGGAGTAGGATGAAGTAGAGTGTGATAGAGTGGAGTGTTGAAGAGTACAGTGGAGGAGAATGTTGTAGAGTAGAGTGACCGGTTATATAGTGGAGTGACATGTCAGAGAGAGATGTTGAGTGGCCTGTCGTCGAGTGTCATACAGTATAGTACAGAGGCATAGAGTGGATGGGTATAGAGTTGAGTAGAGTGTCATAGAGTGGCATAGAGTGTAATTCAGTGTTGTAGAGTGGAGTTGTATACAGTGGACTAGAGTGGCGGACAGTGAAGAGGTGTAGAGCCGAGTATAGTAGAATGGCATACAGTGGGAAAAAATGTAGTAGAGTGGAGTATAGTGAAGTGGAGTACACTGGAGTGGGGTAGTGTAGAGTGAAGTAAAGTGTCACAGAGTGGAATGGCATGTCGTAGACTCTAGTGGTGTGGAGTGCATTAGAGTGGAGTGGCATGGCATGCAGTTGAGTAAAGTGTCATAAATTGGAGCACCATGTTATACAGTAGAGTTTATTGGTACAGTAGAGTTGAGACGAGTGGAGTGGAGTAACATGTGGAATAAAGTACAATAGAGAGTATTGCTGGGTAATAGAGTAGAGTGGCATGGAGTGGAGTGTACTGATGTAGCATAGGTATTAAACAGTTATAAATTAGAATGGGGTCTCGTACAGTAGAGTAGAGTAGAGTACTGTGTCATATAGAAAAGTGTTGTATAGTGGAACAGAGTGTTGTACATTGGTGTGTATGGGCATAAAGTGGAGTATAGAGTTGGACAGTGGAGTGTACGAGGATTGAGTGGAGTAGAATGTTGTACAGTGCCATGAAGTGTGGTAGACATTTATAGAGTGGAGTTATATAGAGTGGAGGTGATAGTTATACAATGGAATGGCGTAGAGTGAAGTGGCGTACACTTTAGTGGCGTAGAGTGGATTACCGTAAAGTGGAGTAGCATACAGTGGAATAATGTACAGTGGAATACTGTACAGTGCAGTGTAGAAGAATGGAGTAACAGAGTGGCATAGCATAGAGTGGAGTGGTGTACAGTAGAGTGTCGTAGAGTGTAATAGTTTATAGTGGAGTAGAGTACAGTGGAATGGTATATAAGGGAGTGGTGTAGACTGGAGTGGCATAAAGTGGTGGGAATAGAGTGTGATAGCATACAGTGGAGTGGCGTACATCGGAATGGAGTTCAATAGAATAGCGTAGAGTGGAGTGCCATACACTGGAGTGATATAGAGTGGAGTAGCATACAGTTGAGTGGCATACAGTGGAATAGCATACAGTGTAGTGTTATTGAGTGGAGAAGAATATAGTGGAATAGAGTAGAGTGGAGTGATATAGGCTGGAGTAGTGTGCAGTGGCATTGCGTACAGTGTAATAGCGTATAGTGTGGTGGCTAAAGTGGCGTGACATACAGATGTATGTGAAATTTAGCAGCAATGATGAATATGATGTGCAGAATAACGCAAAATAGCGAATTACACTGCCTTGCGTATCTCCAGATTTACCTATCAATGCAGGGCCACACGTGGTGGCCTTGAGTACCTTTGTAAATCTGACTTAAGTATTGCATTGGCCATCCAACACCATAAGTCACGCAAGGGCACCGCAATCCAATAATGCATTTAGGCCTTAGTTATAGTTTGTGCCATGGTGTACCATGATAACTTTGCAGTATACCGTGGTACCTGGCGATGACAAGCCAGTATATAATTGGGTAGTGGCTGTTTTAATAGAATGAAAAGACAACTATATTGCTTTTACTAGACTCTGGCAGCATTCAGTGTTAGGTCCTTATATATTGGTAAGTAGTAGTCCCTGCGTATTACCACTTCATTAACGTGATAATAGGTAGGGATATGTATTTATATATTTTTATATATTTTTAAATAAGTTTGCTGCCATGTACCACAGTAGTTTCCCAACTGTTTGTGAAATTCCATGAAAGTACCGTGGTGACAGATATCAATACATTTAAATGCCTTATAACTTAAAAAATATTTACCCTACTTACCTGCAGTACCCAAAAAGCATCATGTCTGCACCATAATGTATAATCATGCAAAATGTCATGTAAATCCATTCAGTCTTTCTTGCTCTTCGTCAAATGCAACAGTCTATGGAAAATGCATTGGTGGAAAAACATATTTTGGGACCCCGTTTTTTTCTTGCCACCCCCTTAAAGAATCACCATAAAAATGTACATCATCTCAAAATGTAGAAAATGTTATAAGTCTGAAAAGTTTTGTAGGGATTCTTTAAACGGGTGGAAAGTTATTAGGGAGCTAATATCTGGGGAATATCTATCTGTGGGAATACTAACTATTACTGCAGAGTGGCAATCATATTTAATGTGATTCCTTCTTTTTATCTATTGTATTTGTTAAGTATTTTGTTTATTGGTTTACTTGATCATGTGACCAAAAATGTGTTGTTTAGTTGCTCATGTAGTAATTCAGAAACTTTACCTATGCAGTCTAGATTAGTTTTTTCGGCTTCCATGCTACTTTTAGTAGGATTGTGCTATATATGAAATCCAAAGTGAATGAAAGACATTGTACACATTAAGATTATTTCTTTTTCCCAATGGCCAATTGTTATGCCCTCCATATAGAAGTTTGTGTAGCTCACTGCTAGGTCACCATTTTGTTGCACAGGAGTACATAAGGAAGATGGTTTTTGTTGGGCTTGTTCGTCACAGTTTTATTTTGTGAGTCGAAGAGCACACAAAGAAAACTCATGTAGATAAAGATATTTGTCATGTATTTGTTTATAGGTTTCCATTAGCATGCGAGCATAAGTCGGTTTTCAGTTGTTCAAGTAGTAAATCTGAAACTTTACATATGAAGTGTAGTTTATTTTTGGTCTTCTTTGCTACTTTCAGTAGGATTGTGCTACATATGAAGGCCAAAGTGAATGAAAAGCAATCATTGGTATTGTTATAAAAATTGAGATCAAAATGTTTTCCTAGTGGCCAAATATTATGTCCGCCAAATAGTAGTTTGTGTGGCTCACTGCTAGGTCAATGTTTCATTTTGTTGCACAGGGGTGCATTAGAAAGTTTGTTTTTGTTTGACTTGTTGGGCACTTTTATTTTGTGAGCCAGAGAGCTTGCAAAGAAAACTTATGCAGATTAAGATGTATTCTATTTGTTATGTATTTGTTTATAGGTTTCCATTAGCATTTGACTATAAATGGGTCTTTCAGTTATTCATGTAGTACATCTGGAACTTTATATATGTAGTCTGGCTTATTTAGTGGGTTTCCTTGCTACTTTAAGTAGTATTATGCTGCAAAATATCACTAAGTGGAAAACCTTATAACTTTAAAAATACTTACTCTACTTACCTGCAGTACCCAAAAGAATTGTCTGTGCACCCTTATATCTAATGCTGCCAAATTTCAGCAAAATCCGACTGGTAATTTTCGCGCTTCACAAAGTACAAAAGTTCTTGTAAAATGCATTAATTTCAAGCCTGTTAGGTGACCCTCCTTTTATCTTAGCACCCCTTTGACCAAATGGCGCAAAACGTCCAGTTCTCCAAAAATGAAATGGGTGCAACAGGTCTGTAAAGTTCTCAGACAGTCCTCAAATGGGTGCAAAGTTATTAACGGACAAAAATTTAAAAAAATTGCTATCTCTGGTGACTATAATTACAATGTGTGTGTATATATATATATATATATATATATATATATATATATATATATATATAATCTACTGGCGGTCGCCAGTAGATAGTTATAGTTAGGACCTATTTTCCATAAGAAATCCGCAACATTCTATTTGAAATAACGTTGGCGCCGGTTGACGAATCTTCGTGAAAGTTTCCAACTTGTTGGGGCGCTCCGGTCCGCTCCTATCCTGAAAGTCTCGGGTGATTCGTCAAGCGGGGGCCGAGAAAAAGGGGGTCCCAAAACGCGTTTTCCCCATTCATTTTTCCATAGGAACCTTTAGTCGCAGCTACAGCCCGAACTGCTGAACGGAATTACACCAAATTTGGCAAAGAGGTAGCCCTTGGTTCAGTGTCGTGCCTTTTGCTTAAATGGTGTAAATCCGTTCAGTAGTTCCTGAGAAAATCAAAAGTAAAGTCACATATATATCTATGGCCGAGTAGGGTCCGCGTACCCTCCCGATCACGAGCTGCATGCTAATTGGCTGTGAAGTGGCTGTCAACACTCCAAATCAGGAAGTGTTGGCAGCCATTTTGTCCTCGGTAGAACCGAGGGACAGAAACAAGTGCGCAAAGCGCAAAAGGGGGCAGGGTAGAAACACCCTGACCCCTAGGTCTGCTCAGGGGTCCCACAAGGACCCCTGGGCAGAAAAGCATTTTATTTTTTAAACGGCGGGATGCGCTTAGGGTGCGCGGATCCCGCCGATTAAAAAAAAAACACAAGAAACAAGTGCGCAAAACGCACAAAGGGGGCAGGGTAGAAACACCCTGACCCCTAGGCCTGCTCAGGGGTCCCACAAGGACCCCCTGGGCAGAAAAGCATTTTTTTTTTAAAATCGGCGGGATGCACTTAGGGTGCGCGGATCCCGCCGATAAAAAAAAAATCATAGCGCGGTCTCCCGCGCTTCGATGCTAATTTGCCCCCGGGTGGCCCAAGTCCCGGGGGTATGCGGGGGTGGGTTTAGCTTTCATGGGGGGCCTCTAAGGCCCCCCCAAGCCCCGGGGACCGCCACCCCGGGGCTTTAAATAAAAATGGTGCGGGAGGGCTCTCAGCCCTCCGCAGCCCCGGGGACTGCCACACCCCGGGGCTTCTTTTTTTATTTTTATGACCTGTGTGGGGGGCTCCAGTCCCCCACATGCCCCGGGACCGCCACCTCCCGGGGCACTAACAAATTTAAAATGGGGGTCCGTTTTGGACCGCCGAAGCCCCGGGGACCACCACCTCCCCGGGGCTGTGCAATTCAGGGAGGGGGCCGTGCGGCCCCCTCCTGGAGCCTGTGATGGCCCTGGGGACCGCCACCCCCAGGGCCAGCTCCTGCAGTGTCCCGGGGTGCCTACCCCGGGACACAGTAGTTTGCTATGGCAGGACGGGAGCCTCGCGGCTCCCGTCCTGCCATAGCAAACTGCTTTGTTTTGGAAGAGAGAGCAGGAAACCTGCTCTCTCTTCCAAAAACCAAAGATGATTGCTTTTCCACACGGGGAGCTGCATCTTAGCAGCTCCCCATGTGGAAGAGCAATGCCGGCTCCCAGGGACGCGGGGAGCCGGCGGGACCGTGGGGGGATTGGGGACCACCCCACAGTCCCCAATGGAGAGGGCCAGCCCCGGGGGATGGGGTCCCCGGGGCAAGTAGTGGCCCGGGAGGGGGGCCACGTGGCCCCCCTCCCCCCCCCAAAAAAATAAAAATAAAGGCCTGCCCCGGGGGATGGGGTCCCCGGGGCAAAAGGAGGCCTGAGGAGGGGGGGCCACGCAGCCCCCTCCATGAAAATTGAAAAAAAAATAACGTGGCAATGACCCGGGGATGGGGTCCCCGGGTCGAAATTGGCCACGGGAGGGGGCCCACGCGGTACCCTTCCCGTACCTTTTTAAAAAATAAAAATAAGGGGGTCAGGCCCTGGGGGATGGGGTCCCCAGGGCCCAAAATAATTACAAAGAAGGGGGGCCACACAGTCCCCTTTTAAAAAAAAATCCCCCAAAAAAAATCCGGCATCGCGCCGGAGGCCACGCCCCCTCCTTCTCAGCACCCTGCAAACACGCCCCTGGTGCGTTTGCAGAGGGGAACGAATTCCCCTTGAATACTGGGGTCCCTGGGGCCAACTAGCCCACCAGGAACCTCCAGTATGCGCCAGGGGCTGCGTTGCACAGAGGTGTTCTGAGGCCACGCCCTTTTACACCTCTCTGCAACGCAGCTCTGTGGCGCTTAATGGAGGTAGCTGGTGGGCTAGTTGCACCCCAGGGACCCGCAGGATTCAAGGGAGTTAATCCCCGACTTAAAACGCGCCACGGGCGCGTTTGCACAGTGGTGAAGGGAGGGCGGGGCCTGAGGTGACATGTGTGCAAACAGGCTCCGTGGCACGTTTTAAGATGGGGAATTAAATCCCCTTCAATCCTGAGGGTCCCTGGGGGCCAACTAGCCCACCAGATACCTCCAGTAAGCGCCACGGAGCTGCGTTGCAGAGTGTTATAAAAGGGGCGTGGCCTCTGCTCTCTGGCGCATACTGGAGGTATCTGGTGGGCTAGTTGGCCCCTAGGGACCCTCGGGATTGAGGAGGAATTAATTCTCCAACTTAAAACGCGCCACAGGGCGTGTTTGCAGACATGTCACCTCAGGCCCCACCCCCTTCCTTCACCATTGTGCGAATATTCCTCTAAAATCAGCCGAACTACGAATTGCGATTTACTCACCTGTTATCAGGAGAGACCTCAGTGCTGCATCTTTCAGCCCAGTACTGATCCTGAAAAGTAATTTTAACCGTACTTACCAGTAACTTGAATTTCCTTCCATAGGATATCATTGCCTGCTTTTTGCTGAAAAAGTTTCTAAGTGTCGTTTTTTGAAACATACAAATATTCCTCTAAAATCAGCCGAACTACGAATTCCGATTTACTCACCTGTTATCAGGAGAGACCTCAGTGCTGCATCGTTGAGCCCAGTACTGATCCTGAAAAGTAATTTTAACCGTACTTACCAGTAACTTGAATTTCCTTCCATAGGCTAACATTGACTGGTTTCACTTGGAAATTCTTCTAAGTGTCGATTTTTGTAACATACAAATATTCCTCTAAAATCAGCCGAACTACGAATTCCGATTTACTCACCTGTTATCAGGAGAGACCTCAGTGCTGCATCTTTGAGCCCAGTACTGATCCTGAAAAGTAATTTTAACAGTACTTACCAGTAACTTGAATTTCCTTCCATAGGCTAACATTGACTGGTTTCACTTGGAAATTCTTCTAAGTGTCGATTTTTGTAACATACAAATATTCCTCTAAAATCAGCCGAACTAGGAATTCCGATTTACTCACCTGTTATCAGGAGAGACCTCAGTGCTGCATCTTTGAGCCCAGTACTGATCCTGAAAAGTAATTTTAACCGTACTTACCAGTAACTTGAATTTCCTTCCATAGGCTAACATTGACTGGTTTCACTTGGAAATTCTTCTAAGTGTCGATTTTTGTAACATACAAATATTCCTCTAAAATCAGCCGAACTACGAATTCCGATTTACTCATCTGTTATCAGGAGAGACCTCAGTGCTGCATCTTTGAGCTCAGTACTGATCCTGAAAAGTAATTTTAACCGTACTTACCAGTAACTTGATTTTCCTTCCATAGGCTAACATTGACTGATTTCACTTGGAAATTCTTCAAAGTGTCGATTTTAGTAACATACAAATATTCCTCTAAAATCAGCCGAACTACGAATTCCGATTTACTCACCTGTTATCAGGAGAGACCTCAGTGCTGCATCTTTGAGCCCAGTACTGATCCTGAAAAGTAATTTTAACCGTACTTACCAGTAACTTGAATTTCCTTCCATAGGCTAACATTGACTTGTTTCACTTGGAAATTCTTCTAAGTGTCGATTTTTGTAACATACAAATATTCCTCTAAAATCAGCCGAACTACGAATTCCAATTTACTCACCTGTTATCAGGAGAGATCTCAGTGCTGCATCTTTGAGCCCAGTACTGATCCTGAAAAGTAATTTTAACCGTACTTACCAGTAACTTGAATTTCCTTCCATAGGCTAACATTCACTGGTTTCACTTGGAAATTCTTCTAAGTGTCGATTTTTGTAACATACAAATATTCCTCTAAAATCAGCCGAACTACGAATTCCGATTTACTCACCTGTTATCAGGAGAGACCTCAGTGCTGCATCTTTGAGCCCAGTACTGATCCTGAAAAGTAATTTTAACCGTACTTACCAGTAACTTGAATTTCCTTCCATAGGCTAACATTGACTGGTTTCACTTGGAAATTCTTCTGTGTCGATTTTTGTAACATACAAATATTCCTCTAAAATCAGCCGAACTACGAATTCCGATTTACTCACCTGTTATCAGGAGAGACCTCAGTGCTGCATCTTTGAGCCCAGTACTGATCCTGAAAAGTAATTTTAACCGTACTTACCAGTAACTTGAATTTCCATCCATAGGCTAACATTGACTGGTTTCACTTGGAAATTCTTCTAAGTGTGGAGTTCTGGAACTTTATAATATTCCTCTAAAATCAGCCGAACTACGAATTCCGATTTACTCACCTGTTATCAGGAGAGAACCCAGTGCTGCATCTTTTAGCCCAGCACTGACCTTGAAAAGTAATTCTAACCGTATTTACCAGTAACTTGTATTTCCTTCCATAGGAATCCATTGTCTGGTTTTCAGCAGAAAAGTTTCAAAGTGTCGATTTTCACAAACTACAAATATTCCTTAAAAATCGCCTGTATGACTTAAACGCATTCTTTCAACTGTTTACAGGAGATGCACCAGTGCTGGATCCAGGATCCACCACTGAGTAAGAAAAAGTAGCGATAACACTACTTACCTGCTAAGTGAATTTCCTCCCATAGGATAACATTGGTGATTCTATGTGAAAAAGTTTCAGTCAACTTTTAAAATACAATAATATTCCTTAAAAATCACTACTGTAACCAAAACGCTTTTACTCAACTGTTTACAGGAGATGTCCCAGGACTGAATCTAGGATCCAGTCCTGTGGTTAGAAAAGTAATCCATAAAGTAACTAATTGCATTTAACTAGAAATTCACATTGAGCTCAATGTTGCATTGTGTTTGAAATTGTGTTGCCCATTGCAACAACTGTAACTACTGTACTTAAAAGTCTATTGCCTATTTGCAAAGTATTTAAACTAAAGTAATTCATTCTGAGAAAGTATATTTTGTAATGTAATGTATAATGTAATTACAATGTATTTAAAAAATAAAATATCTAAAAATAAATAGTTTAAAAAAATGTAGTAAATCAGTATCAAAAAAATAAATATAACAATTAATACATTTAAAAATTGTCATTTACAAAACCTTTGAAATTCACTGAAAAAAACCATAGGTTTCAGACATGTTATAGTTAGGAATTAGCATTTAAAAACCTTTGAAATTCACTGAAAAAACCATAGGTTTCAGGCACGTTATAGTTAGAAATTAGCATTTAAAAAACCTTACAAATTCACTGAAAAAACCATAGGTTTTAGGGACAGTTATAGTTAGTTGGACATTGCACTCGTACAAAACCCGTGAAATTCCCCGTTATAGTTAGTTCAGGTAACTATAACTCGCCCCCGCAATGCACTGCTGATGACGTCACATATTACATCACTCCTGACATGGTCAGTGACATCACTGATGACATCACTGATGACATCTCAAATGACATCACTGATGGCATCACTGATGACATCATCCATGTGATAATTTGATGCATCTTCTCACACCCTAATATAACTTTTGATACACCCACTGTAAATTACAGACTGCCATTGTCAAAACCATAGACACTCCAACACCAATTACTATATACACACTCACTGATTCTTAGGTCTACACACACACACATCTACTCACTCACCCGTACAGTCACTCATACTTATAGTCACTCAGTACAGGACTATTATATGCACTCATACACCTATATAAACACTCACACACCGCCACTCATCCATAGAGGTACTCACACACCAAGTCAGTAATGCAAAAATTAAGCACACACCCATTTACTCACCTATACAGTTATACACACACCAGCTCACTTACTCATACAAATACTAGCACATTCTTACGCTCTTATACAATCTCTGATACAAGCACACACTCATCCATACAGTCACTCTCACAATCACACACACTCTCGCTTATAGCTATTTATATACTCCAACACACATATATACTGCCTTTCACATATGTAGTTACTCACACATGTACCACTGGGACATACATTCACTCACTAACACACCCATACACACACTCACCCACCCATACAGTCCATCACAGATGCACTCTTGAAACCATGCACCAAGTGAATCACCCACTCACACATCTATGCACAGAGTCACACACACCCCACCCACACAAACAATCAGGCACCCATACAGATACTCAAACAACCAATCAATAACTCATATAGACACTCATGTAGCTATTTACAAACCCATGCAGCCACTTACACACCAACAGACAGACGGATAAAGACATTCACACAGTTTAGTCACTAACCCATGCATTTAGAAAGATACGTTTAATCACTCACTTATAGAGTCAGTCACGCACCTACTAAATCATCCATCCACACACTTATACACCCACTCATTATTCAATACACCTTGGCATATATATTAAACATATATAAACTTTATAGAAACACACAGTCACTGCATGATGTCATCAGTGATGTCATTTGAGATGTCATCAGTGATGTCATCAGTGATGTCACTGACCATGTCATGAGTGATGTAATATGTGACGTCATCAGCAGTGCATTGCGGGAGCGCGAGTTATAGTTACCTGAACTAACTATAACGGGGAATTTCACGGGTTTTGTACGAGTGCAATGTCCAACTAACTATAACTGTCCCTAAAACCTATGGTTTTTTCAGTGATATATATATATATATATATATATATATATATAAAACCAAAGAGTTGCCTCCAAATGACGAAGCCTCTTCCCAGCGTGTTTAAAATCCATTTATTCCAAGGATTGCATCAGCCTGGCTCAAGCACACAAATCAATGCCAGACACGTTTCGGGCGCAACATCGCGCTTGATCACTGGCGCAGGGACACAACAGCAAGAGTAGTCCACCTGAGCATATTAAAATACCCCGCCCCTGTGGGCGTATGCTCAATAGTATTCTGGTTAATGTAGTCAGCTCTGAAATTTAACCACAATGGGCGCCGTCAAGTCCCAAAATGTTAATGTTACCCAAGTGGGTATGTGCAACACAGCCAGGCTTGAAATAAATTTCATCCTCCTCAGAACGGGCACGCTGTTCCTGTAGTGCCTCTTGATACTCCGCACTACGGACCCGCATGATGTGCAGTGGGGCTTCATCGCGGCTAGGCCAGCCGCTACATACAAAACCAAAGAGTTGCCTCCAAATGACGAAGCCTCTTCCCAGCGTGTTTAAAATCCATTTATTCCAAGGATTGCATCAGCCTGGCTCAAGCACACAAATCAATGCCAGACGCATTTCGGGGGCAACATCGCCCTTGATCACTGGTGCAGGGACACAACAGCAAGAGCAGTCCACCTGAGCATATTTAAATACCCCGCCCCAGTGGGCGTATGCTCAATAGTATTCTGGTTAATGTAGTCAGCTCTGAAATTTAACCACAATGGGCGCCGTCAAGTCCCAAAATGTTAATGTTACCCAAGTGGGTATGTGCAACACAGCCAGGCTTGAAATAAATGTCATCCTCCTCAGAACGGGCACGCTGTTCCTGTAGTGCCTCTTGATACTCCGCACTACGGACCCGCTTGATGTGCAGTGGGGCTTCATCGCGGCTAGGCCAGCCGCTACATACAAAACCAAAGAGTTGCCTCCAAATGACGAAGCCTCTTCCCAGCGTGTTTAAAATCCATTTATTCCAAGGATTGCATCAGCCTGGCTCAAGCACACAAATCAAAGTCAGTCGCGTTTCGGGCGCAACATCGCCCTTGATCACTGGCGCAGGGACACAACAGCAAGAGCATTCCACCTGAGCATATTTAAATACCCCGCCCCTGTGGGCGTATGCTCAATAGTATTCTGGTTAATGTAGTCAGCTCTGAAATTTAACCACAATGGGCGCCGTCAAGTCCCAAAATATTAATGTTACCCAAGTGGGTATGTGCAACACAGCCAGGCTTGAAATAAATGTCATCCTCCTCAGAACGGGCACGCTGTTCCTGTAGTGCCTCTTGATACTCCGCACTACGGACCCGCATGATGTGCAGTGGGGCTTCATCGCGGCTAGGCCAGCCGCTACATACAAAACCAAAGAGTTGCCTCCAAATGACGAAGCCTCTTCCCAGCGGGGCAGCTAACTGTGGAACAGGAGGTGCCTGTTATATGCAGGGGTGCCGGCGCGAACATCGGCAATCCTTTTAAAGACATTTTTTAATGTGAGTGCCGGCGGCGACCCACTTAGGTTTTACTGAACCACCAGTCCCAGGAAGCATTGCTTCAGGTGGTTCACCTGAGCATAATTATTACGGGGATTTACTGGTGGTTGCCGCATGCCGTCACGTCACATGGTCTGCCACTGAAGAGGGCGTTGGCCAGAAACGCGTCTGGCAGGAAACCAGAAAAGGACTTTGTTCATGGCGTGTGCCCTTGCTTTGGCGTAATTTCCACCTGGGAGTGCATCCTATCTAGAGGCAACTCTTTTTGTATTTTGTATAGCGGCCTGCCTGGTCGCGGGATTGCACCACCGCGAAACACTTGCTGGTCCGCGGCTGCTTTATTGGGGCAGCTAACTGTGGAACAGGAGGTGCCTGTTATATGCAGGGGTGCCGGCGTGAACATCGGCAATCCTTTAAAAGACATTTTTGAATGTGAGTGCCGGCGGCGACCCACTTGGGTTTTACTGAACCACCAGTCCCAGGAAGCATTGCTTCAGGTGGTTCACCTGAGCATAATTATTACGGGGATTTACTGGTGGTTGCCGCACGCCGGCACGTCACATGGTCTGCCACTGAAGAGGGCGTTGGCCCGAAACGCGTCTGGCAGGAAACCAGAAAAGGACTTTGTTCATGGCGTGTGCCCTTGCTTTGGCGTAATTTCCACCTGGGAGTGCATCCCATCTAGAGGCAACTCTTTTTGTATTTTGTATAGCGGCCTGCCTGGTCGCGGGATTGCACCACCGCGAAACACTTGCGGGTCCGCGGCTGCTTTATTGGGGCAGCTAACTGTGGAACAGGAGGTGCCTGTTATATGCAGGGGTGCCGGCGCGAACATCGGCAATCCTTTTAAAGACATTTTTTAATGTGAGTGCCGGCGGCGACCCACTTGGGTTTTACTGAACCATCAGTTCCAGGAAGCATTGCTTCAGGTGGTTCACCTGAGCATAATTATTACGGGGATTTACTGGTGGTTGCCGCACGCCGTCACGTCACATGGTCTGCCACTGAAGAGGGCGTTGGCCCAAAACGCGTCTGGCAGGAAACCAGAAAAGGACTTTGTTCATGGCGTGTGCCCTTGCTTTGGCGTAATTTCCACCTGGGAGTGCATCCCATCTAGAGGCAACTCTTTTTGTATTATATATATATATATATATATATATATATATATATATATATATATATATATATATATATATATATATATATATATATATATATATATATATATATATATATATATGAGAGAGAGAGAGAGAGAGAGAGAGAGAGAGAGAGATGTGAAAGATCTGTGCTCCTTCTGTCTCCCCACGCTCATGGTAGAGGATCGCCAGAGCCGGCGGAGCGCGCCAGACAGAATTATAAGTAAAAGTTCCAATAAGGCGATCACTCAATGGTTTTACCAACACCAGTAGATGGTTTAATTCAGTAACGCGTTTCGCTTGCACAGCAAGCTTGTTCACACACTGTATTGTGGGAAATGCTGCAATACATACAGAATAACTGAAAGTAAAATAGGACATGTGAGGTACGAATTCCAACCAAAATGGCATCCATCTTGAAATGTGTCACACTCAGGTTATTTGTCAAATATTACATTTATATTTTGTATAACCCCTCTACCAATGCTGCAACAATTTAAATTCAACTAGATTGTAAAGTTACAAAAGTCCTATTGCGTCATAATAATCACAATGGTCAAAGTGAGTTATCGCAGACACAGTGTCGGAACATGGTAGAGTGTGCAACATTGCGCAATGCCAAAGTGGAACAACCAGGAGCGTCCGTATTCTGACGGGGGCAGGAGTACTGGCCCTGACTCATGTCACCATAAAATATAAACTTACAACTGCACTCGGAGTACTTTCACTCTTTCAGGTACGAATTGTAAAAAAAAAAAGAAAATTGTAAAAAAAGCAAAGTGCTGCGTGAAGGAGAAAGAACAATTCATACGGCAAGTGCTGAAATGATACTCCTACACTGGACTAACTAGAGGTACTTGTTGTTGAACTTGGCAAGTGCCAGGAATTTCAGATACGAATTCTATACAGTGCTGCATTAAGGAGAGAGAAACATTTTATTTGGCAAGTGCCAGAATTGATACTCCTACAGTCAGCTGGTATTGAAATCGGCAAGTGCCTAGAAATTCGGTGAGTTAAGTCAGGTTAACCAAAGTTGCACAGTTACCCTTAGTACTGCAGAAATCCAAACCATAAAACTGTATTCCACAACTCTAGAAAAAGTGAAAAGGTGAAGCAATTCAAAACAACCAAACTGTTCTCTACACCCCAATGGACAGAGATGAAGTTCATATTCAATGATAAAAGAAAGAATCTCTTATCTGTAGGGTGCTGCCAATGGGAGTGACTGTGGTCAGTGAAAGGTGGGGGTGGAGTCACACCTTGTACACAGCGGCATCTGAGGAAGGCCTAACAGGCCGAAATGCATTATGCGTGAGCTGTTCTAATAAAGATTTCCCGACGCTTCCCCCGAGTGGCCTCTACCTCTTCCTTTTAGGAGTGGGATGCTGTGGATATATATATATATATATATATATATATATATACTTACCTGCATTGAGAAAGGTGAAACCGACTAAACGCATCTGTGTGGTAACTTCAATAAAACTGTGGAGAAATGTGACATCTGGAGCCTTGCTTGGTGGTGTTTGATTCACACAGGGTGATCTCGAGGTGTGTTGGAGCCCGCACTGAATCACTAGTGGGGTTTTGTGGTTATATTGAATTCAAGCTGCCGGCGCTGGAATCCGACCCACCCTCTCATTCAGGGCACAGCGGTCTCTGGTGTTATGCGAGAATTGTATGATGGTACACACCGAGGAGCCCCCCCAGCAGTGACAACCTGGTCAGCGTGTGTGAAGGCTTGCCAGTGCAGAGGGCTGATCTGCATTATGTTTCTGCAATTGGAGAGAGAGGAAAGTGGTATTTTAACGCATTACTGGACACTGGTATCGTAGAATCCACGTCACCAGGCACGGACTCTGCCACAGCTGGAATGACAAGATGTACCCGCTGGCACAACGGCAGTCCTCTCTCTATGGCCCTGGAAATCCTCTTTATGAGATCCATGCCCTGAGCCCTTAGGATGTGTAATTGACTACACCCCGCTACTTATCTGCATTGAGAAAGGTGTAATTGCCGAAACGCGTCTGCGTGGTAACTTCAATAAAACTGTGGAGAAATGTGACATCTGGAGCCTTGCTTGGTGGTGTTTGATTCACGCAGGGTGATCTTGAGCTGTGTCAGAGCCCGCACCCAGTCGGGAGCGGACGTTTGTGGTTTTATATAGAAATATATATTCACTGAAAAAACCAGAGGTTTCAGGAACGTTATAGTTAGGAATTAGCATTTAAAAAACCTTAGCTATTCACTGAAAAAACCACAGGTTTCAGGGACGTTATAGTTCGGCTGGCATTTCACTCATACAAAAGCAGAGAAATTCAGCCGTTATAGTTAGCTGAGCTAACTATAACTCGCGTCCCCGCAATGCACTGCTGATGACGTCACATATTACATCACTCATGACATGGTCAGTAACATCACTGATGACATCTCAAATGATATCACTGATGACATCACTGATGACATCATCCACTTAATATCTGATACACCTCCTCACACCCTAATATAACCTTTCATACACCCACTCTAAAATATGGACTACCATTCTCGAAACCATAGACACACCAATACCATTTAGTACATACACACTCACTGATTCATAGGTGTACACACATCTACTCACTCACCCATACAGTCACCGTTTGACATAGTCACTCATCAATGCAGCCACTAATATATGCACTCATATACCCATACAGACACTCACAGACCACCACTCACCCATAGAGTTACTCATACACCTAATCATTCACCCAAAGAATCAATCACACTGCCATTTACTCACCTATACAGTTATGCACACACCACCTCACTTATTCATACAGATACTAACACATATTTATTCTCTTATACAAACACTGACACAAGCACACACTCATCCATACAGCCACTCTCACAATCACTCACTCTCACATACAGTCACTATATATACTCCAACACTCACATATACTGCCTTTCACATATGAAGTTACTTACACATATACCACTGAGATATCCATACACTCACCAACACAGCCATATGCACACTCACTCACCCATACAGCACCTTGCACACACACTCATGAACCCATACAGCCAGTGATTCACCCACTCACACATCCATGCAGGGAGTCACACCCCCTCATCCTGTAGTGTAGCTCCTATTTCCCTAATAGGCTCTGCGCATTGGAATAATATCCCCTATAGGTTTGACATAGGACTAAGGTCAGTATGTCCCTATCGAGTATATTAAACTTAATTACTTGTGCCAGCTAGCTCAGAGGCCACTAGAAACTCTTTGGATAACAAGAAGGGAGTAGTTTCTGGCAGCCGCAAAACATGACAACTTTGTTTCCCTTTAGAATCAGAAAGTGTCCCAGAGTCGTGGAAACAATAGATAACCGTTTCACTCAGTTCAATCGTGCATGCTTAGTTTTCCTCAAAGTTACACAGAAAGAATAGACGGGCGTTTCAATAAAAGATTTATTGAACAGTCTTGTTTCTCGTGTAAGTAATATGTGCTGTTATGATCACAAGACAGTATGCGAGATAAATAATGTACAGCGTAAGCAGTAGAAATAAATAGTACTGCGCTAGCATTATCTTTAGCAGATATTCATTTACATAAATAACACAGACTAAAAATGCGAGTACTCGTACGATGCGTTTCTAAGCTAGTTCTACCCCAATGTACCTAACCTAACCTAGGTGTAGGGAGAGGTGTGAAGTAGGTATACTAAGAGTATGTTATGCCCAGTATGCCTAGTATGCCAAGAGTCCCTCTAGGTTCTAGTCAGCTGCATACCTTAAGAATGAGAGAGGTGGGAATCTCTTGCCAGACTCGAACTCCAACACCCGCAAGGGAAGTCAGATCACTGGAAGCTGGACTATCTGCGTGCAGGGATGACAGCGTCTTCTCAGTGCGTCAGGCCGGGAAACGGGCTCCTCTGAAGTCGAGGTCTCCTCTAGTTTACAAGGGCTAGGGAAGGTATATTTATACCTGAGAGGAACCTCAGAATGTTAGCATTGACGTGAATCGGACAGCGGAAGACGTCATGAATGAACCCCTAAGGTATAATGGTTCATGCATAATAGATGAGTCCTTGAAGAAATCAATAGTCCTGTGCTAGGAAACTCCCGAAGCCTAAGGGTCTGTTCTTCAAGAACGCGTTGTGACGTTAGGGTGGACGGATGTCGGAGACCATGCCTGTTTTTGGAGTGCACGGTTTAATGCCTAAATAAGGACTGGGATTTTATGCCTATATAAGGGCAGGGCGAATTGTGCCTATATAAGGACATGATACAGGAAAGCCCGTGTATGGACACCCTAAGAGGAATACAACACCTACTCCACTTTCGTGTGTACGATAATACTAAAATGCTAAACATTTAAAATGCTAAACATTAAATGGAGTACCGCATATTTCTAAAATATTTCATAAAACCATTTAAAAGGCATTTAAAAAACCAATTAGAATGCAGAAGGTACTGTACATTTGAAGCATTGCTTTTCTTTTCTTGTATATAGATAAAATAAAATACAATATGAATGAAATTTAGCAGTAATATTTACATTTGATAGAAAAAGATTGATAAGTTGTTCAAAAATCAAAGTCATTTCATATCATGAAAATAAATGAACTTTTTAGACAAACAAGATGACAAAGTGTCTGTGGAAGTACCGCGAAGTCTGTACTATAAGGCTAGTTCTACTTTAAGCAGATTGAAGTGCCATTTTAGTTCGAAAAATGGAAAAAAGATCAATTTTGGGAAGAGTTCCAAGTTTTTGTAGTATGAAGGCCAAATTGTCACTGCATCTCTGGAACACTGTGGGCTGAATCAGAGTCAGTTTACGGGTCTGGTGTAAACATGAGATCATCTATTTCTGTAGACAAAACATCGTCCACTGAAGTTGGTGTCAGTTGGAACACCTCGTGTAGCAGATTAATTGCACAGAGATGTGAAGCATCGCTTTCAGCATAGGTCGCCGCAGCAATGTTCGCGTCCGTTGTTACCTGTGTGCCTGTAGATCTTTCTCGTACCTCAGCAGCAGCCGGAAGCGTCTGTGAGATCTCAATGAATGCTGACATCAGGATTGGCAGCCTCTGGGCCGTTATCGGGTCCAGCAGAGTATCGATATCCATTGGAGTATCTGATGGAAATGTTAGACAGGTGTCCAACACGCATTCTACACCGCATAGCAGGCATCGTAGAACAGGTAAGATGCAATCTTGCCAGATTGGTCTGAATGACAGGAACCATGTTGTATTAAGGTCCTGTAGACGAGTTATGCCCAAAATCTGTACTATTCGCTCACGGCACTTTCGTTCAAGGAGAGCTTTCTCCATTTCGCTCGGAGTGATGTCTGCGAATAGGCTGGCCATAGCGTAATAGCAGGAAGAGAAATAGAATTCCGGCAACAAGTGCTAGAATTAACGGTATGCCACCAAACACCGAATGTGCAAAGTTCGGGATGATTCCGAGTATTGCCTGGAAAGGTGCTAACAGACCGGAACAGATGCTCTTAAATAAATGTACAATTCCTGTTGTATCAGACATGTTAAAGATACGTCCTATCATTTCCACGAAATGTATAGGGCAGTTTGTACGTATTAAAGTCTGTATCTCAGCCGAAGTCCTTGCTACTTGTAGATCATAGGTTTCTTTGGCCGAGGTCAAAGGCACTGTTTGCTGTAAAAGCATGGCTTTCATTCTGCTCAAAGTATCAAATCTTATAAAAGAGACGTTCAGCGAAGGCCATAGAGGCGACTCCTGACTGTGTCTATTGGGGCAAACAATACTTGCATACAGCAAGTGACCCTGGAGTTGACCGTTACTAGATATGGGATGCCTGGCAACATGCCGCAGCAACTCTGATCATTCAACATGAGGTAACTCCCATTAGAAAGTTGTCCAAACGTTGGATTAATCACAGCAGCTGGTGTACTCTGCTGATGGCAATTCAAATTTGCCACAGAACCATTACAAGCCCCGTGTAAAGAAATGTCCTGACATATAAGTGAACCGCTCAGTGCACGTTTACAGTGTGTACCGCTCAAAAACACTTCACGATCCCCACTCCAACATCTATATGTATACGGTAAATCCCAAGATGTCTTAATGTATTCCTTACCCAACCTTTCATATTTGCCTGCTTGCATTTGTTTGAGGCAATACTGAAACTGAAAAGTAGTCACAGGTAGTGTGATTTTGCCATGAATAAGCCATTCTGTAGCTGGTTTTTCTGCCACTGTGAATGGTAACTTTTCCAGTTTTTCAATGCTCAGCACTGTATACTTTGCTCCTCTTTGTGCCAGTTCGATCTGTTTATCAGTGAGATTGTATTCTGCTTACAGAGCCGTTGTGTTGATAAAACGCCAAGGCACATAGCCCGCTCGCAAAGATTGCAGCGTCCAGCTTAATAACACAATAGAACGTAATTGAGATTGGCCTTGTTGTAACATCGCCAAATCTTGTTCCAGTATGTCGATAGCAGAGGATACAATGCCGTCCAGTGAATATATTCTGGAGGACAAAGTCGTTAACCCATTGTCGACCACAGAGAGGGTTTTCTCTAAATTAATACGATCAAGTTCATGTATTCGTTCTGCGGCCTCCATCTGTGACACCTTCCATGCTTCATTATAAGCAGCATAAATGCCGGCATATATGAAACGTTTTTGACGCGGTTTTCTTGGTCCAAGCAAGAATTCTCTAAGGTCTGCGTCTTCTTTAAGTAAGGACAAGTGCTGTTTCACATCCTGTAGTGTAGATATCTGAAGCCAATCCAGGCATAATTTTCCTACACTGTATGTTGTTACTACCCCCGGATGCTGTCTTTGGACGTATCTTGGGTCTGGCCTATGAATAGTAAAGCCCTGAGTTTTATTCAGGAATCTTTCCTGACAGTTGTTCGTGTCTGTGGGCCAGATCAACCATTTTCTCCAATCAGGATTAGATCTGTTGAGTTGTAGTATTTTGTCAACTGTAACCGCTGCCTGTGTATTGTTATCACATGCAGGTGTTGGTACAGAAGGTGTAGGCTAGTCCAAGACAAGATGTTTGTTGGACAGTTTCATTCAAAAACATTATTTGTTCAGGGATCATACAGGCTCTAAATAAAGCTTCTATTCCCTGCACTTGCCAATCTTTAGTACCCCAGACAGTTTTTGTGTCTATTGTGTCTTTCCATAAGTCAAAACCCTGTCTAGACAGTTGGGCAATAAATGTTGCAGACTAAATTTGTTTCGTATTTGTTAACATAATTTTCAGTCCTGTTTTGTTTACATTTTTATAGTAAAACGTTTCTGGATCAGATGTATTGTACCCTGAAAAATATGGAAACTTGTTAGCAAATGTTTTTGAACTACCGTGTGGTGGTGTAGGACAATGCTCCCATTGGTTAAACATAAACACATTTCTAGGGTATGCAGATTTATGCAAATAATGATGACCATAGTGGTTATAGCAATACAGCTTTTCATAGTCTGATGAACCCTCTAAATATTCATTTTTAGAAAATGCAGCAGATTTTTCTAGGTCAAACATTATGTCGTTAACAGTCTCAAAGTCCCAATCATCAGAGTAGGCACTGGACGAAATGAGATCACTTAGTGAAATTTTAAACAAATGTGGAATGTTCAATTGTTCCGTCGGACCGAAGATTTCAAAATCTGTTTTGTCCCACACTATACCATCCTGTATAGGAACAGCTGTGATGTTCACTGATGACAAGTCTCTTGCTTCACGATGGGAAGATTTATGAGGTTTCAAAAGTACGTTCACGTCTTTTCCTTCAGTATTCACATGGATGTATCTGCCACTTATAAGCACGCTCACAGTTGTAACCAAAGCTAGCCAGAGCAGGAAAACAAAAAGTCCAGATGTAATCCAGAGTTCAATCCATGGAGAAACCAAATAAGTCTTTTTCAGAAAGTGAAGAAAGTCTTGTACTTGCTGCTTGAATTTCAATGATGCTGGCGTCGTTTCAGGTTCACTCGGATCTTCTGAGAACGTATCAAAGTTAATGAAATAGCCAGAAGCAGTTCTGTCAATTGTTGAAATTGCATCAGGATTTGTAGAAATCGCTGGAACCAGTTGATCACTTGCTACGTTGGTGTAGAGAGGTGTATTTGGACGAACTGTTACTTGAGTTTCAAGAGGGATGAGTTCCATAGCATTGTTGCTCAGTCCTTCATCTGTTACAGCTGAATTCTCGATTGTTATCAGTCTTTCAGTCTGAACCTCTTGGATAGTAGCGAGAGGAGTGCGTCTGCTACTAGGTCGGAGTTCACGAGGCCTACTATTTAGTATTGGCCACATACTGTGGTTTGATGAGGTCGATGGACACAAATCTTTTCTCCTTTCTTCCAGCAACGGGCGGCAGTAGTACTGTTCTTGTTCCTTGAACTGCTAGGACAGGTACTGGTTGTCTGTAAAAAGGTCCAAATTCCTTCTTGTCCGCAATTTTTTCTCTGACTAGATCCCCAACTTTTGGAATCCAGACAGGCCTTGCTGGGACCGCCGGTTTTTCCCCAGTGGTGGTTGGCTGTAGGAATACGTTGCTTTGTTTCGTTCTTAACTCATTCAGTTCCTGTAAAACAGCCAAACGATCTTTGATATCAAACGTTTTATTTTCCACCACTGTGCCTACGTCATCGAGATCTGGTACCCACATTCTTGTCCCAAATAGGACCTCATATGGAGTGACCCCCCCTAGAGAACTTCTTGGCAGGTTGTTCAATGAGCGTTGGACCCCATAAAGATGTTTGACCCACCCATCACCCGAACTTACTACCCTAGCTGTTATAGACTGCTTTATGTCCCGGTTTTTCCTTTCCACAACCGAATTTCCCTCAGGATGGAATGGAGAAGAGTACCGCAATGCAACGCCCAGACTGGCCATGGCTTCTTTGTAAGCCCGAGAGCTAAACGCAGGGCCCTGGTCAGAATGTAGCGTGCCTATTGCGTATGTGCCGATAAAGACTCACAAATCTTTTATAATAGTTCGCGCGTCAGCTGAGCGCTGAGGCCATATCCATTGGAACCTAGAGCATGAATCCACTGCAACCATGATATATTTATAGTTACCGTCCCTTTGCAAGGGACCGCAGTGGTCCAGGTAAACACAAGCTAATGGTTTGTCTGAAATTAACAGGGGTGTCTGCGCAGGACATTTCACTGTTGAGACTTTCATCTGTTGGCAAATATCACATTCCAAAACATAGTTTTTAGTTTGTTTCCTAATGCCAGGCCACCAATATCTTTGCTTGAGTAAAGATACTGTTGCAGAAACACCTGCATGGGCAGAAGCTATCCCTTCGTGTGCTGCTAGGATTAGTCCTAATCTGCGTTCCTTGTTTGGAATTACCCTATCCCCCACTCCAGGGATTCGAGCAAAAGGAACGTTGTTCGCATCAATTACATAAGTGTACTTGAGTGGAAACTTTTTGGTAACGCTGCACTGCTGCCCTTGCTTGAAGCATTGACAGCCAACATTATTTCACCGTTTATTTTTGTTTTTGAACGAGTGATCGCAGCTACGGAAGCCGGCTGAACAGCCCCTTTGCGGCTTCGTCAGCCAATGAATTCCTGCAACGTGAACGCCATCACGTTGATGACTCAGTGTGTGGATCACGTGAGCCTTTGGTAGTTTGTTTTTAACTGAACTACTTGTTCCCAAAGCATTTTGTGCTTTATTGTGCCACCTTTCGCATCTTTGAAACCATTTTCAAGCCAGTTTTGTATATATTCATTATACGACTGTACACAGTAAAAGGAGTCGCACACTATTAGTGTGGGGAATTCTCGATCTGTACTTTCAAGTGCCAGTTTAAATGCTTGTAGCTCAGCTCGCTGAGCTGTACAATCTCCTAGAGATTGAGTTTTTGTGACCATAGGTCTGAAAATGCCATCTCGCATGCGACCTTTAACGATTGCACACACTGCACTGTAAGCTTGCTTACCCCCTGTTGCGGGTTTTGCGGATCCGTCAGTGTAAATTATGAATTCGTACTGATCGAGAGGCAGAATTTCAGTGGGCAGAGGACATTCTTGTTCATATTGCAGGAACGCTTGTGTTTTTAGATCAGGATCAAAAACATATTCAACATCTGTTGCAGCAAGAGAATTAACCCATTGTATCCATCTTGGATGTAATGCTTTAGCATTTGGAATGCTTGCTTTTGTGACCGCTTCTAATGCAGGTACTGGGGTAACGACAATAATGCGTTTCCCTTGTGCCAGGGCTCTTTCTTTTGCTACTGCAGTTTGAACTGCTGTCAGAATTTTTTCAGTTGAACTGAAGCGCATTCCGCTTGTGTGTGCAAATGAGATTTGTATTCAATTGGTATTTTCTCACCCTCATTGAAGGTTAAGTAGGTGAATCCGCATTGACCCGAAATTATTCGGATCACCAAATTGCGTTGACTTACGCGTGTTTGTAAGTGATTTGTTGCTAACATGTTAGCCTGTATTGAACGCAAGATTTCTGTGTGTTCTTGTGTCCAATTTTTGATTGAAAAATCAGGTTTGATTAATGCATATAGAGGTTTAACCCTTTCTGCATAGTTTAGAATGTAAGTTCTACCAAAGTTTAGGAAACCCAGGATGGATTGTAAGTTTTTAGCGTTTTGGAGGTTGGAGCAGCGCACATTTCTCTAGAAAGTTAGCTGCCAAGCTCTTGCCTTCACTTGAAAGCTCATATCCTAGAAATAGGACATTGAGATGGGCAATTCGGGAATTTTTAAAGTTGAACTTGTAGCCCTCAGAGGCGAAGCCCAGTATAATGGTGCTCACCCTGTTCAAGTGTTTGTCCAGGTCATCGTCTGTCAGATAGATGTCATCGACATAGGACAATGCCTCATTGTCATAAATTTGTAGTAACTCCGTTACCCTCGCTGAGAATAAACCTGGGCTGTTCTTGAACCCTTGTGGGAGTCGACAAAAGTGACGCTGGGTCCCCATTATGGAGAATGCTGTTAAGTACCTGCTTTCAGGTGCTATGTTTTGACAAAAGAAACCATTTGAGATATCTAATGTGGTTTTATATTTTTTACGCACAATGTTATTCATTAATGC
This sequence comes from Calotriton arnoldi, assembly GCA_963921515.1. Taxonomy (NCBI): domain Eukaryota; kingdom Metazoa; phylum Chordata; class Amphibia; order Caudata; family Salamandridae; genus Calotriton; species Calotriton arnoldi. Next base: position 363,518 of record CAWUFW010013814.1, on the reverse strand, counting down.
TGTGCTATGTGCATTTTGCACTGCAACTGTTTTACAACAAGTGTTTGAAGTGTCTGTAATCCAAAACTATACGATAGCTGTTGTCTGGTTTGGAGACAGGAAACAAAGGATTGTTCATTGAGGAGGTGCATGTTTCAATCACCCCTTGGTATTCAAGTTGATCTAAGATCTCCCTGACCTGTTTTTTAGCTTCTTGCTTTATTGGATACTGCCTTTGTGCAGTTGGTTCATGTTTCAGATGTATTTTATGGTGAGGTGAGTCCTCATCCCATCCTACATGATTTTTATATAATGCTGGGGCCTGGGCTACTGCCCATTTCCTGGCATATGTATATTTTAGGTGAATTGGAATATGGTTGGAGAAGGCAGGCATAATAATGTCCTCGCCGTGTGGGCACTCCCTGACAAACTGTGGTGGCCAGTCTTTTCTGCTAGAAGTATGTCATAGCCCCTTGAAAGTTTTTCGCAAAGAGTGCTTTCACCTGTCTAGGTTTGTCTCCCTCCATCCAGAGTGTTATTTCATATAACTTTTGTGGAGTACTAACCCTGGTGTCTACAGTCTCAACTGTAATGAACTCATTCAAGTCCACTATCTCCAGAAGTTCCTTCAGGTTCTGGCGAGCTATTGTGACTTCTGCTGCACTGTCCAGCATTGTCTGAGCCCATTCTCCGTTCTTGAGTTGTGTTCTCAGTATTCTCGGCATGTCTGATCTTTAGACCTGCTACTTTCTTTTGGAGAATTGAGGTTTTGTTTTATTTTTTGGAGCGTGTTTATCTTCCTTGGACTTTACGCGTTCTTCTCTGTGTTCTGACCGTCCTCTTCTTTCCGAAGACTGTGATGAGATCTGAAAGGGACGAGAGGAACGTGTATCAGTATCTTGATACCTGTCAGGTTTTCTTAAATTATCCCTATTCCTGAGGTTATACCTCCTTTCAGAGTGCTCCTTTTGAGGAGACCTACCTCGGGATTGAGAACGTTTCTCGTTTGAATTTTGTTTATTAGTCTCCCACTTCTTTTAGAAGATGTAGGAGTTTGTTTAATTGAGTCCTTCTCAGGACTTTCAGATAGTTTCGGCTTCACTGGTCTTCCACCCAAACTATCTCAGCCTAATTCTGCATAAGATTGTTCAATTATTCTGGGTAGTTCAGTTTGATGTTCTGTAACATCGAATTCCCTTAATCGTTGGCGGATCGCCACTGCTGCTGCCTCCCCTTTAATATTAGATAATATTATTGTTGAGACCTGGTCGAAATTTTTCAGTAATTTCATACCTAAATTCAGAGCAGGCTCTGCCCCGTATTCGTTTTGAATTTGTTTCAGGACATCAGGTATTACCGCAATTGATGGAATACCATGTGTTTTAGTATAGATGGCAGCAAAGACTGAGCCCCAAGTGGTACAGTCTTCCAGTTGTGGTGTGATCCCCATTGGTAAACTGATTGTTAGGATTCTGTGTTTTTCATACGGGCTAGTATTTGGAAATACTGCTTCGATTTGAGTAATTTTTTGAGCTATCCAGAATGGAATTTGCTCACGTTTTGTGGGCATTTTACCCATGACTGCGTAAAGAGTCTGTGGTGTAATTTGTAGTGTATTCCCCTGTTGAGGAGTTTGATTTGGAAGTGTCAATGGTTGTTGGACTGTGAAAGTCCGCATGACATATTGGACCAATTGTCTGTAGATTTTTATTATTTCTTGTAGTTGAACAAGTAGTTCCTCGTCTGACATTTCTTCAATGTCGGGATGAGGTGTGTAGCCGGCTAGAATCAGCCATGTTGCTCCTGGTCTACCTAGTGGACCGAGCCTGGTAATGTTTCTGTGATGTTTTAGGGCGCCTTTAAACCAGAGCTGATGCTCCTGGTATGTTAATGGAATTTCAATATCCTCGAAAGGAATATATTCCTCTGGTGGATCATCTTCTTTGTAGAAGTGAAACGTGTGTGTTACTGTATTTGATTCAGGAAATATTACCCATGAATAGAATACCTCTGTCTGAAAAGATTCGTGTGCCTCTATCACGAAAACTGCTCTACCGCCTCTTGGTGGCAGACCGTGTTTTATAAGTTTTAGAGTGATGGCTCTTCTTAAGTTTTGAGGGATGTCTATAACACCCTCCTCGGTTTCAATAAAACCTGTGATATTATAAACTGTTGCAGCTAGCTGATCCGCAGCACCAACGGTCTCAGTGTCGAAGCCAGGCATTTTGTTTTTTGGAAAAAAAAAATGTAGAACAAGTTTCAAGGAAGCAAAAGATAAGGTGCACAATATTTTGGAACACTGTATCCTTCAACGTTCAGCAAACCAAACAGCTAATATATAGGGTGTTTCCCTATGTAGCTGTGGTGGATACTTAACCCTGCCCACTCCAGACATCTTTTGGAGTATATGGGTAGGGGTCTCTGAGAGAAAAAGCACAGCTGAGTTACTCAGTATCTAGCATTAAATTACCGCCTTACCAAACGTTGGGCGCCATGTAGTGTAGCTCCTATTTCCCTAATAGGCTCTGCGCATTGGAATAATATCCCTTATAGGTTTGACATAGGACTAAGGTCAGTATGTCCCTATCGAGTATATTAAACTTAATTACTTGTGCCAGTTAGCTCAGAGGCCACTAGAAACTCCTTGGATAACAAGAAGGGAGTAGTTTCTGGCAGCCGCAAAACATGACAACTTTGTTTCCCTTTAGAATCAGAACGTGTCCCAGAGTCGTGGAAACAATAGATAACTGTTTCACTCAGCTCAATCGTGCATGCTTAGTTTTCCTCAAAGTTACACAGAAAGAATAGACGGGCGTTTCAATAAAAGATTTATTGAACAGTCTTGTTTCTCGTGTAAGTAATATGTGCTGTTATGATCACAAGACAGTATGCAAGATAAATAATGTACAGCGTAAGCAGTAGAAATAAATAGTACTGCGATAGCATTATCTTTAGCAGATGTTCATTTACATAAATAACACAGACTAAAAATGCGAGTACTCGTACGATGCGTTTCTAAGCTAGTTCTACCCCAATGTACCTAACCTAACCTAGGTGTAGGGAGAGGTATGAAGTAGGTGAAGTATTCCTTACTACGGTATACTAAGAGTATGTTACGCCCAGTATGCCTAGTATGCCAAGAGTCCCTCTAGGTTCTAGTCAGCTCCATACCTTAAGAATGAGAGAGGTGGGAATCTCTTGCCAGACTCGAACTCCAACACCCCGCAAGGGAAGTCAGATCACTGGAAGCTGGACTCTCTGCGTGCAGGGATGACAGCGTCTTCTCAGTGCGTCAGGCCGGGAAACGGGCTCCTCTGAAGTCGAGGTCTCCTCTAGTTTACAAGGGCTAGGGAAGGTATATTTATACCTGAGAGGTACCTCAGAATGTTAGCATTGACATGAATCGGACAGCGGAAGACGTCATGAATGAACCCCTAAGGTATAATGGTTCATGCATAATAGATGAGTCCTTGAAGAAATCAATAGTCCTGTGCTAGGGAAACTCCCGAAGCCTAAGGGTCTGTTCTTCAAGAACGCGTTGTGACGTTAGGGTGGACGGATGTCGGAGACCATGCCTGTATTTGGAGTGCACGGTTTAATGCCTAAATAAGGACTGGGATTTTATGCCTATATAAGGGCAGGGCGAATTGTGCCTATATAAGGACATGATACAGGAAAGCCCGTGTATGGACACCCTAAGAGGAATAAAACAATCCACCCACACAGACACTCAGGCACACATACAGGGTCTCAGACAACCAATGAATAACCCATATAGACACTCATGAAGCTACTTACCAACCCATGCAACCACTTACACACCAACTGAAAGACTGATACAGACATTCATACAGATTAGTCCCTCACCTATACATTCACTGTAAGACGTATAATCACCCACTTACAGAGTCAGTCATGCACCTACTGAATCATCCATACAGACACTCATACACCCATTCATTCTTCAATACACCTTGGTGTATATATATATATATATATATATATATAAATATATATATAATATTCTTAAACTTTTTAGAAACACTCACACTCACAGGATGATGTCATCAGTGATGTCACTGACCATGTCATGAGTGATGTAATATGTGACATCATCAGCAGTGCATTGCGGGGGCGCAAGTGATAGTTAGCTCAGCTAACTATAACGGCTAAATTTACCTGCTTTTGTACGAGTGAAATGTCAGCCTAACTATAACGTCCCTGAAACCTGTGGTTTTTTAAGTGAATATCTAAGGTTTTTTAAATGCTAATTCCTAACTTTAACGTGCCTGAAACCTCTGTTTTTTTCAGTGAATTTCTAAGGATTTTTAAATGCTAATTACTAACTATAACGTCCCTGAAACCTCTATTTTTTACTATATATATATATATATATATATATATATATATATTTTGCAGTGATGGCTCCTTCTGCCTTCCCCCGCCCTTTGCAGAGGATCGCTGAGAGTTGGCAGAGCATGCCAAACAGGAGAATCTTTTTTAGAAATGCAAGTGAAGCGATCACTCAGAGTTTTGCTGACACCAGTAGTTGTTTATTCCAGGTTACGCGTTTTGCTTGCAAAGCAAGCTTGGTCACACAGTGAGTCACCGGAAAAGAATGCAATACATAGGCAGTGTGGAAACTGAAATAGGACCAATGTGTGAATACATTTCCTAGTCAGAGTGGCATCCATTTTGTAGTGTACATACATACTGGTTATTTATCCACCAAAATCCATTTGTAACTATTGGTGGATAAATAACCAGTATTTATATTCGTCCCAATTGATTAGACCCAAACTTTTCCATGCAAGGAGTTGAGAGAAAAATTGTTCCTGAGTTTGTCTGTATTTGGACATGGAACTTTTCCGATAACATTCTTGATCATTTAACTGATTAAAAGCTTCTTCCAGATATTGGTCCAAGGGCCAGAATACTATATTTCCTCCCTTATCTGCGTTTCTTATGACCACTTTTTTGTCTTTGCTCAATTTGTTGATCAATAGATGGTAACTTCTTTCCTGATGGGTTAATTTCGTTTTGGATCTATTCATTGAATGATTCAACCTTTTGATCTGGGCCACCAATTGGTCACTAAAGATATCCAAAGAATCTCGAGGCATGATGGGTACAAATTTGGACTTGACTTTGAAGGGAGTACTAGGTTTGGCGGTTGTTGTTGGTAGAGTTTCTTGTTCCTGGGCATTGACAACTTGCGATGCTCCAGTATCAGTACTAGTAACTGAATTTGATCGTCCCAATTGTAGTTCATACATGTCCTGTAATAGGCCCAAATCGGAGACCATTAGGCCTGAGGATTCTGTCTCACTACTAGATGTCTCAATGTTGTCTGACTTGTCCTTAGTTGTTTTTAATAGATGAAATTTCGCGAGCTTTAATTTTCTAGTACATTTGTATACGTCAGCCCTGGTTTGTACGTAGTCAAAGTTGGATTCCGGGCAATAGGATAAACCTAATGACAGTAATTGCTGCTCTGCTTTAGTCAAATTGATGTTAGTCAGATCTATGATAGTGTTTTCTGGAGTGGTATTGGGGTCTATTGTAGTGATACTTTCATAGTGAGCATCTTCTATCTGTGATTCCCTCGACCTCGCCCCCTCTTCTTGTTCTCTCCTTTTTCCTTGGGCTTGTCTTCTCCCCCTTCTCCTCCTCTTGGTGGCCCTGCTGCCGCAGGTCCATTGTTTCGGGGTCGCAGTGTTTCTCTTCGACTTCTTTTTAAAATGTCCAGCTCTTCCCCCAACGTTAATCTTATAGCACTATGTTCTTGTCTCCTTCTTGCCGTTTCGGTTTCTGATTCACTGTCGGGTGCAGAGCTTAAATCTGACATTGACACAGATTCAGTTTGATGTTGGTTCCTATCCTTAATGTTCGCGCCCTGTAATCGTTGATTAGCTGTAGCTGTTCTGAGTGAATCATATCTGCGCGCAAAAGTAAATATTTGTCCATTGGCGTAATCATCTCTATCACGCCTGAATTTGTATGTTTTCCTCATTTTTATTTTCTCTTCTTCTTTGTTAAGTCTACTTGTCATTTCCTCATGTAATTTTAGTCTACTTCGAGGATCCCCTTGCTGTTGGATCTCATTCTTCAATGTTTCAATTTTAGTTTGAAGATCGGTTCTGTCTATCTCCGCGTACTTGACTAGTATCACTACTAGCCTGCGTGAGGATTCAAGATTGCATTGCGCCCACTCGGCCATCATCAGTGGGTTCGGTGTTTCATAACTGGGGGCGATCATTATACGGAGGCCCCTGGGGATTCTCCCCACATCAAGGTACCTCTGTAACGATCGAGCCTCCCACCACTTTGATTGTTCCTGCCGCTTCAACCTTTCAAGGGTCCGATAATTTTCCTTTAATCCCTTGATTCTTCCACTACTTTCCCCATCTGCATCTTTGGTTGCACTTAATATTATTGCTGGATCATCAGAGAACATTTCCTCTGCCGCTGTTTCTCTACTTTTGAGCGTGTCAGCGGACATGCTTGGTGGCTACAATGCATATAATTTGTCCCAATACGAGAATACTCTAAATCCAACAGTGCCGTTAGAGTTTCCCTGTATGGTGCACACCTCCTCTCCTGCACGTAACAATTCTCACGTACCTGTTGGCGATCCACCTTCGGTTGGAAGCTCCCGCTCCCGTTATCACTCCTCCGAGCAATCCACAAGGTCAGTGCTTCTCCGCCCGAGATGTTGCCTGCCAGGTAGAATCTTCGTTTGTGTATTGCGCAGGGGGCTCCGGCTGTTCCGTTACGAGAAATCCTTCTAGTGCCCCCGGGGTCCCCGCCGACGCAGCTCTGCGAGCCCGCAGTGCCGTAGGCAGAAGAAACCCGGAAGAATGACTTGCCAATCCAGAGCCTGCTGCACATATATATACTCATATATATACATATAAAAAGTATACATATACAATAAATATTTTTTTAATGTATTTAATTTTTTTTCTTCTATTAGAATATTTTTTTAATGTAAAATATGTACATATATATATATATATATATATATATATATATATATATATATATATATATCAATAAGTTATGAAATGAAGCGCACTCTCGAAGGTCCTAGTGCATTAAGCAGATTGCTCTTTATTCAATTGAATAAAGAGCAATCTGCTTAATGCACTAGGACTTCGAAGTGCGCTTCATTCATAACTTATTGGATTACTAAAAGTCCGGTTTGGGCTTTACCGGCTTCGCGCACCACCTGACCACAGGCTCGATCCCGGAAGGACCCGCTCTCTTGGATGGATATATATATATATATATATATGTATGTATATATATCCTATTCACTGTGTATGCCCCTCCTCCTCCTCCTTGGCAAGGCCAAAAAGAAGGGCACGAACTCCACTTTTGATTTACGCGTGTTTAGTCTTCACCACAGCATACAGTCATTACGTGTTTCGGTCAACGAGTGACCTTGATCACATCCTGACAACGCTTTGCGGCCTTTCTAAAATACCAACCCATTTTGTGACGTAATTACTATTTTCATAGACATAATGAACAGACTGTTTTGCAACGTTGCTACATTTGAGCTCATCATATTCCACCCCATGTGGGGACATTTCAGCCTCGCTGACCATTTACAAATAAATACATGTCTTATGTATAGTATAAATAAATAAATACATATATATCCTCAGCATATATATATATATATATATATATATATATATATATATATATATATATATATATATATATATATATATATATATATATATATATATATATTAATATTGTGTATTTAAATGTTTTTTTAAAAATATAAACATGGAGTCGCGTACCGGATGCGAATCCCTGTACATTGCCAAGCGTTAGTTTCTGATCCGCGTATGAAACGCGTCTCCAACTTGATTTTTCACATATATATTTTTCATATATTTAGACAATAATAATATTAAGTTCAAGGTTAGAGGTTTGTTAAGATAGTTACTAAACTTGTATATTAATAAATGAAAGTTATTAAAAAGTTTTTTTAATAGTAATTTCAAGAGTCTCGGTACGTCCGCATAGATTGCAACTTCCGGATTCGCGTATGGGACGCAAATCAACTTTAAAAAAAAATACAATTATATATAAATATAGATTCATTTATTGTTATTTAAGTGAGGAGGTACACTTATTTGTAAATGAAATATTATAACATACAACCAAATATTGTTGAAATGCAAAATTTAAAAAGAAAACTGAACCGCGTCCAGTATGCGGTGGTACCCCGTAGGAGCCGCGCACCCCATGTGACACAAAAAAAGAGATTTGATTGGTCAAACATCCTGTCATCATTAAAATTGCTAGATCTCACCCTCTTTCTTTTTCTTTAGGGTTTGGTTACCAACAGTCACTCTCATTCTAGGACCAGCTGTTTTGCAGGTGGTTTGATGTTTCTTACATTTTGATTTTGAAAATTTAAAATGGCTGCATCAAAAGTCCTGCAATAGGAGGAGGACCAGACCCTGTTGGAGGAAGAGGATGAGCCCCCACGGAAGAAGAAAGAAAGTATCGTATGGGAGTTTTTTACAATTCCGGAGGGGACCAAGAAAGTTAATGCATAAAAGTTGACGTGCAAGGTGTGTCAGAAGGTGCTGTCTCGGGGCTCTAAGTGAAAGTATTCCTGTGGCACATCCTCTATGTACAAGCACTTGCGGACGATGCATGGAAACCGTCTTGCAAGAGCAGAATTGGTAAGACTGAAAACTACTGAAGAAGGGCAAGAGGCGCAGTCATCCAAAGTAAAATCTGGTGACAAGCTGCAGAGTATTCCGCCAACTTTGCCTGATTTCAGTAAAATTGCACTCTTGTGTCCAAAGAGCATAACTGTTTTGAGTGTGGGGGAGCAGGTTGTGCAAACAATGCTGGACACTATAAATAACCATCATTGTTATTTATTTATTTTTTGTTCCTGCAGTTAGGCACAGTGTTTTGTGCTAGTTTTTTGTTTAAATTTTCAGTTTTAAAATGTAAAGAACACCAAAAAAACAACAAAATAGGTAAAAAACACAAAAATATATGTAAAATAGTTTTTAAAAAGGAAGAAAAACCCAGTTCTTACGGAACCACCTATTCTGATTTAAAAAAGAAAAGCTATATTTTGTATGAATACAAGAGTCAATGGATAGTGTCTGTGTGATTGTGTGAGTGTGTATGTAGAGTCTGAGTGATTGGATGAGTAGATGAGTAGAGATTGAGTGAATGGTTGGGTGCAAGAGTAGTGCCTGAGTGATTGCATGACTGCATGGGTAGTGCCTGGGTGATTGCATGAGTGTAGGGGTAGTGCCTGGGTGATTGGATGAGTGCATAGGTAGTGCCTGAGTGGAAGGACGGGTGCAGGGGTAATGCCTGGGTCATTTGACAAGTGCATGGGTAGTGCCTGAGTGAATAGATGAGAGCATGGGTAGTGCCTGAGTGAATGGTTGAGTGGAAGAGTAGTGCCTGAGTGATTGCATGAGTGCATGGGTAGTGTCTGGGTGATTGCATGAGTGCAGGGGTAGTGCCTGGGTGATTGGATTAGTGCATAGGTAGTGCCTGAGTGGAAGGGTGGGTGCAAGGGTAATGCCTGGGTGATTTGATGAGTGCATGGGTAGTGCCTGAGTGACTTCATGAGTGCAAGGGTAATGTCTCAGTGCTTATATCAGTGCATGGGTAGTGCCTGAGTAAAAGGAAGTCTGCAAGAGTAATGCCTGGGTCATTGTATGAGTGCATGGGTAGTGCTTGAGGGAATGGATGAGTGCATGGGTAGTGCCTGAGTAAATGATTGAGTGGAAGAGTAGTGCCTGAGTGATTCCATGAATGCATGGGTAGTGTCTGGGTGATTGCATGAGTGCAGGGGTAGTGCCTGGGTGATTGGATTAGTGCATAGGTAGTGCCTGAGTGGAAGGATGGGTGCAAGGGTAATGCCTGGGTGATTTGATGAGTGCATGGGTAGTGCCTGAGTGAATGGATGAGTGCATGGGTAGTGCCTGAGTGAATGGTCAAGTGCAAGAGTAGTTCCTGAGTGATTGTTTGACTACATTAGTAGTGCCTGGGTGATTGCATAAGTGCAGAGGTACTGTCTGGGTGATTGGATGAGTGCATGAGTAGTGCCTGAGTGACTTCATGAGTGCAAGGGTAATGTCTCAGTGCTTATATCAGTGCATGGGTAGTGCCTGAGTAAAAGGAAGTCTGCAGGAGTAATGCCTGGGTCATTGGATGAGTACATGGGTAGTGCTTGAGGGAATGGATGAGTGCATGGGTAGTGCCTGAGTGAATGGTTGAATGCAAGAGTAGTGCCTGAGTGATTGCATAAGTACATGGGCAGTGCCTGTGTGACTGCATGAGTGCAGGGGTAGTGCCTGGGTGATTGTATGAGTGCATGGGAAGTACCTGAGTGAAAGTATGAGTGCAAGAGTAATCCCTTGGTCATTGGATGAGTGCATGGGTAGTGCCTGAGGGAATGGATGAGTGCATGGGTAGTGCCTGAGTGAATGGTTGAGTACAAAAGTATATCAATGTGATTGCATAACCACATGGGTAGTGCCTGGGTGACTGCATGAGTGCAGGGGTAGTACCTGGGTGATTGGATGAGTGCATGGGTAGTGGCTGAGTGGAAGAATGGGTACAAGGGTAATGCCTGGGTCATTGGATGACTGCATAGGTAGTACCTGAGTGAATGAATGAGTGTATGGCTAGTGCTTGAGTGAATGGCTGAGTGCAAAAGTACTGCCTGAGTGATTGCATGAGTGCATGGGCAGTGCCTAGATGATTGCATAACTGTAGGGTTACTGCCTGGGTGATTGGATGAGTGCATGGGTAGTGCTTGAGTTACTTCATGAGTGCAGGAGTAATGTCTGGGTGCTTAGATCAGTGAATGGATAGTGCCTGAGTAAAAGGATGAATGCAAGAGTAATGCCTGGGTCATTGTATGAGTGCATGGGTAGTTCCTGAGAGAATGGATGAGTGCATGACTAGTGCCTAAGTGATTGCATCACTGCAAGAGTAGTGCTGAGTGATTGTATGAGTGCATGGGTTGTGCCTGAGTGATTGCATGAGTGCAAGGTTAATGCCTGAGTCATGGCATGAGTGCATGGGTAGTCCATGAGGGAATGGATGAGTGCATAGGTAGTGCCTGAGTGAATGGTTGAGTGCAAGAGTATACCTAAGTGATTGCATGACTGCATGGGTAGTGCCTGGGTAATTGCATGAGTGTAGGGGAAGTGCCTGGGTGATTGGATGAGTGTATGGGTACTGCTTGAGTGGAAGGATGGGTGCAAGGGTAAGGCCTGGGTCATTGGATGAGTGCATAGGTAGTGCTTGATTGAATGGATGAGTGTATGGGTTGTGCTTGAGTGAATGGTTGAGTGCAAAAGTGCTGCCTGATTTATTGCATGAGTGCATGGGCAGTGCCTGGATGATTGCATAACTGCAGGGTTACTGCTTGGGTGATTGGATGAGTGTATGTGTAGTACCTGAGTTACTTCATAAGTGCAAGAGTAATGTCTAGGTGCTTAAATCAGTGCACGGATAGTACCTGAGTAGAAGGATGACTGCGAGAGTAATGCCTGGGTCATTGGATTAGTGCATGGATAGTGCCTAAAAGAATGCATGGGTGCATGTGTAGTGCCTAAGTGATTGCATGAGTGCAAGAGTAGTGCCTGAGTGATTGTATGAGTGCATGGGTAGCGCCTAGGTGATTGCATGAGTGCAGGGGTAGTGCCTGGGTGATTGGATGAGTGCATGAGTAGTGCCTGTGTCAAAGAAAGAATACAAGGATAATGCCTGAGTTATCTTATTAGTGCAAGACTTGTGCTTCAGAGAATGGGGGAATGGATAGGTAGTGTCTACATGAAAGGATGACTGCCTGCCTGATTACATTAGCAACATAATGATAGTTTTCGAATAGTGTAGAGTGTCAACATTATTTATATTAGAAACAAATAACATATAATTAAACTTTTTTTTAAATTCATGTTATCATGCATATTATATTATGTATTCTTACCTTTCAAGTAATTTAGATACATTACTCAGTAGAAGTATTTTAGAGTAGTATTTTCCTAAACAGCATTAAAACTCTTTTTAAACTTCACCAGTAGCTACTATAAAGAAGAAGAAAAACTGTTATTTAATGATAATATATTACAGACATTATAATTTTATATTTTTAAGAACACAACATAAATTTAGAATTACATAACATTTTCACTTTCCCCTTTTTTGCTGTTCTCAGATTCCACTTAGCTTCACGAATACACAGTGATTTTACTGTAGTATCATCATTGAACAGTGGGGAAAAAAACAATCAAATTGATTGTAGAAAAAAAAAAAAATCAGTATAGAACATTATCAGTATGTGTAGCTATGCGTTTTCCTATCTACACTTTGTTAATTACTTCCTTCATCTACATTGACTCTATTATTTATCTCAAATACATTTGCGAAAATGTAGACTCTCATTTACATCTGGTACAATATAGACAACAAATATATAAACTATTTCCTTTTAAATACAATTTTCCAAATGCAATATCAATTAGCTCAATTAATATTCCAAACACTAATTATAAATGCTAATAGTTTGCACTCCTGTCTACTTTCTGTTCACATCTTCCCAATAGGCCGAATGATGTACTCAAAACTTTGGCTTCAAAAATAACAAATATGAATTTGGTAATTCATAAGGCAATCTAGGTTTGAATTCCAAGTGGGCATCATTGCAATGTGTCCATCCTTTATTACACTTTAAATAAACAGTATAGTGTCCAGTGTTGTAGTAGGTGCATCATGGAAAATAATGGCCACTGCTGTAAACGTTTTTCCTGAAATAGATATTTGACTTCCTTTAAAATTTGATATTTTAGTTTGCAATTTTCTTCCATTTGCTCTACAACGTTGTGGCATTAAAATGAGATATTTTACAAATCTTTCTATATGTAATGTAGACAACATCTCTTATCTACAATGCGAACATCTTATGTCCTGATTAGCTGTTTTGATAAATTTTCTAAAAGGTACTGATTTGCAGTCCGGTATTGTCAAGTATATGAATCGTTCTGTTTGTATTTCAGTGGTAGAAGTAAATGAACACTCTTCACATTTATGATCCCATCTGTAACTTAGTCCCAAAACGTTTTCAATCTGTATTCCTTCATGTTCTAATACTCCAAGCATAAGCATTTGAAATTCTTGTGCATCTTGTTGTATATTGAGAGTAAATGTCAATGAACCAGTACATATATCCAAAAGATGCTGAATGCCAGAAGCAGTATGGATTTTAGTTCTGTCAGTTACCAACTGTTGAAATAGATGTTGTAGTGCAGAACAGAATCTTTTTTCACGATTTCCCATGATTTCATGATGAAGATCTTGTAGATAAAACAGAACATTCAGAATCACATTAGCATAACAGTTGATACCTGAACTATTTTCCAACTGGTATCCTTCAATGTCATCAACAGTTTCCATTTTCTTTTTCTTTATGCCTTCAAATTTCTCTTCATTTGTTTTCTTTATTTGAACCTGAATTCCATCTTTGACATATTTCCATTTTGGACACATTACACGTTCCTCATATATGGGATATTCACCTAAATTAGGTGCATAAAGTCTTCTTAAACGATTGTATTCTCTTACACAGTTTGCATCAGCACTAACCGTTTTCTCATCAAAATCTATCAAATACAAACCAGAGAATGTTCTTACTCGAGACAATGCGACGTATGCCATTCCCTCTTTGAACACTGTACTTCCAATATTTACTAAAGCACTGTCTATACTTAAACCTTGAGATTTATGAATAGTTACTGCATATGCTAAAGACAGAGGAAACTGTTTTCTGCGAACATACAAATCTTTTACAAGCAAAAAACGTACAACACAACGCCCAATCTGTCTTACTTCTTTAATCTGATCACATTTTATAATCAAAAATTCTATTCCACCTTTGTTCTAAAATTTTACAAAATCAACAACTTTTCCCATTGCTCCATTTACTAAACCTTCTTCTACATTCAAATTACGCCGTAAAATTACCCAACAGTTTATACATACATGTAAAGTCTTTTCTAAGCCTGCAGTTTAAGATGCAGACTTTTCTAAAGACTGCAGTTTAGCCTGTAGTTTCTCTGTAAGAAGAATAGTCACTCCTTGGTGTTCAATTTTATCAATAGCTTCAATTTCCACAATGTTTTGTTTTTCCAGTTTAAAAAGTTCTTGATTAAATGTAGAACACTCTTGCAGTGTAGGCATTAGGCAAACTATAGACTTCTTTTCTCCAAGCTTATTTTATATTACTTCAGCCGCTGTATTTCCAGTTTTAAACAAGTTCCTTAGTAGCCAACTTTCTATAACTTGTTAACCACGTTTCATCAAAACACCAATTCTTATGTCTTGAAGAATATTTCCGCAATCTTCATCACTTGCTTGTCACATATTCTTAACAAGTTCTTTATATTCAAAATGTAACCAAATGTTCACATTTCCAATACTTCCCAAAGATTTCCTAGTGTCTTCATGGACAAGTGTTTTAAAAACAGGTTGTCCCTTTACAGGAGTAAGTTGTAGTAGATCTCCGAACACAATTAAATGTTGTCCTCCAAACAGAACATCGTTTTTAAAATCTGTTGCATTCTTAAATGTACAAAGGCAAGCATTAAGTTTGAGACCATGCTCACCTCATCAATGATTAAAAGTTTCATTTTCTTCAGTACTCTTGAGACTTCATAACAAGCTTCTCCAGATAGCTTCTGATATTCCAATTTATTATCATTTTCAACTGGTAGCATAAGTAATCAATGTAAAGTAATACCCTTAATGTTGTGTGCTGCTAATCCAGTTGGAGCTGTTACAACACAAGATAAATGTGATTCTGTAGTTTTGTGTAGATACCTGGTCAAAACTTTAATTAAGAAACTTTTTCCTGTTCCAGCTTGACCACTGATGTACATTAGAATAGGTTTAAATGATGAACATTGGCATTCTTTTTTTTTCATGTAGCAAACCATGTTGTATCTGTTCTTTCACTTGTAGATATATTTCTTTCTCTTCAATATTTAGTTGTTATTTTAACTTTTTCAACTGAATAATATCCTTTTGTGCTTGTTGCATTGCAGTTTGTACCTCATTCATGGCTATTGCTGCTTCATGTTTGATAATTGGTTGTCCCAGTGGATCTTGACTTAGTGGACCAGAACTTTGACTATCTTGAGAACTTTCTCTAGCTATTTCAGCTGCAATAGTACTTTCTTGTTCAATCTCATCATTTAACATTTCTAGATATGTAGGGAAAATTGTGTACTGAATACTATCTTTACTTGCATTAAAAGAATCTTCACAGCAGTCGAAATCTCCAAGTAATTCCTTTTCAGTACGCCAAGGCTTGAACAATTGCAGAAGTGCTAAATAGAACAAGCATTGGCATAGCCAATAGGTCTCGCCTTTGGGACCTTATAAGTATTTAGCGATGCAGCATATTATACTAGGTGCTACAACATTTTCTGTTCTTTAACACAAAAGCTTTGTGCATAGAGGAGCAGGGCTAGGGTGCTGAGATGTGGCAGGCATTCAGTGGCGTGCACTTAACAAGCGGTTGCATAGGTTTCTAACTTATGGTAGTTTTCTGTTCAAGTCAAGTCAAGATACGCTTTATTCGATTTAAAATGTCAAATCATAAAAGCGGAATACATAGCAATAAGCATGAGTAAATTAATTCATGTAATCACAATTTGACAGACATATAATAAAATAACATCATTAAAAGTTAAAAAGAATATATTAAAAAGAAAATAGCTATCTACAGTTTGCAAAAAGAAAAGGCTAAAAACAGGTTTCAATGTGGCCTTAACCTAGATAAAAACCAAAATCAATTAAACAGAAGATGGGCCTTGCATAGTTTTCCTTGTTCTTATCACCCCTTTCAAGTATTTTACAATATGATAATTAAAAAATTTGTCATCTAGAAATTGCAGCTTAATAAAAGCGGGTCGACATTGTCTCAGTCCTTGCAGTTTCAAGTAAGGAAGGATCCATCTTTTCCTAATTAGGATAAAAAAACTTACAGAAAAATAGGGTGTGAATTGTGGACTGTGCAGATGTTTCGTCGCAGGGGCATGGACAAAGAACGCGTGACCAGTCATTTACCTGAGGGATTGTTACCAGGTTATGGAAATTTCCAAGACGTAGACGTGTCAGTAGCATCCTGTCATAATTTCTATGGGTTGTTAATAAATAGGGCTGGATTCCCGACTGAGTCAAGAGCAATTGATTAGCTTTGACTGAGATTTTCATAATATTAGATGACAATCTAATCGTCTCCAGGTGGTTAATACATAAAGCCTTGAGATCCTTCCTTGAAATAAGAGACAAAGTATCGGGGTTAGCAAAATAATCTAAGCAATCTAGGTCATGCATAAAAGTTTTGACGTAGGCGAGCCAAGGAATACATTGGGCCCGTTGCAAGTTCAGACAGTCTTTTATCACGTCCCGATTAAGGCCAGTAGTAACACCTGTCCAGACCTTATGCCATAATAAAATTGGCTGGATTCTAATAAGGTCAGACAGGTATGATAGCCCTAGTTCAGCATGGCAAATGTACGTAGCCGTGGAATTTGGGACGGCTAGTAAAAATCTCAAAAACCTATTCTCAACTTGCTGAAGGGACTCTACATTTGCATAACCCCAAATGCCAGCTCCATAAAGAGCAACTGAAATACATTTAGCTTTATATATTATCAGCAGGTCCTCGATAGGGTGCTTTCCTAACTTCCTCGTAAAATTAATCAAGGCGCCGATGGCTTTGGCAAAAAGCAATTTTCTACAGTTATTAGCTTTTGACCATAAGCCCCTATTATCGAAGACAATTCCCAGGTAGGAGAAGTGATTAGTGAATTCAAGTTTTTCAGTATTTATAAAAATGTTGCGGCACTTCACACTGGGCTTGCTACATTTCATTACAAAGGTTTTACTAATATTAACATGGAGATCCAGGCTTGACATATAAGAAGCAAAACTCGTCACGATTTTCTGCAGGCCTATTGGGGTGCGGGCTAGCAAGACCGCATCGTCGGCGTATAGCAAGGCACCAATTGTCCTTTTACCTAGTCTGGGTTGGTCTTGGCATTCCCTTGATAAGGTGTCCCCTAGGCTGTTTATGTAAAGGGTAAAAAGGAGGGGTGCTAGAACGCACCCCTGCCTGACTCCCTTTCTAACAGGGAAACTAGGACTGAGTTCACCAGTTCTACCATAACGCACCCTAGCCCGAGCGTCTAAATACGACTGTTTAAGGAAGTTGATTAATGACGTTTCCACCCCCATGTCCTCTAGGATGCGCCACAACTTCTGGTGATTGACACAGTCAAACGCCGAACTTAAGTCAACGAAACACATAAAAAGGCTCCCTCTTTTTGCCTGTATGTATTTACCCATTATAAGGTTCAGGTTCAAACTCTGTTCCACAGTACCGAGACCTTAATGGAATCCGTACTGTAGCTCTGAGATGACACCTGAATCCTCCACCCACGACTGCAGTCTGTTCAAGACTACGCGTCCAGCCACTTTCACAAGGGAATCCAACAAAGAAATGGGTCTGTAACAGGCCGGGTCATTACGATCGCCTTTCTTGAAAATAGGAACGAGAATGGATTCTGTCCATGTCGGGGTAAACCCTTGTGTGCAACAAGCCCTTAGAACCAGGGTTAAAAGTGGGCCCCAAAGCAACGGGCAGGATTTATATAAGTTGATAGGAATACTGTCGGGTCCCGGAGCTTTTCCCCCTAAACTTGCATTAATAGCCAGGATCACCTCGTCAACGTTGAAATCAATGCAGATTGGGAGGTGACTTACAGTGCCTGGTCCAGTGTCCTCTCTGGTATTGGGGATTGCGTTGTTACAGTAAAGGCTGGAAAAGTGGGACACCCAAAGGTCCTCTCCAATCGCGTTTTCAAAACTTGGAGAGTTTTTCGGGGCCAAGAACAGAGCATTCACGGCCTTCCAAAAGCATTTCATATCCTTTAAGGCAGAGGCTCGCTTAAGGGTCTGCCATAGTTCTAATCTAATAGCCTCCTTCCGTGCTTTGAGCGACGTTTTATATGCCACCCTAGCCCCTTTTATTGCTTCCTGATCTCTCCTCGGCTGATGTAGGGCAGATTTCAAAGCTGCATGTGACTTACTGCACTGGGAATCGAACCAACCTTGCGTACCGTCAATGGATCTTTTGGGGTCGATTATTAAACTTTTGTGAATGGCCTTTGAAATTTTACAGAAAGAATTAAGAATATTAACATTAGAATAGGTTTAAATGATGAACATTGGCATTCTTTTTTTTTCATGTAGCAAACCATGTTGTATCTGTTCTTTCACTTGTAGATATATTTCTTTCTCTTCAATATTTAGTTGTTCTTTTAACTTTTTCAACTGAATAATATCCTTTTGTGCTTGTTGCATTGCAGTTTGTACCTCATTCATGGCTATTGCTGCTTCATGTTTGATAATTGGTTGTCCCAGTGGATCTTGACTTAGTGGACCAGAACTTTGACTATCTTGAGAACTTTCTCTAGCTATTTCAGCTGCAATAGTACTTTCTTGTTCAATCTCAACATTTAAGATTTCTAGATATGTAGGGAAAATTGTGCACTGAATACTATCTTTACTTGCATTAAAAGAATCTTCACAGCAGTCGAAATCTCCAAGTAATTCCGTTTCAGTACGCCAAGGCTTGAACAATTGCAGAAGTGCTAAATAGAACAAACATTGGCATAGCCAATAGGTCTCGCCTTTGGGACCTTATAAGTATTTAGCGATGCAGCATATTATACTAGGTGCTACAACATTTTCTGTTCTTTAACACAAAAGCTTTGTGCATAGAGGAGCGGGGCTAGGGTGCTGAGATGTGGCAGGCATTCAGTGGCGTGCACTTAACAAGCGGTTGCATAGGTTTCTAACTTATGGTAGTTTTCTGTTCAAAAGTTGTGCCTCCAGAGTCTGCATGGCAGTGGTGTAGCCGGTGACCATTAATTAGATGTGCTGGTGAGAGAAGTTCATGCCCCAAAGTATGTGTGTCAGTGTTGTCCGTTTAAGATTATGGGCTTGCAGTTTACGTTCATTGGTGAGACCAATGCTACTTCAGGGTGTAAAGTGGAGTGCTTGCAGTTATGAAATTTTAGCTGGGCCTGCAAAAATGTGCCGGTAAGAGCGGCACCTTCCTCCGTGTGTACAGGGTGGTGTAGCTGTCACTCAATCTTGGAGACAGCATTTATGGTGAGTTGTACAGGCATGCATTGCACCGAGTGCAGTTGGTGTCGGTGTATGGCTGTGAGAACAGTGCCTCACCACATGTGTGCAGGGCAGCAGGCAGCACCAAAGCAAGTTATCTACTTGATCTTATTCCAAAAATCGAAATGAGGACGGAACACCATTGAATAATGCTTACACGCCCGCAACACTTTTCTCGGCATGCGGTTATCAGTTTAGAAGGCACCCGTTCATTTTCAGGAGGACCGGTGAACGGAGTACTACTCTACCTTGAACAGATTATGCATGTAAAAGAGACCCATAACATGGGGATTGTTACTCACCAGCATGCTTGGCAGGCACACCTGTGCTTGTGCCTCTTTTTCAAAATCAACAGGAAAAGAAGTGGGCGGTGAATGACGAGCATTGGGACACATGACAACCGGCTGTTGGGAAATGTAGATCCTCAGGATAGCACCAGCCGGAAGTTTTCAAATGCACACACATGATCTTTTGGTTACAATGTCAAAACTTAAATTGTAAGCGATTCTTCAAAAACATGTGAGCAGCAAGTAAATCTAGCAAGAAGCAGCAGTCAACCAAGGATTAGCAGTAGGGGCTGCCAGATGGCAGTGAAGGCAAAAGAAGCACAAGAGCTTGTAAAAACAAGCCCACAATGAGTTCATCCCCAAACCGACCTTATTGTGACACTAAAGGCAATGAGACATGGACGGAGCAAAACAAACAAGCTTTAGTAATGTGGCATAATATATAGAGATGCCGACTTTGGTATTGGGGAACCGGGTTCAAGTCTCGGCAAAGTCTCTCCCCTAAAAAAAAAAAAAAACATGTGGACTAAAGGTAATGTTGACAAACGTCTGTACTTCTTACATCTGCATTAGAGTTGGTTTAGTTTATTTATTTTCATTATTTGTATTATTTATTTATTTTTAAAATATTTTTATTGACATTTTCGTGTTACAAAACCAGACTGCATTATAATACATGTAATTTGACTTCATTTCATGCATTTTGCACCATTGGATCTTGCTGTCCTTGCATTGGGTGGACATGTATCCTATATTCATGCAATCCTGTCAATAAGCAATTCCTTTATAGAACTGGGATGTAAAAACTGGGACAGTGTGCATGGGATCCAGGGTATAGGTAATGGATGGGGTATTAGGGTTGGTGCGAACCTCGCTTTTGGTATGTCTAATTACTGCTAGGGGGGGCGGAGGTCCAGCCACTACGGTCTATCTGCGCGTCCTATGAGGCTCATGGCGGTATTGTCGAGCAGTGCTACGTATTTACTATAACAGGAGAGTTGGTGTGTGTGCTCCTGGTCGGGGATTGTGATTGTGGGTCCTCTGAGGCGTGTGGGGAACCGTCCGGGTCGTCGTGTGTTGATGGCTGTTTGAATTGGTGCAACAGTAGGGCCCACTCTGTAGAAATGGGATGCTTGCGTGTCCCCTTCACCTCCTCCTCCCTGAGTGCTTCCTCTTCCGCTGCCGCCCATTTGTGTACTGCTCCCACCCATGCCGCTATCGGGGGACCCATGGGGGATCGCCAATGCATAGCTATACCTCTCTTGGCTAGTAATATTGCCAGTGAGACAAAGCGGAGTGATATTTTGTGTTGCTTCTGCTTCCGAAAGATTCCTAATGCACAGGCTTCCCAGGTGTTCATATGTGAAAGCCCCGTGAGATCCCTGAGTGTCCTGTGGACATTGCTCCAATACTGCTGTAATGTAGCGCAACTCCAGAACATGTGGCGGAAATCTGCTGCCTGTGATCGGCATCTGGGGCAGAGGAATTGGGTATCTGGGTAAAATCGCTGGAGGCGCGCTGGCGTTTGATACGCCCTGTGTAGGATGTAGAATTGTATATTTTTGAATCGTGCGTTCCTGGACACCTTCTTGGGGTATCCGAGGGCCATTTCCCATTCTTTCTCGTGTATTTGACGCCCTAGTTCTTCCTCCCAGGCAGCCCACAGGGCCTCCAGGGGTTTGTTTATGAGCTCCCGAATGGCTTTATAGAGCCACGTGGTCAGGTGTCGTCCTGTCCCCATGTGTATGATCGTGTGGATGACCGGATGTGTTGCTGGCTCTCCCGTCGATAGGTCGTGGTGCGGTCGATAGTTGTCTATAAGTTGTCAGTGGATTAGAAACTGTCCAGGGGGGAGGTCATAGTCTTCCATAAGCTGGCGATATGGTCTAAGCTGCCCATCCTCGAACAGAGATTCTATTTTGGTTAGGCTGTGGTCTGTCCATACGCGAAGCATGTTAGTTGTGTAGTATTTCTCTTGTTTGGGCCAGCCGACCAGCAGTAGCAAAGGGGAGTACAGAGGCGTCCCCGTCGACATACGGTGTATCCGCTGCATGCATTTACATGCCACCACTACTTGTATGGGGTATGTGCGTCGCGGTTTGGTGCCTGGCAGTAGCAATCGGCGAAGTTCTGGGATGGGTATCTGGCCGGTTGCCGTGTGCGTCTCGCCTATGTGTCTGCCTGCCGTCCAGTAGGACAGCCACTGTAATTGTGCTGCCAAGAAGTACGACTCGAAGGACGGTGCGCCTAGTCCTCCCTGTGTGGTAGGTAGTTGTAACTTCGCTAGTGCTATCCTATGTCTGCTTATTCCCCATATGAGCGAGCTGAGGAGCGAGTCTAAGTCCCGGAAAAATGCTCTGGGTGGGATTACCGGTAGATTCGTGAAGTGGTACAGTAGCCGCGGGACTATTATCATTTTGGCTAAGGCCACACGGCCTATCGGGGCTAGCGGGAGGTTCTTCCAGAAACCGATCGCCGATCTGATGCCGGCTAGCGCTCTGCGGTGGTTGCCTTCAAATATGTCGGCAGGAGAGTGATAGAGACGGATCCCGAGGTAACGGGGGGCACCCGTACTCCAGGTCAACTTCTGGTCACCTATCCATACATCCCGGGGGCGAAGTTTGGGTGCAGTGGGTAAACTGTGGATTTGTCCCAGTTTACTCTGAGCCCGGAGGCTCCCGCGAATTCGGACAGTGTGGCCCAAATGGGTGTGAGATCCGCAGTAATGTCCCGGACATATAGTAAGAGGTCGTCAGCGTACAGGGAGACGCTATGTATGGTATCCGCGATGGCAATGCCCCAGTGTACCCCCTCCCACCTCAGCCGGATAGCCAGAGGTTCCACAGCGAGAGCGAAGAGCAGAGGCGAAAGTGGGCAGCCCTGCCGCGTGCCCCTCTGCACCATGAACTCCGGCGATATGCATCGTCCTATGCGGATGCGTGAGGTGAGTTTGGTGTACAGGAGTTGAGTATATGCCAAGAGGGTGGGACCGATTCCTGTTCGTTTTAGGACCGAGAACAGATATTGCCAAGTGAGGGTATCGAAGGCCTTCTCAAGGTCTAGGATGAGACAGGCTGCTCTGGGGAACGCGGCATCCACTTGATCCTGGATATGGAATAGGCGGCGTATATTGTGGGACGTGTTTCTGCCGGGAACGAAGCCGCATTGGTCTGGGTGGACCAGGGGTCGTAGGATTTGTGTATACCTGTCCGCTAGTATTTTCCCTAATATCTTACAGTCGGCGGACAGAAGCGTGATGGGACGGTATGAGGCCATCAGTTGTGGGTCGCGATTCGGCTTCGGGAAGGTTACGATAACTGATTCTCGGAGGGATCATGGGAGTTCTCCTTTCTCTAGTGCGGCTGCAAACATCTCTACAAGGCGGGGGACCAACAGGGGGGAGAAGGTTTTGTAGTATTCCAGGGGAAAGCCGTCCAGCCCCGGTGCTTTGTTGCGAGCCAGTGCGCGCAGTGCTTGGGTGATATCGACGGATTGTATCTCTGCGTCTAGCGCAGTTTTTTCCGTCTTCGTGATTGTGGGGATCGTCAACTGGTCAAGAAAGTGGTCTACCACCTCCTGCCCGGTCGGAGCTGGAACTACTGTACACCTCAGAGTAGTATTGGTGAAATGCCAAGAGGATTTCCGCCTGGGACCGCACCAGATTTCCTAGGGGGTCGAACACTGCAGTGATGGGTTTCACGTCTGTATTTTGTTTGGCTATCCATGCCAGTAGCGTGCCTGTTTTGTCCCGTTCCTTATGCATCCGGGTTGCATACGCCCTAAAGTTGTACCGACGAAGGCCGGTGCTGGCAGCCAGGTACTCTGTCTTTGCTTTTGCTACTTGAGCAGCTGTCGCCTCGGATGCGTCATCTTGTTTGGTGAGGGTGGCTAGCTGCGTTTCGGCTTTAGTTAGTGCTTGCTCCAGTGTCCGTTTTACCCCTACTATTTGTTTAATACATTCTCCCCGGGCCACTATTTTGAATGCGTCCCACTCCACCAATGTCGATGTCGTCGTTCCTGTGTTATTAGTAAAGTAGTCCTGTATGCTTTGCCCCTGTTCGTGTTTAAAGACTTGGTCCGTCAGGCAGTCCCGGGGTAGTCGCCAGGTGGGTACTGGGGGATGGGGGGGTCTCCAGTGTAATCGTAGAATATGAGCGTCATGGTCAGAAATGACCCGGCCTAGGTAGTCCGTGTGTTGAATTTTGGGTATGAGCGGCGCTGAACATAAAAATCTATCTACCCGGACCCGCAAGTTATGTGGTATGGAGTGAAACGAATACAGTCGAGTCTGTGGATGATGCATTCTCCACGCATCCGTGAGTGCCCATTGCGTGACCGAGGCTTTAAACCGCTCCGTTTTCTTGTGGGCTGGAGAGTGTGTGGGTGGGGGGTGGGATCGATCTAAGGTAGGATTTAGTGTACAGTTATAGTCGCCCCCTAATATCCATGGTATGGAAGCAAATTGGGCTAAAACACCTATGAGGCAATCCCAGAACTTGTCCTGCTCGACATTTGGGGCGTATATACTGCCCAGAAGTACTGATTGCCCATCCAAGAGTCCCTCTAGCAGGGCATACCTTCCCTCCTTGTCCACCACTTGTCCGAGTTCCTGGAATGGGGTGCCAGGTCGGACCCAAATCAGAGTCCCGCGTGCGTATGCTGAGTACGACGTGGCACATATGGTTCTGCGCCATTTGGTCTGTAGTTTACCTATTTCCGATGTGGTGAGGTGCGTCTCCTGCAGAAACGCAATTTGTGCGTTCTGGCGTCTTATATATGAGTATACGGCGTAACGTTTGCTCGGTGTATGGAGGCCCCTAGTGTTTAGTGTTAAGATACTGATGTCTGCGCTCTGCATTGTCATAGCCATTTGGTGTTGTCAGTGCGTGCTAATGTAGCGTGTATCGGCTGGAACTTAGCACCCGACGATTCCCCAGCAGTGTGATGAACATATGTGACGTGTGATGTCGTCCGTTTGCGTGATGTGGTCACCCTGTTATGTGTAGGTCCGTGAGGGGAAGGGACTATACTGAACGGGGGCAGTGAACAGCTAACTGGGGGTGGGAAACAGTCCCAATACCAAGGACCTATCGCTGGCGACGACACATCCAAACCAACTCTCATAGAAAAGGAGAGTGCAACAGTAATATGTGGGGGTGGCAGTGCATGCCTGCGAGGTGGGCCGCCGACCGGGCATTTGTAGGATCAATGGTCATCGTCTGGACTGTGTTTGATCAAGCATGTGTTGCGTGCGCTTATAGGGTAAGTCTTGGTAGCGCAGGCCGTTAAGGGATCGCCAGCCGGGTCACCTTATTCCGTGAGGGTATTAGTTTGTTCATCCTAAACATGGTATCAGCCGTCTGAGGGGTAATCAGGGGGGGCGTGACAGAGTCCCCCCCAGAAAGTGTTCCGTCGCTGTCATCCTCTCCCTCCGAAGAGAAGAGGTGTGGAGCTCGGTCTGTGTCCTCTGTAGGTGGGGGGGCCTGTAGTTCCGTCACTGCTCGCAGAACCTCTCGTCGTTCCTTCATAATTTGTTCCAGGTCCGGAGATTCTTGGGTTTGAGTCCTTGCCGCCATGTTTTTATCGTGGCGTTGCTGTTTCGGGTTGCGTCTCCTGGTTCGCGGCGCCTTGAAACTGGGGCCTCGCGTGGTCTCTGCCCTGGGCTGTTGTGTGCAATGGTGATCCGCCCAATCGTGTGCCTCTTCAGCGCTCGCGAAGAAGATGGCAGAGCCGTTATGGATGACTTTGAGTCAGGCTGGGAAGAGCAGGGAATATTGTAGATTGTTCGACCGCAGTCGTCGTTTCACCTCTAGGAACGATGATCTTTGTTGCTGCACCGCCCGTGCGTAGTCAGGGAAGATCATAATCTGTTTGTTTTCTACCAGCAGGGGGCCCGATTGTTTGGCAGCTCGAAGCACCGCGTCGCGGTCTCGAAAATGCAGAAATGTTGCCAACATTAGTCTGGGAGCAGCCCCCGGCGGTGGTTTGCGGGCCGGGACCCTGTGTGCACGTTCAATGGAGAAGAATGCTGTGCGGTCAACAGCAGGAGTGAAGGATTTCACCCATGCTTCCATGTGTTCCACCGGATTCGCACCCTCGATTCCCTCTGGGAGTCCCAGCATGCGGATGTTACAGCGCCTCGAGCGCCCTTCCAAATCATCCACTCGCTCCTCCATGGTGGTCAGGCGGCCCAGTACAGTTTGGAGTGTTGTCTGATGTGTCTTGACGGTGGGCTGCAGGTCAGCCAGAGTTTTCTCTCCCTCCTTTACTTTGTCGGCCAGCTTACGATGATCATCCCGGATGAGGCTAACGTCTGTCGTCAGGGTGCCGAGTCGCTCCTCCATAGACACCCTAGAGAGTTCGATGGCTGCCAATACTTGGTCAAGCTTGTCCGATATAGATTGATCCGACGGGGTCGTGGTTGTTTTGGTCCATGCCCGGGTATTCGGTAGGTTCTCCGGTGCAGTCTCTGGCACTGTTGTGTGCTGCAAGGTCCTCGGTTTCCCCATCACGCTGTCTGAGAGGGCCCCCTGGTGGTGGCTGTGGAGCGCGTGGCAGAGCCTCCGCCCGTAAGGCGCCCTGGTGTTGTGTTGGGTTGTTTCGCTGGTCGTGAGAAGCGCGCCGGGCAAGGAGATCAGTTGACTGGGGGTGAGTGTTTGATTTGCTCAAGCGCTCCGTCCATCATCCCCTTTGGTATGGGCAAGGAGACTAGGGCGCACCGGCACAGTAGGGGGCAGAAGGGGAGGCTCTGCTCCAGTCGTCCCTGCACCCAGCCCCGCCGTCCCGCGGTGTTAACACTGCACCAGAAACGTTCGGATGTTGTCAGGGGGGGGTGCAGGCCGCTGTGGATGTTGCTCGGGGGAGGATTCCAGGCTGGTATTACGGCAGTTCTGGCTGCCGAGTCGAGCGCCTCACCGGGGATGCAGTTCACAGGCCAGCGCGGGTGTAGCGTGGAGCCCTAGGCCTTCATGTTAAGGTCAGGCATAGTCTGTTCTGGGCGCGTTCGAATGAGCCCACGCAGCAGTAGGGGGGGCCGCTCTCTCAGCACCAATCGACCTGGGGGGGTCAGCCGCTCACCTTCTCTTCGTCATAGCGGCGCGTTCACCGTGGGCCAGGGTCTTGTCCTCGTTCGTGTTTGCCGCTGCGACTCTCGGGTGCCATTTTGAAATCAGGCGGCCTCGGCGGGGAGCAGTCCCCTGGATCATGACAAGGTCGGGGGTAGGAACCGTCCCCCCGCCCCGGGGGCCACCGATGTCAGGGCGGTCTTTTCCGGCCCCACTCGACTGCCCGGACCGTCCTCCAGCTGATGTCTGTAGCGGCAGAAGTGGCAGGCCGCCTCCGGCCGCCGCCGCCGATGTCCGGCCTCTTTCTCACCCCGGGGAGGGTTGCCGACGGCAACCGATGCCAAATCGTCTCTCCGCCGCTTCCGCGGTATTGGCCGCCTGTTCTTCAGCTCGCGCTCTGGGTGCGCACTCCTCGGCTCAGAAGCTAAAGTTGAGTGCAGGCGGGCGCCATCTTGCGAGTCAGGATCGCTAAAATCGCAGTTTGTGCCGTGGATCCGCTCGACTGCTGAGTTGGCTGTTTACCGCTCAATGCATCTCATACTCCGATACCAGGGTATCGGTTCGGCAGTCAGTTTCGACGCTGGGATGTGGGCAATATGCTAGCCCAATCGTGGAGCCTCAGCAGAGCACGTCTGCCATCGTAGCCTGCTTGGCCACGCCCCCCTTCATTATTTGTATTATGATGAAGATTATGCCTAGTATTTTGCGACACAGAGGGAGCAGAATTAACAAGCTTCAGTAATGTGGCGTAATATACACACTTGCCGACTTTGGTACTGGGGAACCGGGTTCAAGTCTCGGCGTCGGCTTATCCCTAAAAAAACATGCCGATTATAACAAATAATCTTGAGCCGCGCGTGCTAGTGCAGGAAAAGCCGTGAGTGCTACAACAGCATTTAAATGTTGAAACTTGTCCCCGTGTTGCTCATAGCTGCCAAGGTTTCAGATTGCTATGTGTGACATTTTCATATTTTCAGTGAAATTATGAGTGACATTTCAACGACTATGAGCAACACTTTCTCGCGAGCAAAAATCATGCAATGAAGACGAGGGAAACTTCTAAATATCAGAAATTACAGCCATTTGAGCAAGAAGAAACTCCAAGAAGTTCTTGAAACTGCTGCAGAGCACCAGAAATGGAAGGGCACTAACCCTAGTGCTCCCTCCTGTAACCGGACTGTACTCTAAACGAATGCGTAACCATCACACATCCCAGATCTGCAGTGCCGCATGTGCGTGCGTGCTGCTGTGAAGGTAACAACACTACTAAAGTCAGCCGCAGGCTGCCTGACCAAAGAAGGATGACAAGACAGAGCAGCCCTGCAGATTAAATAATGATCACATGATCACAGATCTGCAGTGCCGCGTGTTCCTGCGTGCTGCTGTGAAGGTAACAACACTACTAAAGTCAGTGGCAGGCTGCCTGACCAAAGAAGGATGACGAGACAGAGCAGCCCTGCAGATTAAATAATGATCACATGATCACAGATCTGCAGTGCCGCGTGTGCGTGCATGCTGCTGTGAAGGTAACAACACTACTAAAGTCAGTGGCAGGCTGCCTGACCAAAGAAGGATGACGAGACAGAGCAGCCCTGCAGATTAAATAATGATCACATGATCACAGATCTGCTGTGCCGCGTGGGTGTGCGTGCTGCTGTGAAGGTAACAACACTACTAAAGTCAGTGGCAGGCTGTCTGACCAAAGAAGGATGACGAGACAGAGCAGCCCTGCAGATTAAATAATGATCACATGATCACAGATCTGCAGTGCTGCGTGTGCTGCTGACATTACAGAACAACTTGGCAAAACTCAGTGAGATAAAGAAGTAGAAAGTGTTTTTCATCGAGCAAACAGGGTCCTTTATTACAATTACTCACAGCCTTATCCCCTGAGCAGGATGAGGCAAAAACTGTGCTGTGCAGTGCCTTCCGTCACAAGCCAGTGCGCTACAAAACAAAGAAATACACAATGCGTCTGCTCAAGCATTGAATCTGTGATCTGCTTCATCAACATGTGTCGGAATTCGCACCGATGCAACGCAGAATAGAATAGAAATAGAAAACACATAGATTCACAAAAGTGCTCGTACTTGTGACCGTTTAGATTAGGTTTTGGCCACAAAAACGGTTCCCATTAATGTTCATACTGGATTGCTTTTAAACGCGAATAAAGTGTTAACTGAAAGTATTAGGTATGGATTTGGAGAAGATTCGAATTTAAAAATATGTTAAAAATTAGTACAATACACGTATCAGGAAACATAAAATAAATAAACTGCAATGTAAATGCTTACCAAAACACCACATTCCCAAAACACAGCAAGAGGAAAACAATTGCGGCCGCAAAGTGAAAGCGACCGCGAGACAGGCAAATGTAAACAAGCGCTGCCATGCTAATTAGAAACAGATGGCCCCTGCGCGCCGCTGCTGGCTCCCGAGAGCAAAACGCTCTGGGAGTAAACATTTCCCAAAAGCTGGGACATCCACACGCCTTTGGCCAATTGCGTGCTAAAGCCAGACACAAAGGCCAATAGCGTGTGAGCACCACACGCACGAGCTTGCACAAAAGCTGAAGTGATTCCAAGAGGCCGATTTCCTAGTGCAGCGCATGCGCGCTGCGCTAGGCTCGACCTAAAAATTCCCTCTTATCTGGACTTTCACAACTCAGTTTTCTGTGGTTAATAAGATTTCCTTTGGCATGTTTTACCAAACATCTGTCACATTCAATTCCTGCATATTTTTCTTCTTTTATATTTTCTGTAACTTTTCTTTTAAAGCTGTAATGTTGAAGTATTTCATGCAGGCATACATTTTCGAGATGTAGACTCCTTTTGGGATAGTATGTATCCAACATATTAGTTTTAACAATATCTGCAATTTCCTGTTCATTTAGTGCTAAGTATTTAATTTCTTGTAAAATTTTCAATTCTCTATTTCATGTGGGGGCAAGACCTAGACTTACCAAAATGATTCCTCTTGACTTTAAATATAAACTGGCAGAGCTCAAGCGATCCGAACATTCATAGGATCCAATCTCTCGACAGGAAAGCATTTTCAAGCTGAAGCTGTACAATTTCTTGCTAAGACTCTTCTTGTGAAATTTCTTCCCACATTTCTTTCATCTCTGTCTTTTCAGATTTGGTTATATATGATGTAACATAGGGGCCTATTAGGATGGCGGGCGGACTTTAGTCCGCCTGCCATCCCAGTGGTAACGGGACCCGCTGCTAGACATGCGCCGGTCCCGCACCCCTGATTAGGATGCGACCGCCACCCTGGCGGTGTGGCGGTCGCATTCTTCAGTTTAACATTGCGGAGGGTGCTGCTTACAGCAGCACCCGCCGCAATGTCAAATTGAAATGTTGTGCATTTCCATGCACAACGTGGCAGGCACCGCGCGGTGCCTGCCACCTTGTGCATGGAAATGGAGGGGGGTACCATGGGTACCCCCCAAGTGCACCCCCAACGGGCTCCCAAAGCAATTCCCCACCAGCTTTTCCATGGCGGCATCGCCACCATGGAAAGGCCTTTGACCGCATGCATACTAATATGGATGGCGGTGCCTGCTAGGCACCGCCACCATATTAGGGGCCAAGACCGCCCGACCAGCAATCGGAACGATTGACGACCGGCAGAAAAGCGGCGAACGCACTTTGCGTCCGTTGCGATACCCCCTGCCATTATAATATGGTGGGGGTATTACTCGTTACGATGGCGTAACGGTTGCCACCACCGGCTCGGCGGTGGCAAACATTACAACATCGTAATGACCCCCAATGTGAGCAACAGCAATTGAATTATCTGCAACATATTGAATATCCATGTTTGCATTCCACATTTTCAAAATCACTGGATTGTAGTCATTAATATACTTTGAATCTTCGGTTCTTTTTAAGTTGTATGTATTCTTCGGAGATTTCCAAGTTATTGTATGCCTTACTGCTGACATAAAACTATTTACTCTTCCTTTAGAAATTATTGGACATGGTAAACCAAAACGACATTTTGTATAAAATTTCCCTTTAGACTTGTATTTTCGTCAACAGTATTTTCCACATTGATGATTTTGAAACCGTAAAACTTGTAGTCTCAAGCTTTTTTCTCATCCTTCTCTTGGAATAGCACAGGTAACATACTGTTCGATGAAAGACAAAACAGTTTCATCAGTATCAGTTCCAAATTTTGGAGCATTCTTGATCCATAATAGCATGTGTATATGAGGAGCACCTCTGGCTTGGTACTCCTTTCTCCAAAAGAAATCTGTTACCTCTCCAACAGGTGGAATGGGTTTTTATTGCAGATAAATGACATCATGGCTTGAAACCTATGGTTAAAATACCTGCATACATTTACAGGATCCAAGGAACAGAGTTTTCCAGCTGTCTTCAATTCAATGTTTTTAACATTTGAATTTGCTTCTCGTAGAAATTCAAGTAAATCGTCCCACGCATATTCAGCACAGCTATGGGGCCGATTCAGGCCGGAAATCTCCCCGACTGAGCCGGACCCGGAGAGATTTCCGACCGAATCGGACCCTAGCAGTCCGACCGAACGAGTACGATGCGTTCGCATGCAATCGGACTTGATTCGGTCGGACTCCCATTGAAGTCAATGGGAGCCGGTCGTACAACGCGTACGCGGGCTCCCATTGACTCAATGGGTGCGAGGCGAACAAGGGCCCCTACAGCGGGTACGCATCAAAGCGACTCGCGCAGTACACGCATAGGTAGGGGGGACCTGTGTGCGACTCGCGCGGCAAAGCGTACAGGGGGGTCCGACACGGACCCCCAAAGTCCAGCTCTGACTGCTCTTTGGAGCCGGACTGCGCGAGTCGGTCGGACTGCTCGAGGCGCGCATCATACTTACCCGGCCGGGGAACGTCTCCATTGCGCGGTGCGAGTCGTGTCCGTGCGAGTCGGTCGGTGCGGTTGGGTCCCGCGAATGAGTCGGTCGGCAATTTCACGAGCGCTCGCATCGTACTCGCTCGCCCGGACGCACGTCCGAATCGGTCGGGAACGAGAGCTCCGAATCGGATCCGGTAAAGCCAAATCCGATTCGGTGCCCTACCGGCCGAGATCGGAATCGACCCCTAAGTGTTACAAACCATGTAGGAGTACCTAAGTTTCTTAACATACATTTAAGTTCTCCGTGACGATGATACCAATACTCATTGGTACCACATTAACACACCATCAAATTAATTAACTGAGATTGAAATTTTCATCTTTTTGTTGAACTTTGTCCATGAATTCCTTTGCAGAAACATGAGGAAGATGAACTCCTGTTTTTAATATGTGGTTCACTGCATAAGAAAGTGTAGACAAATCACTTTCAAACAGAAGATGAAATATATATGAAATGCACTGTCAAAATCTTGGATCTTTTGAGTACAATCTTGTTGAGCGGTATTCTGAAGCTAGAATCCATACAATCAATCAATCAATCAATCACAGAATTTGTAGAGCGCACTACTTACCCGCGAGGGTCTCAAGGCGCTGGGGAGAAAAAAAGGGGGGGGGTGCTGCTACTGGTCGAACAACCAGGTCTTGAGTAGCCTCCTGAAGGTCAGCAGGTCTTGGGTCTGTCGTAGGCTTAGTGGAAGGGTGTTCCAGGTCTTGGCGGCGAGGTGGGAGAAGGATCTGCCGCCGGTGGTTGTTCTTTGAATGCGAGGGACGGTGGCGAGGGAGAGGTCGGCGGAGCGGAGCTGGCGGTTGGGGACGTAGAAGAAGAGTCGTCTGTTGAGGTAGGCTGGGCCAGTCTTGTGGAGTGCCTTGTGTGCGTGGATGAGGAGTTTGAAGGAGATTCTCCTGTCGACGGGGAGCCAGTGCAGGTTCCTCAGGTGGGGGTGATGTGGCTGTGGCGTGGTACATCGAGGATCAGGCGTGCGGAGGCGTTTTGTATGCGTTGCAGTCGCTTGATGAGCTTGGCCGGGGCTCCCGCGTAGAGGGTGTTTCCATAGTCAAGTCTGCTACTGACGAGGGCCTGGGTGACTGTTCTTCTTGTATCTGTCGGGATCCACCTGTAGATCTTGCGAAGCATGCGGAGGGTGTTGAAGCAGGAGGAGGAGACTGCGTTGACTTGCTTGGCCATGGAGAGCGTTGAGTCGAGAATGACTCCCAGGTTGCGTGCGTGGTCGGTGGGTGTCGGGGCTGCTCCCAGTGTCGTTGGCCACCAGGAGTCGTCCCAGGCTGAGGGGTTGGAGCCGAAGATGAGGACCTCTGTCTTGTCCGTGTTCAGCTTTAGTCGGCTGATCTTCATCCAATCGGCGACGGCCTTCATTCCTTCATGGAGGTTGGATTTGGTTGCGAGGGGGTCCTTGGTGAGGGAGAGGATCAGTTGAGTGTCGTCGGCGTAGGAGATTATGTTGAGGTCGTGCTGTCTGGTGATGCGTGCGGCGGGGCCATGTAGATGTTGAACAGTGTTGGGCTGAGGGATGATCCCTGGGGTACGCCGCAGATGATCTCGGAGGCTTCGGATCGGAATGGTGGGAGGCGGACTCTCTGGGTTCTGCCGGCAAGGAAGGAGGTGGCCCATTCCAGGGCCTTGTCTCGGATCCCTGCGTCGTGGAGGCGTGCGCATAGAGTGCGGTGGCAGACAGTGTCGAAGGCGGCGGAGAGGTCCAGCAGGATGAGGGCTGCGGTCTCACCGTTGTCCAGCAGGATCCTGATGTCGTCGGTGGAGGGCAGTCTCAGTGCTGTGGTTGCTGCGGAACCCTGATTGGGATGGGTCCAGGATGCTGTTTTCTTCGAGGTATCGGGTTAGCTGTTTGTTGACGATCTTCTCGATGACCGTGGCTGGGAACGGAAGCAGGGAGATGGGCCGGAAGTTCTTGAGGTCTCTCGGGTCCGCCTTGGGTTTTTTGAGTAGGGCGTTGATCTCTGCGTGTTTCCAGCTCTCTGGGAAGGTCGCGGTCTCGAAGGAGAGATTGATAACGTTGCACAGGTGGGGTGCGATGGAGCTGCTGGCTTTGTTGAAGATGTGGTGCGGGAAAGGGTCTGACGGGGAGCCGGAGTGTTTTGTGCTCATGGTCTTGATGGTGTCATCGATGTTCACG
The DNA here is from genome assembly GCA_963921515.1 of Calotriton arnoldi. Lineage (NCBI taxonomy): Eukaryota > Metazoa > Chordata > Amphibia > Caudata > Salamandridae > Calotriton > Calotriton arnoldi. The sequence goes on along the minus strand of CAWUFW010013814.1, from coordinate 329,862 downwards.
CTGGCCCAGGCTGGCAGGGGGTCGTGGTCGATGGTGTGCGGCGGGTCTGGTGCATCGATCTTAGTTGGGGCTGTCTGGGTGTTGAAGCTGTCGTGGATGTCGGCGATCTTGCGGTGGAAGAAGGTGGCGAGGGAGTCGCACAGGGCTTGCGACGGCGGGATGTCGTTGGTGTTGGAGCTGGGGTTGGAGAGTTCCTTCACAATGTTGAAGAGCTCCTTGCTGTTGTGTGCGTTGTTGTCGAGGCGGTCTTTGAAGGAGATTCTCTTGGCGGACTTGATGAGGTGGTGGTGGTTACGGATGGCGTCTTTGTGGGCTGCGTGGCTGTCCGGTGTCTTATCACTGTGCCATTTCTTCTCTAGTTTCCGGCAGGTACGCTTGGAAGCTAGGAGTTCCGAGGTGAACCAGCTGGCTCTTTTGGTGGTGTCACTGTAGGTGAGTACACCTGGAGTGTACAGCTCGTTCATCAAATTGTACACCTTCTCCAGTGGGGAATAGCTGTGGAAAACAACGAGCTTCTAAACTTTTTTCCCATACACTCATGGGAGTTCCCTTTGCTTTCTTCATTTGAAATAATGAAATAATTCAATACTGTTTCCTATCACTTCTTTTGAATGTAGAGGATGTATAGTATAATCTTCACTCCTAGACTTGTCCACTTTTTCTATTTGGCCACTTGCAATTTCGGTTTTATCTTCTAAGCATATTACCTGTTCATCAACATTTACATACTTATAATAAATATTATTCTGTACCAGATATAATGTAGCCTTTTGAAGTTTATTAACATCTACAAACTTTTGCCATATTTTTTGACTCTTTGTTGGTACACCATTAACTAGAATAACTACTGGCTCATTTTTCTCCCTGTCTACACCAACAGTTTCAATATTTTTCTTAAAATCTAAAGGTAAGTACACAACTCTTTCTTTCAGACCTCTTTGTAAATCTGTTGGTGGCAGCTTACCTGTTTTAGGCTCCATACGAACTACAGCCCAAAACGGGTGCACAGACTGAATAAGAATGGACTCATTTGCATTCAAATCTGCTAGTTCCTGGGGGTATAGCTACCAAATCCAAGTTGTTATGTACTGCTCTAGCTGGCATTCTGTTCTCTTCTAATTTGTTGTAACAATATTTATAAATAGGTTGATCAGTAGCCAACTCTAACCGACCTTCAACCAACCAATAAGCACCAAAGCCCTGCCACTTATCATTGTTTTCCTTTTCACTTTTTAAATATAAATCAATATTCCTAGTTTGACCTCTATAGTGAGTACGTCGGCAACAAATAAAAACATAGTTTGGTTTTTCAGATGAAACTGTCTTAAACTATGTAATTTCTTCTGTAACTCATCAATACTAATATCTTAAACCTGTTCTTCAACACCTACACTTATCAAGCTCTCACTTTCTCTACACTCCTCTTGTGAACCAAAAAAACGAAACTGTATATCATCACAAACTTTTTGTACATCTGATACTGAACCGTACAAAAGAGCTGTGTTCATTTCACTTAAACATAATGCAGGACTTTTTACATAGAAGAGTGTCCTTACTAACTTCCGCATTTCGGAGTGGTGTACTGCTAACATTCTTAAATGATGAAAAGTACTTTGACACACTTTTCTTGAAAGGCAAGCCACAGAATGACCCTGCAAGTTAGTATATTTTCTTACTTTACATGGATCTAATCCTTGTAACATCTTAATCTTCTGTTTAACACTTTTTTTGCATATTCTCATAAAACAATTCGCAATATGTCAATAGATTCCTGTCGAATAGTGCAAATACTGCTACAATCCCACTTATATACAGGAGCTTGTGTATGCTTCCCTTGAACTTCTTCAGCTATTACTTCTTCCACACTCCTAACAACCATTTTTTCTTTTGAAATGGGACAACCATCTTTCATCTCATAGCATCGACCACTAGTATCAACTGCATGCACTAATGTGTTCTGTTGAAAATAGCTTTTTTCATTAAGAAAGGCTCAGGACTGGAAGTGTGCTTCTATTCACCAGTAAAAGTTTTACAAAAGTTACTTCTATTAACCAGTCCTTTTCTTTTGCTTTTCTCCTTCATAAAGTGCATTGTTTTATTCAATGTTTTCATTCTCTTCGATACTATTATAAAAAGTTTTTGTTTCAATTCAACAGCAGTATCTACTACACTTTCAATGTGTTGCTTCTTCTTATACGCTGCTGATCTTCTTTTATACTTTTTACAATCTTTTAATACATTTTGAATTACTCTATATCAAAACATTCATACACGTATCTCTTTAAATTGTTTTTATATTTTTGTGACATGTGTTATTTTTCCAATAATGAATGCTTTTTTTCCATTACAAGTGTTTGTTTCCTAGTGCTTTGTTGTAAAAAAAAGTCTTTTTCCTTTCATTACTATTGTCTTTCTTTAATCTCTCTGCAACTGTTTTAAGAAATTGTTTAGTACTCTTACCAGAATAGACTTTCTCCTGAGTAACATTTTGGTCTTTTTGTAGTCCACTCTTTTTACTTTGGTTTAAGTAGTTCTGTTTTCTTTGTTGTCTTCATGTTTTCTTGCCATCTTCAATTTGTAACCCAAACAAAATAATTTTCTAAAAAAGAAAGAATAGTTTCAATAGTTTCTTACATCAATTAACTATTTTAAATTTTATTAACATGCCAACATTAATAGTAACTAGTAAACAATTAATTACAATTACATTGCTATTCTCTTTATAACTAATAAAAAATAGGTACTGAAAAAAACAAGAGAAGTTCAGAAAAAAAGCAACAGAGATAACACGGGTGCAGAAAGATGCAACATAAATATAGAAAGAAGCAACAGAGGTGAAGAAACAGTCAAGCAAAGTGCAGAAAGATTCAAGAGAACTGCAGAAATGCAAAACAGCAATCTTTGAAACATCACTATTATAAGTCTCACCATATTCCTAAACATATGCATACATGCATCTCTACCTTTTGCTGCTGGCATCACACATAAGAGAAACATACAAATAATTCTATACCTGTGTTACACACATCTAGCATCTTCAGAAGCACAACACGTATGAGAATACATGTGCAAGTAGACAAATACCTCAGTCACAAGACCATGCAGACCTTAAAACTTCACAGACTGCACTTTCCATTTGAAGCAGACACGTAAAATTATGCGGCGTATTTCAAGTGTACCTTTCCACAGACTCATACAAAGTAGCCTAATCAGTAATCTTTCTACCAACATGTCTTAAACCTCAGTTTTGAGCTGCAGCTTCACCATTCTGCAACTACGTAGGGTGTTGGGCCTAGCTAAATATAAAGCAGTAACCCTTTGCATGTGTCTCTTGTAAGTCTCATCCTATTTTAGAAAGCATACATACATGTGTCTGCACGTTTTCCTAGTGGCATCATATATAAAAGAAACATACAAATAGACGAATATCTGTGTTTTATACGTCTAGCATCTTTAGATACATAACACGTATGAGAATACATGTTGAAGTACACACATACCTTAGTCATAACACCATGCAGACCTTAAAATTTCACAGAATGCAGTTCCCATTTCAAGCAAACACCTAAAATTATGTGGCGGATTTCAAGTGTACCTTTCCACACACTCATACAAAGAAGCCTAATCACTAATCCCTCTACCAACATGTCTTAAACCTCACTTTTGAGCTGCACATTCACCGTTCTGCAACCACTTAGAGTGCTGGGCCTAGCCAAATATAAAGCAGTAACCCTTTGCATGTGTCTCTTGTAAGTCTCACCATATTCCTGATAGAATGCTTACATGTGTCTGCACCTTTTGCTAGTGGCATCATAGATAAAAGAAACATACAAATAGACGTATACCTGTGTTTTATACTTCCAGCATCTTCAGATGCATAACACGCATGAGAATACATGTGGAAGTACAGACCATGCAGACATTAAACCTTCTCAGAATGCAGTTCCCATTTCAAGCACACACCTAAAATTATGTGGCGTATTTCAAGTGTACCTTTCCACACACTCATACAGAGTAGCCTAATCACTAATCCCTATACCAACATGTCTTAAACCTCACTTTTGACCTGCACATTCACCATTCTGCAACTACTTAGGGTGTTGGGCCTAACCAAATGTATAGCAGTAACCCTTTGCATGTGTCTCTTGTAAGACTCACCATATTTCTGATAGAATGCATGCATGTGTCTGCACCTTTTCCTAGTGGCATCATATATAAAAGAAACATAGAAATAGACGTATACCTGTGTTTTATACATCTAGCATCTTCAAATGCATAACACGTATCAGAATACATGTGGAAGTACACACATACCTCAGTCACAAGACCATGCAGACCTTAAAACTTCACAGAATACAGTTCCCATTTCAAGCACACACCTAAAATTATGTGGCGTATTTCAAGTGTACCTTTCCACACACTCATACAAAGTAGCCTAATCACTAATCCCTCTACCAACATGTCTTAAACCTCACTTTTGAGCTGCAGGTTCACCATTATGCAACTACTTAGGGTGTTGGGCCTAGCCAAATATAAAGCAGTAACCCTTTCCATGTGTCGCTTGTAAGTCTCACCATATTCCTGATAGAATGCATGCATGTATCTGCACCTTTTCCTAGTGGCATCTTATATAAAAGAAACATACAAATAGACGTATACCTGTGTTTTATACGTCTAGCATCTTCAGATGCATAACACATATGAGAATACATGTGGAAGTACAGACATACCTCAGTCACAAGACCATGCAGATTTTAAAACTTCAAAGAATGCTGTTCCCATTTCAAGCAGACACCTAAAATTATGTGGCATATTTCAAGTGTACATTTCCACACACTCACACAAAGTAGCCTAACCACTAATCCCTCTACCAACATGTCTTAAACCTCACTTTTGACATGCACGTTCACCATTCTGCAACTACTTAGGGTGTTGGGCCTAGACAAATATAAAGCAGCAACCCTTCGCATATATCTCTTGTAAGTCTCATCATATTCCAGAAAGCATACATGCATGTGTCTGCATCTTTTCCTAGTGGCATCATATAAAAGAAACATACAAATAGATGTATATCTGTGTTTTATATGTCTAGAATCTTCAGATGCATAACACGTACAAGAATACATGTGCAACTAGAGATATACCTCAGTCACAAGACCATGCAGACCTTAAAACTTCACAGACAGCATTTCACATTTCAAGCAGGCACCTAAACTTTTGTGGTGTATTTAAAATGTACCTTTCTACAAACTCATACAAAATAGCCTAATCAGTAATCCCTCTACCAACATGTCTTAAACCTCACTTTTGAGCTGCACGTTCACCATTCTGCAACTACTTAGGGTGTTGGGCCTAGCAATATATAAAGCAGTAACCCTTTGCATGTGTCTCTTGTAAGTCTCATCATATTCCAGAAAGCATACATTCATGTGTCTGTACCTTTTGCTAGTGGCATCATAGATAAATGAAACATACAAATAGACGTATACCTGTGTTTTATATGTCTAGCATCTTCAGATGCATAACACATATGAGAATACATGTGGAAGTAGAGACATACCTCAATCACAAGATCATGCAGACTTTAAAACTTGACAGACTTCACTTCTCATTTCAAAGAGACACCTAAAATAATGCAGCATAGTTCAAATGCACCTTTCCACAGACTCATACAAACTACCATAATCACTAATCCATCTACCAATGTACACATATTACTATGCACAAACTATTTCAATCATCATTTCAGTATAATAAAAACAAAGTACAATACACATCTGTACATTTCGTAACATATTTCAAACATCACACTCCTCTAATAATTTCAAAACTTTGAAAATAATGCTCTTCAAATCTAAAAATATCACTACAAAGAGTGAAGCACTACTACATAATATATAGCACAGCTTACAAATTTATAACTCACCTTTCAAACAGTATTGCAGAATATGAAATATCAGAAACTCATAAAACATTTCCTTTTGCACACATTATATGTAATGCACCACTCTCAACAAGGTAAAACCAGTAATGGCAAAATTTCCTTCTCTTTCTGCACACAAATCAATGTAAGTAACAAATCAAATTGCTTTCTACATCATTTCAAATTGTGAAAGACATTTATATTGGTTAGACATATTAACCCTTTCTAACTGTCTTCTAAAAGTGCCCAAACTGGTTCTCTAATTTTCTGGAGTCGCGACTCCACCGCGGTGTCGCAATGTAGCCTCGCGATGGAGCCGCAAATTCATGCGGGAGTTCAAAAACCTATTTCTAATAATACTATTTTTTTTTTTTAAACAACAGACTATTTCTACAAATACTACTGACTTAGAAAAACTTAATTTAGTAACATATCACATATATAAGTAACCATTTCACATTTTAAATCCACAGTTAACTTTCAACCCTTCCCCCATTCTGCTTAATCCCAGTTTCCATAGTAACAGTTTCTGCAACATTCAACTGTACCGGCAGGTCACAAGTTCACCATATTTTCAAGTTTAGCACAGTAGCTTACTGTATGTGTGTGTATTTCACAAAGTAGGAAATGTTCTAAGAATATATATATTCCAACAATCCTCGCTGAAAGACAACAAGGATTACTGACACTATAGAATTCAAGATTTTCATCCTTCTTTACTAAAGTGCTACCATGACACGTTTCGGCTGCCTCGCAGCCTTGAGCACATTGAGAGGCACCATCTGTGTTAAGTGTTATGAAGTGCAAGCATGTTACATCATAATTGGCAGCAAAAACATACTTTGAAAAAGTGCTTCTGCTCTGTTTTCTCTTTTTATATAAGATGAGGTCAAATATATATCTCTTCTAGGGCAATATTTTGATTTTTAAGTTTACCATTAATCTCATCTAAATCCATCTTTTATCTGTATGAAATGCAGAATTTCATGGAAGTTACATTATAAATGGCATAAATCATGCACATTAGTTCAAAATTGATTCATAATTAAAATCTTCACAATTTGCACATTAATTGTACCTCATTCAACACAGTAGCAAAAATTGACATCTATTAGAGATATAATAATTTGCCTATGATCACAGTGACTTAATGCTTATAAAAGAACAATCAATTAAATGTCATTGAATATCTTTCAACCTCATTAAAACTTTAAAGATTATACTCACTTCTTGCTACCCATTCCTAAAGTGACTAAGTGCAAAAACCAAAGTGCTCAATAACTTGGCATGTTTTAAAAACATAACTTCTAAATATACCCCTCAGAGGTTAAAAGAAATGGGTGGCAGGGTTAAAGATGTTTAAAATGATCTTCGGTGTTCAATCCACAGGGGGTTTTGTATTCAAGTCAATAATGTATCAGACTTCAGTTGTGTCAAGTTTCTTTCCCTATCACCCCCTCTATTCCTTATAGGCACTGGATAAATTGCAAAATATGTCAGATCTCTGTCATTGCTACTATGTTTCTCTTCAAAATGGCATGCAACAGGATAATTCTTGTCCCTGTTCCTGATTGCTCTAATTTGTTGCAGAACTCTTTTGTGCACTGGTAAAATAGTTTTGCCCACATACAATAGTTTACAAGCACACCTTAAAATGTGTACCGCATACCCAGTTTTACAATTATAGTATCCTTTTATTGTCTTCGTCAGTTTAAGAAGGGATGACTCATATTCCTTGATATTGACTCCATACTGGCCGCTTTACATTTGCTACATTTTTTAAACCCCTTGCTTTCTGCAAACCAACTCTTTTTCTCAAACAATCCTGGACTGCTCTTAGCAAGATCATCCCTCATCGATCTTGCTCTTCTAAAGGTCACTCCTAGCCTCTTAGGAGATAATTTGCTAATCACTTATTAGATGCCAGGGTTTTTTTTTTTATATCTTACGTATTGCTCCTTCTTGTTTGCTATTCGGAATTAATAACCTACATTGAGAGATTGTGTTAGTGTCTATTTTCTTTCTTCTTTTAAATAGCTCTTGCTCTCTTGTGTCTATTTTTGCTTTTCTACTTGTTTCCTCAATAAACTTATGAGAATAACCGCTTTAATAAAATCTTTCAGAGAGTTCAACTTGTGCTCTATCTAACTCCTGTTCTCCGCTACAGTTTCATCTTACTCTGAGGATTTCCCCATAAGGGAATTCCCACATGTATTTCTCATCCATGTCAGTAAAACATTCTGACATGCAGACTGAAATATGTAGTTTCAACACAAGTAGCAGTCAGTTAACTTCCCACAGTGCTCCAATAAACAACTAAAGCACTAACATTTGTATTTATGACAATACTGTGGCCCCACAAAGCCATCTTGATGGACTCACAGCTGTAAAACAGAAAGCATTCCTTTTACGACTTAATAAAATGAGGGGGTTTCTTTCTGTGATAGAAATTATGGTTAGAGCTCTAGAAAGCTAAAATGAGGACATGCAGGTAGCAGGCAGTGGCTGCAGAACAGGCCGTGGAGGGTAGGAGGTAGGGAGCAAGGGCATGCACATGGACAATGGAGGACAAGGGAGGGAGGCAGGGGCTAGGATAGCAAGGTGAACAGGCAGGGCAGTTGGCAGAGGCAGTGGCAGCAAACAGACTACAGAAGGCAGGAGAGAGAGGGCAGTGGCAAGCACAAGGACAAAGGAGGGCAGGTGGAAGGCAGGCAGGGGCAGCAAGCTGACCAAGTAGGGGTGGCAGTAAAGGCAGTGGCAGCACAACTGACTGTAGAGAGCAGGAGGAATAGAAGGGGGCAACCAACAGACAATGAATGACATGGTGGAGGGGTAGGGCAGGGTCAGCAAGATTACCAGGCACGGCATGCAGCAGGGGCAGTGAAAGCACACTGGATGACAGTGAGCTGGAGGAAGTGTAGTGTAGTTCCTATTTCCCTAATAGGCTCTGCGCATTGGAATAATATAACCTATAGGTTTGACATAGGACTAAGGTTGGTATGTCCCTATCGAGTATATTAAACTTAATGACTTGTGCCAGCTAGCTCAGAGGCCACTAGAAACTCCTTGAGAACAAGAAGGGAGTAGTTTCTGGCAACCGAAAAACATGACAACTTTGTTTCCCTTTAGAATCGGAACACGTCTCAGAATCATGGAAACAATAGATAACAGTTTCACTCAGTCAATCGTGCATGCTTAGTTCCTACAGAGTTACACAGAAAGAAAAGACGGGCGTTTCAATAAAAAGGGTTTTATTGAACAGTCTTGTTTCTTGTGTAAGAGATATGTGCTGTTATGATCACAAGACAGTTTGCAAGATAAATAATGTACAGTGTAAGCAGTAGAAATAAATAATACTGCGCTAGCATTATCTTTTAGCATATATTCACGTACATAAATAACATGAGCTAAGAATGCGAGTACTCATACGATACGTCTCTAAGCTAGTTCTACCCCAATGTACCTAACCTAGTCTAGGTGTAGGAAAAGGTAAGAAGTAGGCGGAGTATTCTCTAGTCTGGTATACTAAGAGTATGTTTAAGTCTAGTATGCCAAGTATGATATGCCAAGAGTCCCTCTAGGTTCTAATCAGCTGCATACCTTGAGAATGAGAGAGGTGGGAATCTCTTTCCGGATCTGGAACTCTAACACCCCGCGAAGGGAGTCAGATCACTGGAAGCTGGATTCGTCTGCGTGCAGGAATGACAGCGTCTTCTCAGTGCGTCAGGCCGGGATACGGGCTCCTCTGAAGTCGAGGTCTCCTCTAACTTGCTTGGGCAAGGGAAGGTATATTTATACCTGGTAGGTGTCTTGGAATGTTAGCATTGACGTGAAGTCGGACAGAGGAAGACGTCAGGAATGAACCCTTAAGGTATAACGGTTCATACATAATAGATGAGTTCTTGGAGAAATCAATAGTCCTGTGCTAGGGGAACTCCCGAAGCTTAAGGGTCTGGTTTCTAACCACTCGTTGTGACGTTAGGGTGGACGGATGTCGGTGACCATGCCTGTATTTGGAGTGCACGGTTAATGCCTAAATAAGGACAGGGATTCTATGCCTATATAAGGGCAATGCGAATTGTGCCTATATAAGGACATGATTCAGGAAAACCTATATACGGACCCCTAAAGCGGAATACAACACCCACTCCATCTTTGATTGAACGATAATACTAAATGCTAAACATTTAAATGCTAAACATAAAATCGAGTACCACATATTGCTAAAAACATTTCTAAAAGCATTTTAAAAGAAGCTCAAAACTGTTGAAATGCAATAGGTACTGTACATTTAAAGCATTGTTTCCATTCTAAGCATATAACGGAAGTAAAATGCAACTTAAATGAAAACAGAAATATATACATATGACGAAATGGTCGATAAGTTCTCAAAATCAAAACCATTATATATCATAGAATTAAATGAAATGTTAGACAAGTAAGGTGACAATGTGTCCCTGGAAGTATTCAAAGAAGTCCGTTTTATAAGACTAGTTCTACTGTAAGCAGATTGTTCATTTGCCATGTTTTTTCTTATCGAGAAAAATTTTGTTTTAAAAGAAAAAGTTCAATTTCTGGGAATAGTTCCAAGTTTTGAAAATATGAAGGCCAAATTTCAATGGTGCCCTGGTACACTGTGAGCCGAATCAAAGTCAGTGTATGGGTCTGGTGTAAACATTAGATCATCTATGTCCGTAGCCAAAATATCATCCACCGAAGTTGGTGACATTTGGAACACCTCGCTCAGAAGGTTAATTGCACAGAGATGAGAAACATCGCCTTCAGCAGAAGATGCAATGTTCGCGTCCGTTGTTACCTGTGTGCCTGTTGATCCATCTCGTACCTCAGCAGCAGCTGGAAGCATCTGTGAGATCTCAATGAATGCCGTCATCAGGATTGGTAGCCTCTGGGGACAACACACAGCATGGGCCGTTATCGGGTCCAGCAGAGTATCGACATCCGTTGGCATGACTGATGGGAGTGTTAGACATGTGTCTAGCACGCATTCTTCACCGCAAAACAGGCAGCGTAGAACAGGTAAGATGCAATCTTGCCAGATTGGTCTGAATGACAGGAACCACGTTGTATTAAGTTCCCGTAGACGAGGCATGCCCAAAAGCTGTACTATTCGCTCACGGCATTTCCGTTCAAGGAGGGCTCTCTCCACATCGCTCGGAGTGATGTTGACGAAGAGGCTTGCCATAGCGTAGTAGTAGGAATAGAAACAGAATTCCTGCAATAAGTGCTAGAATTAATGGCACACCACCAAACACCGAATGTGCGAAGTTTGGGATGATTCCGAGGACAGCCTGGAAAGGTGCTAATAGTCCGGAACAGATGGTCTTAAATACCTGTACAATTCCGCTTGTATCTGACATGTTAAAGATACGTCCTATCATTTCTACGAAATGTATAGGGCAGTTTGTACGAATTAAATTCTGTATCTCAGCCGAAGTCCTTGCAACTTGTAGATCATATGTTTCTTTGGCCGAGGTCAAAGGCACTGATTGTTGTATAAGCATGGCTTTCATTCTGCTTAAAGTATCAAATCGTATAAAAGAGACATTCAACGAAGGCCATAAAGGCGACTCCCTGACTGTGTCTATTGGGGCAAACAATACTTGCATACAGCAAGTGACCCTGGAGTTGACCGTTACTAGATATGGGATGCCTGGCAACATGCCACAGCAACTCTGATCATTCAACATGAGGTAACTCCCATTAGAAAGTTGGCCAAACATTGGATTAATCACAGCAGCTGGTGTACCCTTCTGGTGGCAGGACAAATTTGCCACAGAACCATTACAAGCCCCGTGTAAAGATATGTCCTGACAAATCAGTGAACCGCTTAGTGCATTTTCACAGTGTGTACCGCTTAGAAACACTTCACGATCCCCACTCCAACATCTATATGTGTATGGTAAATTCCAGGATGTCTTAATGTATTCTTTACCCAACCTTTCATATTTGCCTGCTTGCATCTGTTTAAGGCAATACTGAAACTGGAAAGTAGTCACAGGTAGACTAATTTTGCCATGAATAAGCCATTCTGCAGCTGGTTTTTCTGCCACTGTAAATGGTAATTTTTCAAGTTTTTCAATGCTCAGTACTGTATACTTTGCTCCCCTTTGTGCCAGTTCGATCTATTTATCAGTTAGATTGTATTCTGCAAACAGAGCCGTTGTGTTGATAAAACGCCAAGGCACATAGCCCGCACGCAAAGATTGCAGCGTCCAGCTTAATAACATAATAGAACGTAATTGAGATTGGCCTTGCTGTAACATGGCTAAATCTTGTTCCAGTATGTCGATAGCAGAGGATACAATACTGTCCAATGAATAAATTCTGGAGGACAAAGTTGTTAACCCATTGTCGACCACAGAGAGAGTTTTCTCTAAGTTAATACGATCAAGTTCACGTATTCGTTCTGCGGCCTCCATCTGTGACACCTTCCATGCTTCATTATAAGCAGCATAAATGCCGGCATATATGAAACGTTTTTGACGCGGTTTTCTTGGTCCAAGCAAGAATTCCCTAAGGTCTGCGTCTTCTTTAAGTAAAGATAAGTGTTGTTTCACATCCTTAAGTGTAGATTTTTGCAGCCAATCGAGGCATAATTTTCCTACACTGTATGTTGTTACTACCCCCGGATGCTGTCTTTGGACGTATCGTGGGTCTGGCCTATGAATAGTAAACCCCTGTGTTTTATTCAGGAATCTCCCTTGACAGTTGTTTGTGTCTGTGGGCCAGATCAACCATTTTCTCCAATCAGGATTTGTTCTGTTGAGTTGTAGTATGGTGTCAACTGTAACCGCTGCCTGTGTATTATTATCACTTGCAGGTGTTGGTACAGAAGGTGCTTTCATGTCTTTAATCTTGGCTAAACCAAGGCAAGACGTTTGTTGGACAGTGTCATTCAAAAACATTATTTGTTGAGGGACGATACAGGCTCTAAATAAAGCTTCCATCCCCTGTACTTGCCAATCTTTAGTACCCCAGACAGATTTTGTGTCTATTGTCTCTTTCCACAAGTCGAAACCATGTCTAGACAGTTGGGCAATAAATTTTGCAGAGTAAATCTGTTTTGCATTAGTTAACATAATTTTCAGTCCTGTTTTGTTTACATTTCTATAGTAAAATGTTTCTGGATCAGATGTATTGTATCCTGAAAAATATGGAAACTTTTTAGCAAATGTTTTTGAACTCCCTTTTGGTGGTGTAGGACAATGCTCCCATTGGTCAAACATAAACACATTTCTAGGTGTTGCAGATTTATGCAAAAAATGATGACCATAGTGGTTATAGCAATACAGCTGTTCATAGTCTGATGAACCCTCTAAATATTCATTATTAGAAAATGCAGCAGATTTTTCTAGGTCAAACATCATATCATTTACAGTTTCAAAGTCCCAATCATCAGAGTAGGTACTAGATGAAACAAAATCACTTAGTGAAATCTTAAATAAATGTGGAATGTTCAAATGTTCCGTCGGGCCAAAAATATCGAAATCTGTTTTGTCCCACAATATACCATCCTGTATAGGAACGGCTGTGATGTTCACTGCAGACAAGTCTCTTGTTTCACGATGGGATGATTTGTGAGGTTTCAAAAGTAAGTTCACTTCTTTTCTTTCAATGTCCAAATGGATGTATCTCCCATTTATAAGCCCGCTCATAGTCATAACCAAAGCTAGCCAAAGCAGGAAGAAAAATATTCCAGAAATAACCCAAAGTTCAATCCATGGTGAAACCAGATAAGTCTCTTTCAGAAAATGTAAAAAGTCTTGTACTTGCTGTTTAAAAGTTTTTGATGCTGGCGACATCTCGGGCTCACTCAGATCCTCAGAAAACGTATCAAAGTTAATGAAATAGCCAGAAGCAGTTCTGTAAATTGTTGGAATTGCATCAGGATTTGTAGAAATCGCTGGAACCAGTTGATCACTTGTTACATTGGTGTAGACAGGTGTATTTGGACGAACTGTTACTTGAGTTTCAAGAGGGATGAGTTCCATAGCATTGTTGCTCAGTCCTTCATCTGTTACTGCTGAATTCTCGATGGTTATCAGTCTCTCAGTCTGAACCTCTTGGATAGTAGCGAGAGGAGTGTGTCTGCTACTAGGTCGGAGTCCACGAGGCCTACTATTTAGTATTGGCCCCATACTGTGGTTTGATGAGGTCGATGGACACAAATCTTTTCTCCTTTTTTCCAGCAAGGGGCAGCAGAAGTACTGTTCTTGTTCCGTGTATGGCTAGGACAGGTACTGGTTGTCTGTAAGAAGGTCCAAATACCTTCTTGTCCGCAATTTTCTCTCTGACTAGATCCCCAACTTTTGGAATCCAGACAGGCCTTGCTGGGACCGCCGGTTTTTCCCCAGTGGTGGTTGGCTTCAGGAACACGTTGCTTTGTTTCGATCTTATTTCATTTAGATCCTGTAAAACAGCCAAACGATCTTTGATATCAAAGGGTTTATTTTCCACCACTGTGCCTTTACATTCCAGATCGGGCACCCACATTCTTGTCCCAAATAGGACCTCATATGGAGTGACCCCCCTAGAGAACTTCTTGGCAAATTGTTTAATGAGCGTTGGACCCCATAAAGATGTTTGACCCACCCATCACCCGAACCTAATACTCTAGCTGTTATAGACTGCTTTATGTCCCGGTTTTTCCTTTCCACAACAGAATTTCCCTCAGGATGAAACAGAGAGGAGTACCGCAATGCAACGCTCAGACTGGCCATGGCTTCTTTGTAAGCCCGAGAGCTAAACGCAGGGCCCTGGTCAGAATGTAGCGTGCCTATTGCGTATGTGCCGATAAAGACTCGCAAATCTTTTATAACAGTTCGAGCGTCAGCCGAGCGCTGAGGCCATATCCATAGGAACCTTGACTTAGTATTTGTGGGATTGCATTTGTCCAAAAGGACGCCTGCACATAGATAGCCTAACGCTGTCTAACAATGGTGTCTGTACTGGGCAGTTACATTCGTAGCATGGTGACTGGTGGCTTTCTCACTGTAATTTACAGTCTATGCAGTTATTGATGAATATGTGTATTTCTGTATTCATCCCAGGCCACCAGTACATCTCTTTTAATGTCAATATTGTCTTAGAGATGCCTTGATGTGACAGACCCTCTCCCAGATGTGTTTTATAAATCAAAGCTGCTCTACGTTCCATGTTTGGAATTATCCTATCCCCCACTCCAGGGATTCGAGCAAAAGGAACGTTGTTCGCATCAATTACATAAGAGTACTTGAGTGGAAACTTTTTTGGTAACGCTGCACCACTGCCTTTGCTCGTAGCATTGACAGCCAACATTATCTCACTGTCTATTCTCATTTTTGAACGAGTGATCGCAGCTACGGAAGCCGTCTGAACAGCCCCGTTTGCGGCTTCGTCAACCAATGAATTCCCTACAACGTGAACGCCATCACGTCGATGACTCAGTGTATGGATCACGTGAGCCTTTGGTAGTTCGTTTTTTAACTGAACCACTTGTTCCCAAAGCGTTTTATGCTTTATTGTGCCACCTTTTGCATCTTTGAACCCATTTTCAAGCCAAGTTTGTATATATTCATTATACGACTGCACACAGTAGAAAGAATCGCACACTATTAGTGTGGGGAATTCTCGATCTGTACTTTCAAGTGCCAGTTTGAATGCTTGTAGTTCAGCTCGCTGAGCTGTGCAATCTCCTAGAGATTGAGTTTTAGTGACCATAGGTCTGAAGTTGCCATCGCGCATGCGACCTTTAACGATTGCGCACGCTGCACTGTAAGCTTGCTTACTCCCTGTTGCGGGTTGTGCGGATCCGTCAGTGTAAATTATGAATTCGTACTGATCGAGAGGCAGAATCTCAGTGGGCAGAGGACATTCATGTTCATATTGCAGGAACGCTTTGTTTTTAAATCAGGATCAAAAACATATTCAACATCTGTTGCAGCAAGAGAATTAACCCATTGTATCCATCTCGGATGTAATGCTTTCGCATTTGGAATGCTCGCTTTAGTTACCGCCTCTAAGGCCGGAACTGGGGTTACGACAATAATGCGTTTCCCTTGGGCTAGAGCTCTTTCTTTTGCTACTGCAGTTTGAACTGACGTCAGTATTTTTTCAGTTGAAGTGAAGCGCATTTCTGCTTGTGTATACAAATGTGATTTGTATGCAATTGGTACTTTTTCACCCTCATTAAATGTTAAGTAGGTGAA
This sequence comes from Calotriton arnoldi, assembly GCA_963921515.1. NCBI lineage: Eukaryota > Metazoa > Chordata > Amphibia > Caudata > Salamandridae > Calotriton > Calotriton arnoldi. The sequence goes on along the minus strand of CAWUFW010013814.1, from coordinate 313,731 downwards.
TCCGCATTGACCCGAAATTATTCGGATCACTAAATTGCGTTGACTTACGCGTGTTTGTAAGTGATTTGTTGCTAACATGTTAGCTTGGAGTGAACGCAAGATTTCTGTGTGTTCCTGTGTCCAATTTTTGATTGAAAAATCAGGTTTGATTAATGCGTAGAGAGGTTTAACCCTTTCTGCGTAATTTAGAATGTATGTTCTTCCAAAATTTAGGAAACCCAGGATAGACTTTTTCAGCGTTTTTGGAGGTTGGAGCAGCGCACACCTTTCTAAAAAGTTGGCTGCCAAGCTCTTGCCTTCACTTGAAAGCTCATATCCTAGAAAAAGGACATTGAGTTGGGCAATTCTTGACTTTTTGAAGTTGAATTTGTAGCCCTCAGAGGTGAAGCCCAGCATAATGGTGCTCACCCTGTTCAAGTGCCTATCCAGGTCATCGTCTGTCAGATAGATGTCATCGACATATGACAATGCCTCATTATCATAAATTTGTAGTAACTCTGTTACTCTCGCTGAGAATAACCCCGGGCTGTTCTTGAACCCTTGTGGGAGTCGACAAAATTGTCGCTGGGTCCCCATTATTGGGAAAGCTGTTAAGTACCTGCTTCCAGGTGCTATGTTTTGACAAAAGAAACCATTTGAGATATCCAATTTGGTTTTATATTTTTTACGCACGTTATTCATTAATGCTGTACTATGTGCATTTTGCACTGCAAATGTTTTAGAACAAGTGTTTAAGTGTCTGTAACCCAAAACTAGACGATATGTATTGTCTGGTTTGGAGACAGGAAACAAAGGATTGTTCATTGAAGAGGTGCATGTTTCAATCCCCCCTTGGTATTCAAGTTGATCTAAGATCTCCCTGACCTGTTTTTTAGCTCCTTGCTTTATTGGATACTGCCTCTGTGCAGTATGTTCATTTTTTAAATGTATTTTATGGTGAGGTGAATCCTCATCCCATCCTACATGATTTTTATATAATGCTGGGGCCTGGGCAACTGCCCATTTCCTGGCATAAGTATATTTTAGATGAATTGGAATATGGTTGGAGAAGGCAGGCATAATAATGTCCTCGCCATGTGGGCACTCCCTGACCAATTGTGGTGGCCAGTCTCTTTCTGCTAGAATATGTCATAGCCCCTTGAAAGTTTTTCCCAAAAGAGTGCTTTCACCTGTCTAGGTATGTCTCCCTCCATCCGGAGTGTTATTTCATATAACTTTTGTGGAGTACTAACCCTGGTGTCTACAGTCTCAACTGTAATGTACTCATTCAAGTCCACTATCTCCAGAAGTTCCTTCAGGTTCTGGCGAGCTATTGTGACTTCTGCTGCACTGTCCAGCATTGTCTGAGCCCATTATCCGTTCTTGAGTTGTGTTCTCAGTATCCTCGGCATGTCTGACCTTCAGACCTGCTACCTTCTTCTTTGAGAATTGAGGTTTGGATTTATTTTTTGGAACGTGTTTGTCGTCTTTCGATTTTACGCGTTCTTCTCTATGTTCTGACCGTCCTCTTCTTTCCGATGTCTGTGACGATATCTGATAGGTACGAGAGGAACGTGTATCAGTATCTTGATACCTGTCAGGCTTTTTCAAATTATCCCTATTCCTGAGGTTATACCTCCTTTCAGAGGGCTCCTTTTGAGGAGACCTACCTCGGGATTGAGAACGTTTCTCGTTTGAATTTTGTTTATTAGTTTCCCACTTCTTTTTAGAAGATGTAGGAGTTTGTTTAATAGAGTCCTTCTCAGGACTTTCAGATAGTTTTGGCTTCAATGGTTTTCCACCCAAACTATCTCTGCCTAATTCTGCATAAGATTGTTCAATTATTCTGGGTAGTTCATGTTGATGTTCTGTTACATCAAATTCCCTTAAGCGTTGGCGGATCGCCACTGATGCTGCTTCCCCTTTAATATTAGATAATAATATTGTTGAGACCTGGTCGAAATTTTTCAGTAATTTCATACCTAAATTCAGAGCAGGCTCTGCCCCGTATTCGTTTTGAATTTGTTTCAGGACATCTGGTATTACTGCAATTGACGGAACACCATGTGTTTTAGTGTAGATGGCAGCAAAGACTGCGCCCCAAGTGGTGCAATCTTCCAGTTGTGGTGTGATCCCCATTGGTAAACAGATAGTTAGGATTCTGTGTTTCTCATAAGGGCTAGTATTAGGAAATACTGCTTCTATTTGAGAAATTTTTTTGAGCTATCCAGAATGGTATTTGCTCACGTTTTGTGGGCATTTTACCCATGACTGCGTATAGAGTCTGTGGTGTAATTTTTAGTGTATTCCCCTGTTGAGGAGTTTGATTTGGAATGGTTAATGGTGGTTGGACTGTAAAAGTCTGCATGACATATTGGACTAATTGTCTGTAAATTTTTATTAACTCTGTAAGTTGAGTAAGTAGTTCCTCGTCTGACATTACATCGATGTCAGGATGAGGTGTGTAGCCGGCTAGAACCGGCCATGTTGCTCCTGGTCTACCTAGTGGACCGAGCCTGGTAATGTTTTTGTGATGTTTTAGGGCGCCTTTAAACCAGAGCTGATGCTCCTGGTATGTTAGTGGAATTTCAATATCCTCGAAAGGAATATATTCCTCTGGTGGTTCATCTTCTTTGTAGAAGTGAAACAGTCTTGTTACTGAATTTGATTCAGGAAATATTATCCATGAATAGAATACCTCTGTCTGAAAGGATTTGTGTGCCTCTATCACGAAAACTGCTCTACCTCCTCTCGGTGGTAGGCCGTGTTTTATAAGTTTTAGATTGATGGCTCTTCTTAAGTTTGGATGGATGTCTATAACACCCTCCTCAGTTTCATTTAAACCTGTAATGTTAAAAGCTGTTACGACTGGTTGAGCCGCAGCTCCACCGGTTTCGGTGTTATTGTCCCCGTTGGTGGACATTTTGTTTTTTGTAAAATGTAGAACAAGTTTCAAGGAAACAAAAGATAAGGTGCACAATATTTTGGAACACTGTATCCTTCAACGTTGAACAAACCAAAATAGCTAATCTATAGGGTTTTTGTCCTATTTAGCTTTGGCGGATATTTAACCCTACCCACTCCAGACGTCTTATGGAGTATGTGAGTAGGGGTCTCTGAGAGAAAAGCACGACTGAGTTACTCAGTATCTAGCGTTAAATTACTGCCTAACCAAATGTTTGGGCGCCATGTAGTGTAGTTCCTATTTCCCTAATAGGCTCTGCGCATTGGAATAATATAACCTATAGGTTTGACATAGGACTAAGGTCGGTATGTCCCTATCGAGTATATTAAACTTAATTACTTGTGGCAGCTAGCTCAGAGGCCACTAGAAACTCCTTGAGAACAAGAAGGGAGTAGTTTCTGGCAACCGAAAAACATGACAACTTTGTTTCCCTTTAGAATTAGAACACGTCTCAGAATCATGGAAACAATAGATAACAGTTTCACTCAGTCAATCGTGCATGCTTAGTTTCTACAGAGTTACACAGAAAGGAAAGACGGGCGTTTCAATAAAAGGGTTTTATTGAACAGTCTTGTTTCTCGTGTAAGAGATATGTGCTGTTATGATCACAAGACAGTATGCAAGATAAATAATGTACAGTGTAAGCAGTAGAAATAAATAATACTGCGCTAGCATTATCTTTTAGCATATATTCACGTACATAAATAACATGAGCTAAGAATGCGAGTACTCATACGATGCGTCTCTAAGCTAGTTCTACCCCAATGTACCTAACCTAGTCTAGGTGTAGGGAAAGGTAAGAAGTAGGCGGAGTATTCTCTAGTCTGGTATACTAAGAGTATGTTTAAGTCTAGTATGCCAAGTATGATATGCCAAGAGTCCCTCTAGGTTCTAGTCAGCTCCATACCTTGAGAATGAGAGAGGTGGGAATCTCTTTCCGGATCTGGAACTCTAACACCCCGCGAAGGGAGTCAGATCACTGGAAGCTGGATTCGTCTGCGTGCAGGAATGACAGCGTCTTCTCAGTGCGTCAGGCCGGGATACGGGCTCCTCTGAAGTCGAGGTCTCCTCTAACTTGCTTGGGCAAGGGAAGGTATATTTATACCTGGTAGGTGTCTTGGAATGTTAGCATTGACGTGAAGTCGGACAGAGGAAGACGTCAGGAATGAACCCTTAAGGTATAACAGTTCATACATAATAGATGAGTTCTTGGAGAAATCAATAGTCCTGTGCTAGGGGAACTCCCGAAGCTTAAGGGTCTGGTTTCTAAGAACTTGTTGTGACGTTAGGGTGGACGGATGTCGGTGACTATGCCTGTATTTGGAGTGCACGGTTAATGCCTAAATAAGGACAGGGATTCTATGTCTATATAAGGGCAATGTGAATTGTGCCTATATAAGGACATGATTCAGGAAAACCTATATACGGACCCCTAAAGCGGAATACAACAGAAGGAGCAGGGGAACAAATACAAACAACAGAGTGCGGGTTGGAGGGGACAGTGCAGAGGCAGTAAGCTGAGCAGACAGGGCAGATGGAGTTGGCAACACAATGGGCCACATTGGGCTGTAGGATGGGGAAAGGGCACACATATGGACAACAGAGGACAGGTGTAAAGGGACAGAGGCAACACGCTGACCAGGCAGGGCAGGATGCATAGTCAGTAGCAGCACAACAGACCTTGGATGGCAGGTGGAAGGGTTTGAGGCATGCAGATGGAGAATGGAGGGCTATTGGGCGGGGTGCAAGTATAGCAAGCTGACTATTCAGGGTAGGCCATCATGGGCAGAGGCAGCAACTTGACAATAGGGGGCAGGAGGGAACGGCTGGGACATGCAGATGGAGAACACGGGGTAGGCAGGAGGGGGATGTGAGCACTACACTGCCTACAGCAGGCCAGCATGCGTAGGGGCAGCACAACAGACCACGGACGACAGGAGGGAGGAGGCAGGGTCACATAGATGGAGAATGGAAGGCTGGAAAGAGTGGTGCAAGGACAACAAACCAATTATTCAGGGTAAGCCATCATGGGCAGAGGCAAAACATTACCAACAGAGGGCAGGCGTGAGGCGGCAGATGCATGCAGATGAAGAATGAAGTTCAGACAGGAGGGGGCATGGGCAGCAAGCTGACCATGGAGGACAAGTTGCTGTGGGTCTATTACCTGTGCAGGGTGGGCCTGGACCAACACCTTGTTGGGATGTTGGCTTAATATAATAATAAAGACCAGAAATTTGTTGAGACGTTAGAGTTAGGTATGGCAATATGATCTTCACTTTCATTAAAAAAACACAGAAATTCATTGAAAACACGTTAAAGTGACGTTACAGTTAGGTATTGAAATGAGTTAACATTTAATGTTTGTAAATTTTTTTAAAAACACAGAAATTTGCCAGTTATAGTTCAGTAAACTAATAACTTGTGCCTCACCATGCATCCCTCTTGATCTCTCACGGATCAATGACACAATATTGATACACACAGTATTAATTCACAAAAGTATTGGAAAATAACTATCGTTCACAAAGATATCGGCTTGCTATACTTAAATAAGAAAAACACAAAATTGACAACAAAAATGTCGCTGTCATAAATATAGGTTTTTACTTATATTGATAACAAAAATATTGCAAGCATTAGAAAACATAGAAGTAGTCAAAAATATTGGTTCACATAATATGAACTACATTAATATTACCAAAATAATTAAATTCTAATTACAAAACATAAAAATAATTTTTTTACATTGAATAAAAAATGAAAATAAACAGTTTACCAACTTAATAGACATATAACATTACTAAAATAAATGTAAATCTCCCAAAATAAAAATAAAGTTCAATACATCAAAGAATCAATGAAAAATGTATTTGTAATAACTACAAACACGTATGTATATATATTCACTTAAAAAAATCAAAGGTTACAGGGACTTTACAGTTAGGAAATAAAATGTAAAAAACCTTCGAAATTCACTGAAAAAACCAAAAGGTTACAGGGACGTTATAGCTAGGCTCAGATTTCACTCGTAAAAAACCATAGAAATTCAGTTACCTTAACTAACTATAACTTACGCCCCCACAATGCACTGCTTAAGACTTCACATATTACATCATTCATGACATGGTCAGTAACATCACTGATGAAATCTGAAATTACATCACAGATTACATCATCCAGTAAGTTTAAATGTTTTCTAAGAATTTATGAGTGTTAAACATTTATACTAAGCTACTACAAAAGTTTAATTAGTATACTAGGTGTACTACTAATGAGTGATACTACTTTCAACATATAATATGCGAGTGGCTATGTGTATCTGTGTGTCACTGGGTGTCTGAGAGACTATATGGATATGTGAGTGGGTGTTTGAGTAGCTGTATGGGTGTATAAGTAGGTGTGAGTAGCTGTCTGGATGAGTGAGTGGCTGTGTGAGTTGCTGTATTTGTGAGTGAGTGGGTGTGTCAGTGGCTGTATGGGGGGTGAGTGGGTGTGTGAGTGACAGTATGGGTGAGTGAGTGGGTGTCTCAATGGCTGTATGAGTGAGTGACTGGGTATGCAAGTGTGCTGTATGGGTGAGTGAGTGGCTCTTTGAGTGAGAGTTTGGTTAAGTGAGTTGGTGTGTGAGTGACTGTATTAGAGAGTATGTGTCTGTGTGAATAGCTATATGGGTGAGTGAGTAGATGTGTGAGTGGGTATTTAAGTGGTTGTGTGGGTGAGTGAGTGAATATGAGATTGGTTGCATGAGTGAGTATCTGTGTTGAGAGGCTGTATGGGTGAGTGAGTGGGTATATGAGAGGCTGCATAGGTGAATAAGTGGGTGTGTAGTAGCTGTATGGGTGAGTGTGTGGCTGTGTGAGTGGCTGTATCTGTTAGAGACTAGTTATATGAGTAGCTGTATGGGTGAGTGAGTGTGTGGGTGTGTGAGTGGCTGTATGAGTGAGTGAGTGGGTATATGAGTGGCTCTATGGATGAGTAAGTGGACGTATGAGTACTTGTATGGGTCAGTAAATGGATAGGTAACTGGTTGTGTGGGTGTGTCAGTGGATGTTCAAGAGGTTGAGTGGGAGTGGGTATATCAGTGGTTCTGCAGATGATGTCATCAGTGATGTCATTTGAGATGTCATCAGTGATGTCACTGACCATGCCATGAGTGATGTAATATGTGAGGTCATAAGCAGTGCATTGCGAGGGCGTAAGTTGTAGTTAGCTCAGGTAACTATAACTACTGAATTTCATTGGTTTTGTACAAGTGAAATCTTAGCCTAACTATAACGTCCCTGTAACCTTTGCTTTTTTAAGTGAATTACTAAGGTTTTTCAAATTCTATTTCCAGCTATAGCGTCCCTGTAACCTTTGGATTTTTAAGTGAATTTCTATGGTTTTTTAACTAGTAGTCACATTTGCAGAGTGGTGGAGAAAGGGGCGGGCCTCTGACGAACTCTCAGGAATCCCGCTGTATGGGACTTACTGGAGGTAACAGGAGGGCTTCTTGGCCCCCAAGGTCCCTCAGCATCCAAGAGGACTTCATCCCCCAACCTGTAGTGCACCAGAAGGCACATTTGCAGAGTGGTGGAGAAAGTGGGCATGGGCTCAGAATACTTCTCAGCAATCCCACTGTGTGGCACTTACTGGAGGTAATAGGAGGGGTAGTTGGCCCCCAAGGATCATCAGCAGCCAAGGGGAGTTCATCCCCCAACCAGTTGCACACCAGGAGGCATGTTTGCAGAGTGGTTGAGAAAGGGGGCATGGCCTCTGACAACCTCTCAGCAATCCAGCTGTTTGAGACTTATTAGAGGTAACAGGAAGGGTTCCTGGCCCCCAAGGACCCTCAGCATCCAAGAGGACATCATCCCCCAACCGTACTGTGCCAGGGGGCAGGTTTGCTGAGTGGTGGAGTGGAGGAGAAAGGGGGTGGGCCTCCGATGACCTCTAACCAATCCCATTTAGTGGGAATTACTGGAGATAACAGGAGGGGTTCCTGGCCCCAAAGGACACTCAGGAGTAAAGTAGACTTCATCCTCCAACCAGTAGTGTGCTAGGAGGGGGCGTCTGCAGATTGGTGAAGAGGATGTGGCTTAATGGCTAGAGCCACCGACTTTGAAGCTAGGGAACCAGGTTCGAGTCTAGCAGGAGGCTCAAGCATTCTGTGATTCTGGGCAAATCACTTAATCTCCCCATGCCTAAAAATGAATGTGTCTGCCTTTAATGCAGCTGGTGCTCATGTAAAGCATTCTGATACCTTCAGTTCAAGTTTGTGCTATATAAAACTGCTAAAAAAGGGGGGGCATGGCCTCTAAAGATCTCTCAGCAATCCCGCTGTGTGGGGCTACTGGAGGTTACAGGAGGGCTAACCCGAATTTTCCCTTTAACCAAACTCAAAAATAAACAAATACAGAGTGGTCTTCAAATTCCTAGTGTGTCATGTAATTTCTGACGAGGGGTCAAACTGTTTAGATGGGCGGCGGGGGTGATGATTTGTGTGGGGTGAGGAAAGGTAACTCCCAGCAGAGCAGCTGAAATTACAGTCCACTCGGCCGTGAGTACTCATGAGGGGTCTCGAGGCACGCTTGGGTCCTATATGCGTAATCTGCGGCACATCCCTCTATTGTTTCCTCTAATCACTACATCTCCCCTCTGTTCTGCTAATATTGCTACCTTCCAAGTCTTGTTCTCTTTCTGGGTGTTCCCAGATTTTGAGAGTTTCTCTCCATTGTGTAGCGATGGTGCGCTTCCGTAGCCCCCTCGCCTCTTCTCTAAGTAGGGCCCTGTCCTCAGCTCCCGCCCAGTAAATAACATCTTGTCTCCAAGTGCTTATCCTTGGGCTGACAGTTGATTTCCAGGACACGGCTATTCTACGTCTGGCAAGAACCAAAGCTAGGTCTGTAAATCTATTCCCAGTCTTCCACCTGGGCGGGTGAGGAAATAATCCCAGTAGGCAAATCCTAATAGTAGGACTCAGCTCTCGCCTCAACGCCCTATTTAATGATATAATGACCCCCCAAAATGGTTGCAGCATGGGGCAGCCCCATGTCATATGTACGAAATCTGCATCCTCGTGTTGGCATCTAGGGCAGCCTCAAAGCCCCCCACCATAGACTACATTTAACCTGTGAGGTGTCATGTATGTCATGTGCAAATAATTAAATTGCGTGTATTTGAACCTCGTGTTTCGAGATACCTTTTGGTGATAGGGCAGTATTCTATTCCATTCTGGATCAGTGAATTCCTTCTCCAGGGCTTGTTCCCAGCGCTCACGCAACTGCGTGAGAGGGTAACGAGCCACCTCCGTCAGGGAACAATAAAGCCACTTAACTAAGTGGCCAGCAGATCTCAGAGATAATAAAGAGGGCAATAATGGGTGTGTTTCTGGTTCCTCTCTCCCTCTCCCCCATGATTCCTTAAATGCTCGCGCTAATGCTTCATATTGTAGAAATTGCCCAGGGGGTAATCCAAGGCTCCCTACCAGGTCTTCGAAGGGGATAAGCGAGTGTTGGTGGTAGAGATCTCCCACAGTATCTAATCCCACCCCTGACCATGCCTCCTACTGCTCAGCTGTGAAAATGGAGAGGGGATCTCCGTGTGGCAGTCCTACCATAGGTAGGGCTGGCAAATACCTAGGTGTACCCAGTGACCGTGAGACCCCTCGGCTCAAACATTTCAGGGTTGGTGTCAGAAATATTGAACGTCTCAAGCTTTAAGCAACTTCTGCTGTCCCCCTTGTCCAATCCACATCCTCCAATCCTCTATCGTCTAACCAGTGGACCACCCACTGAAGTTGGGCTGCAAAGTAATATGACTCAAAATGAGGTACCCCAAGGCCGCTCTCCCGCATAGGTCGCTGTAACGTAGGTAAAGACACTCTCCGCCTGCCGGTATCCCAAATAAGGTCTCTCAACGATGCATCCAGCTGACGAAACCATCCAGCTGCCATTGTGAGTGGGAGGTTACTAAAATAGTACTATAATCAAGGGAGCATAACCATTTTGGACAGTGAAATGCAGGCCATGATAGGTAAATGTAGGGTACACCAGAATTGTACATTCGTTCTGAGTGATCTGAGAGCTCTCCCCAAGTTACCCTCTCGTAGATCTTCAAGTGCATGGTATATATGAATCCCCAGGTACCTGGGGGCTGAATGAGGGAGGGGGACATAGGGAACAGAAAGGTTTTATTCCTGTTAACTTTTAATCCCGAAACAGCCACAAATTGCTGCAAGCGCTCAAGGGCTGCGACAGTGCCTGTGGACGCATCTGATAGGTATAACAGGAGATCATCTGTGTACAGGGAGATGATGTGTTCGCGTCCCCGTAACTGGATGCCCATGCCTTCCCCGCCCATCCGAAATAAGGTTGCCAGCTGTTCAATTGCTAAGGCAAATAAAAGTGGAGACAGTGGGCATCCCTGCCTTGTTCCCCGGGAGATCTCGTATTGTAATGACACCACCTTGCCCATTTGGACCTTCGATGTGGGACTTCCATACAGAAGCTGCATCCACTTCAGCCATGTATTTGCGAATTCCATCTGACGCATTATCTCCAGTAAGAAATCCCACCTAACAATGTTGAAGGCTTTTTCTAAATCAATCGATAATAGGGATGCTCGTTTTATGGCATGGATATCTGGGTGAAGTAAGAGCGAATAGAGTCGTCATAGATTAAGGGAGGTATTTCTAGATGGGATGAATCTGTTTTGATCTGGGTGCATCATCCCAGAGACATATGGGAGGAGGTGGCGTGTCATTATTTTACTGAGGATTTTAAATTCCATGTTTAACATGGAAAGTGGACGAAGGTCCATAGTACTAGCCTGTGGGTTCGTAGTTTTGGGGAGAGGAATCACAACTGCCTCATTCGGTTAGTTTGGGAGGTGCCCAAGGCAGAGGGATTCCGCATAAAGGGTTTCTAGCCTGGGGGCCAGCACTGCCGTATACGAAGAATAAAATTCTGCCGGGAGGCCATCTGGGCCAGGCGTCTTCCTGGTTGCCAAGCTTTTAATAGCGACTCGGATTTCATGCTCTGTCACTGGGCCATTTAACGCCTCCCTGACCTGGGGGATTATTATCTTAAGTTGTATACCCTGCAGAAAATCAGTCAGCACCTGTGGTGGATTAGGGTTCGGCGCACTGTATAGGTTTTTGAAGTAATTTTAAAACAATAAGGTATTTGCCTCTGGGTCATATACAGACTGACCTTCATCCCCCCCTTAGTTGTGATATCGGAGATCCTCTGGGTTCCAGCTTAATCAACCATGCCAACAGTCGGCCTGGTCTTCCTTCTTCTTCTTGGACCCTCAAGAAGTATCCCCTGAGGTCATGGCAGTGCAACCTTTCTAGGGCCTCATTGTATTGCACACATAGTGCGTTCAGCCTCTCCGGGTCTTCGGCCCCTGTACCTCATACATTCCCCAGCCGATGCAGTTCTTCCTCTACAGTTTTCAGTTCTGAGTGCAATTCCCTTTGCGCCCTGATCGATTGTCCCAGGCAGTGTCCTCATATCACTGTTTTAAATGCATCCCATTCTACCAGTCTCAAAGTCACTGATTGCGCATTTTCAGAGAAGAAATTTTCAATGGTGGATTTTAGTGTTTCCCTAAAACAGACATCTTCCAGTGCCCGTGTATTTAGTTGCCACAGTGGGATCCGCAGACGGTTCCGTAGTGGCCTATACTTTAGTAATAATGGGCAATGATACAGTGCGTCCTAAGTACTCCATATAGTGAATGGATGTTCCTAGAGGAGGAGAACACAGAAATATATCAATGCGTGTGTGTAACCGGTGTAGTGGTGAATAATAGGAGTAGTCTTTCGTTTTTGCATGATGTGCTCTCCATATGTCTTTGATTCCCCAATTCGTCATCCATTCCCTCATCTCTTTCGTGTTGCGGTGTGCTAAAACTCCAGGCATTGGTGGCAGGGAGCGATCCAGTTGAACATCTGCCACCATGTTAAAGTCCCCTCCCAGGAGTATCTCTCCAGACCTCATCTCGGCTAGTGGGGCTGATAGTTTGTGTAGGAAGTGGGCCTGGTCTTGATTGGGTGCATAAAGGCTTCCCAGCGTGATCTCACGTCCCCATAGTTGCCTCGTACCAGTATGTACCGTTCTTCCTTATCTATAGGTCTGGTTTGTGGCTCGAAGGCAACTCCCGCTCTTATCCACATTAGCACCCCTCTAGCATATGCAGAAAAAGTAGTTGTGAATATGTGTCCCCTCCATCTCCTCCATAATTTGTCCACTTCACTCTGAACTAGGTGGTTTTCCTGCAACATGGCTATCTGCGAATATTATGTCGCTTGGTTGCAGATCTGATGCCTCTGTTGTTCCATGTGATAAACTTCAATGTGTAGTGAGGTGTAGCCATATCACATCATGTATCGCCAGGTCGCCCCCCCCCTTCGACTTGTGTAAGCATGACCACTTCTGTATATAAACAAAAACGTTATGAAAGAAAGTGTGGAACTTTTCAAAACATAAACTCCCCCTCCCAAGAGCAGCCTGACAATGGCCAGCTGCCCAAACGCTAAGCAAACCATGTCAGTAAATTAGGAGGATGGGGCACAGTAATGTGCTACCCTTCCTGGAGGGGTAGGCCGTGAGCGAACAGCAGAAGATGTTAGGCCTCATCGCGCCAGCCCATTTCCACAGCAATTGTCTAGGAGTATCCTCCTTCACCTAGGCACGGATACTTGTAACAAGGGCATCATCCATTTCTCTCTGCAATGCCCCCTTACATTAAATCGTCTGCTGTTCTCGGGGTTACATCCGGGAGCATGACACTATCTGCTTGCAAAGACTCTGTGTCAGATTCCCTGGTCTTTTTCACTGGCGGAGATCCATCGTCATACACATTCTCCAGACCCTTCATGATAATTGCCACTGCTTGTAAAGCTACGGCTCTCTCCTGTTCCGTCTGTGATGGGCTGGGTTTCCACGCTGGGCCCTTCCGGGTGCATCTACGGAGCTTCCCTGTCTTCTTCCCCCATTGTGCACTTGCCTTACTATCCTTCTTAGGATGTGTGCCAGTTTTGTATCCCTCCAGCCATTCCCAAGCCGCTGTAGGGTCATTACAAAAGTGAGTTTTCCAATCTAGTTGGATCCGTAGCCTGGCCGGGAACATCAGGGAGTATTGCAGGCCCTCGTCCCGCAGAGCCTTCTTGACCTCAAAGAATGAGGCTCTTTTCCTCTGCACTTCTAATGTGTAGTCCGGGAAAAAGGATACCTTCCTATTATTGATTATGAAAGGGACGGCTGTCCTAGCTTTGTGTAACAACATGTCTCTGTCTTTATAGCGTAACAGTTTTGCAACAACAGGGCGTGGGGGATGCACCAGCGCTGGTGGGCGAGCAGGAACTCTGTGTGCCCGTTCTAACGTGTAGAAGTGTGAGAGCCCTTCTGGGGCTACCACCGTACAGAGCCAGTGTTCCAGGTAGGCAATCATGTCGGATTGTTCCACCCCCTCTGGCAGGCCCACCACGAGAACATTGCTGCACCTGTTACGTCCCTCTGCATCTTCGGCTCGTTGTTCAAGCAGTTGGACCCGATCTGTAAGTTCTGTAGGTTGGAGGGACTGGGTTGTTTGCACAGGCTGCAGATCGGCCAGGGAGGACTCTGTTAGCTTACCCTTTCCGCTAGTTTATGGTGTTCAGCACGCAATAATCCCAGCCCCACAGACACGCGCTAATGTCCTGGTGTAGGGTGGCCTTCGTGTCCGCAATGGCCTCTAGTATTTTTGTCAGTTGTATCTGTACCGGGTCTCCCAGAGGTTTCCATATCTGTTGTAGTGCCCCTAGTAGGGGATCCTGCTCAGGTGGCGTTTCTGGTGGTTTCACCCTGGTCTTGCCCATTGTGTCAGAGGCTGCGGCCTATAATAAGGTAGATAGGGTCCTGCTTTAGGTTCTGCTGTAACTATCGGCTTTGTGAGTGTGTGACTCTCCACGAATTGGAGTCTGAGGTTCTGTCACCTGGCAAATACGTGGGGCGTACCACGACAACTCCCTTATCTGGGCTCTGAGCTTACTGGGTTAGAGTGTTAGGATGTATTTGCAATTTACATGGTGTGACTGGGGTTCACACACTCCTGGACCTCATGGCTCCGCTCAACGTATTTTGCTATGGTATCCAATGTGGGTTTGGCTGTTTGTTTCGGTTACATTGTAGCCCTGTCAGCTCAGGTAGTATCTCAGAGTATGTGGGGATGCCAGACCTTCCCAAACCTAGAGTATAAGGTGTCTCTGTACCTCGATTGTGGCCCTGGAGTTTCCACCTCTTCTGTAATGCCTCTGGGCACTGCCCTGTGCCTCGAGTCTTGGGTCATCTAGGAATGACCATTAATGATTAACTTTCAGTGCAGGGCCGCCTGGGTATACTGTCGCTGGCTAGGCCCATACATCATCTCCCAAAGTCTAGGGTGCGGGTGCTTCTATGGTGCGTCTCGCCTCCCTTAGTAATGCGAAGGATCTCTCCTACCTGGTCATGCCCGGCCTCCCAGCGTTATTCATCCAGGTTCCTCATGGTTCCCAGCTGGGTCACGCCTAGGCCTCACCTTGGCTCTGTTGCTCCGAGGGCCTCGCTGCGTCTGCGGGGATGTGAGGGCTGTGTGTGGGGCCAGTGGAATCAGGCCTCCTCAATGGCCTTCAGGGTGTGTGGGCCCAGCGTGAATCTCCTGCTCTCAGCTCCACTCCCAGGTCACCACCTCGTGCAGCTGCATCATCTCTCCACCGGTTCACCGCAACCTCTGTGGCATTCGGCCCCTTTCTGTCCGTCGGCGTAACTCCGTACTGGGTTTCGCCACTGGCTCCCCAATCCACAGCCCAGGTCCGGCCGGGGTGCAGCTCCCCCCTCGCTCCGCAGCCAGTGACTGCCTCCACTCACCCGCAATTGGCACCATGCGGGGTGGGTCCACCCCCTGCCTAGGCTCCAGCAGCAACTCCCACAGCATCACTCTGACTGCACTCCCAATTTCCATTCTATCCGTGTGCGCTTCTTACTTCAGCAGTCGACCGGGTGTCACCGCCCGAGGAGCAGGGCAGACCGACCGGAGAACCTCCGCAGTGCGCAGCTCGCTATCCGCCGTGGGAGCTCCTAGGTTTCAGGGTCTGCCTCCATTCAGTCTAGCAGTGTTTTTCTTCGTTCAGGAGTACCAGGGGTCTTCTTTCGTTTCTCTTCGCTCGCCTTTGTGCCCCCCTCAGTTAGCAGTACAGATCTGCTTATGATCCTGTGTGAGGCTACGCTGGATGTATCAGAATAATGTGTGGGCTGGCACAGAGCTCCGGAATCGCACGTCCACCATCCTTGGCAGCTCGGCCACGCCCCCAATGTGAAACATTCTTGCATGTAAATTCATGATCTGTTTTTAATAATGTACAATCATGGTAAACTAATTAAAATAGAGTTTAAAATTGGGTTTATTCCCATGTTTCACCAGTGGCTTTCAACTGCTACATATATTTTCATGTTTGCCAACCAATGACTCATTCCCAAGTGGATGAAACCAAACTTTTAAGTCATTTCATGGTTCCTCATGCCATGCACTTCCACCTCAAATTAAGTTCTATTCAAAGTGGTGTACAAAATATTACAATTGAAGCAACACACATTGTCATTAATGATTTTAGGGAATTAATTCCCATCTTAATCAATTAAAATCAATCCACCACATTCAACAAAATAATTTTAACCAAATAATTTTGACAAAACTATACTGCACATCAATTATGCATTATAACACTCCATTTTGCATGGCAGGGAAACTGTGATTAAGCCCAAGTGGGCTAAGGCTCAAATGTTTGCTGGCAAAACAACCCCTTTTAAAGTTTTGAGTATTTTTTTTTAGAAACTGCTGATATACCTTTATTACTCTTTATTATTTAACTTCTATGTACGTCCATCCTTCTAGTACTGTGTCCTAATCTGCCACAAGTACATGGCACCTCAAAACACCCATGCTAATTTAAAACAGAAGAAAATTTTTCTGGACCTCTAGGTCATGAGAGGGGGGCTGAGCACTACAAGTGTTTGTAAAGGTCTTCCTCCATGTTAAGCCCATATGGCATTTTAGAATTCAGCTCAATTATATCCCGAGGCTCTAACCTTCGCAGGGCTTTCTCTTGATCACCTCCTCTGAAACTGGTTGGAATGGAATCTATCACATAGTATTTGCGGCCAACCGGGTAACTTTGAAGTTGCTCACTAAAGTGCTGGTATGTCTTGACATTATGTTTGGTTGCCCTCAAGTGCTGAAATATCCATTTGTGAACTGGGAGTTTTGTGCTCTCTACGTATAGCAGTTTGCACAAGCACCCTAGGATGTAAACAGCATAGTCCGTTTTGCAGTAATAACTGGCTCAAATTTGTTTACTCAATTTGGAAAAGGGTGCCTTATATTCCTTGATGTTAATGCCATAGTGGCAAGCCTTGCAGTACTCACACTTTCTAAAGCATGTGCTTTGATTTAACAATGTAGATGCTGTGGAGGGTGACATTTCAGGACTGCTTCTTACTAATTCCTGTCTCATTGCCCTGGCTTTCCTATAAGTTACTCCCGGTCTTCGCGGAGCAACTTACCATGAAAAAGGATCATTTTTTATGCCAGTGTTTTTTTTAAGATTGATCTAACTGTCCCCTCTTGTTTGTTGGATTTGGTGACTATCTAATATGAATGGCTGTCTTAGTTAATGTTTTAGTTCTGTTCTTTTCAAATGGGAGCCAATCTCTGGGTTTGGACTTGGTTTTCTCTTTGGTTTGTTCTATAATACTCTTGGAGTACCCTCTCTCAGTGAAACTCTTTCCCAGGTCATCCTAAACCTTGCTTTCTTCACTGCAATTACACTTTACCCTCATACTTTCCCCATATGGTATGATCAAGCTTTGTGGGTGGAAACTGGAGGCATAGAGTAACATATTGCCAGCAATGGGTTAACGAAATAACTTTGTCTCAAGTTTCCTGTTCTTGATATAGATAGTCAGGTCTAAAATGTTGACCTCTTTATGACTGATAGCATGTGTGAAGTATAAATTGAGGTTATTCTCCTCAATCTTATTCAGAAATTCTGTGGCACTGCTTTCTGAACCTTTCCAGACCAGGAACAGGTCGTCTATAAACCTGCGTAATAAACCACATAATTGGCCCACTCATTTTGGAACTCCAATTGGATCGCCTGCTCCTCCCACCAGCCCATATCCAGATTGGCATAGCTGGGGGTGAAGCAGGTGCCCATTGTCATTCCACGAACGTGATGGAATAACTCTTTATGAAAGAGAAATAAATTACACTCCAGGCAACTCTAGATCATACACAATAACATTTCTGTATGTTTCCAAAGAGAGATGAGTCTGGCCCCAAGGAAAAGTCTTACTGCCCTCAGCCCACCAAGTGCTGTATGCTGGTGTACAATGCAGTCACATCAATTATAATGAGGAGATAATCCTCCTCCCATGGTAAGTCATAGATTTTATGTGAGAAGTAACCTTTATCCTGGATATATGAAGGTAAATTCTTCACAAAGTCAATCACAAAGGAATCAACATATTTTAAAGTGTTCTCCCAATGACTGCCTAGTGCTGAAATTATTGGGCATCCGGGGGTATTGTTCCTGTCTTTATGAACCTTAGGGATCAAATATAGAGCAGGTGTTCTTGGATAGCAAAGCTCATAAATTGGTATTCATCGTGACTGATCAGTCTCTGGTTCTGTCAGTTGATTAATTCAATATTGAAAACTCTGTGTCTGTTTCATTTCTGCAATTGATGCTCTTACATAAAACTGGTTAATGTTCACCTGTTTTTATGCTTCGGACATATACATCTCTTTTGACCAAAGGACCAAGTTCCCACCTTAAGATGAATTCCTTATGATGCAATCAGATTTTGACTTTTAGCATATCTTACCCTCCACCCTCACGTTGGATTTGAGAAAGGTGTGGTGAAAGGAAAATACATATATATATATATTCACTGAAAAAACCATAGGTTTTAGGGACAGTTATAGTTAGTTGGACATTGCACTCATACAAAACCCGTGAAATTCCCCCGTTATAGTTAGTTCAGCTAACTATAACTCGCGCCCCGCAATGCACTGCTGATGATGTCACATATTACATCACTGATGACATGGTCAGTGACATCACTGATGACATCACTGATGACATCTCAAATGACATCACTGATGACATCACTGGATACAAGTTACTGGTAAGTACGGTTAGAATTACTTTTCAGGGTCAGTGCTGGGCTAAAAGATGCAGCACTGGGTTCTCTCCTGATAACAGGTGAGTAAATCGGAATTCGTAGTTCGGCTGATTTTAGAGGAATATTATAAAGTTCCAAAACTCCACACAAGAATTTCCAAGTGAAACCAGTCAATGTTTGCCTATGGAAGGAAATTCAAGTTACTGGTAAGTACGGTTAGAATTACTTTTCAGGATCAGTACTGGGCTCAAAGATGCAACACTGAGGTCTCTCCTGATAACAGGTGAGTAAATCGGAATTCGTAGTTCGGCTGATTTTAGAGGAATATTATAAAGTTTCAAAACTCCACACTTAGAAGAATTTCCAAGTGAAACCAGTCAATGTTAGCCTATGGAAGGAAATTCAAGTTACTGGTAAGTACGGTTAGAATTACTTTTCAGGATCAGTACTGGGCTCAAAGAAGCAGCACTGAGGTCTCTCCTGATAACAGGTGAGTAAATCGGATTTCGTATTTCTGCTGATTTTAGAGGAATATTTGTATGTTTCAAAAATCGACAGAAACTTTTTCAGCAAAAAGCAGGCAATGATATCCTATGGAAGGAAATTCAAGTTACTGGTAAGTACGGTTAAAATTACTTTTCAGGATCAGTACTGGGCTCAAAGATGCAGCACTGAGGTCTCTCCTGATAACAGGTGAGTAAATCGGAATTCGTAGTTCGGCTGATTTTAGAGGAATATTATAAAGTTCCAAAACTCCACACTTAGAAGAATTTCCAAGTGAAACCAGTCAATGTTGGCCTATGGAAGGAAATTCAAGTTACTGGCAAGTACAGTTAGAATTACTTTTCAGGATCAGTACTGGGCTCAAACATGTAGCACTGAGGTCTCTCCTGATAACAGGTGAGTAAATCGGAATTCGTAGTTCTGCTGATTTTAGAGGAATATTCGTATGTTTCAAAAATCGACACAAACTTTTTCAGCAAAAAGCAGACAATGATATCCTATGGAAGGAAATTCAAGTTACTGGTAAGTACGGTTAAAATTACTTTTCAGGATCAGTACTGGGCTCAAAGATGCAGCACTGAGGTCTCTCCTGATAACAGGTGAGTAAATCGGAATTCGTAGTTCGGCTGATTTTAGAGGAATATTCACACAATGGTGAAGGAAGGGGGTGGGGCCTGAGGTGACATGTCTGCAAACATGCCCTGTGGCGCGTTTTAAGTTGGAGAATTAATTCCTCCTCAATCCCGAGGGTCCCTAGGGGCCAACTAGCCCACCAGATACCTTAGTATGCGCCAGAGAGCTGCGTTGCAGAGAGGTGTTCAGAGGCCACGCCCCTTTTTGCACCTCTCTGCAACGCAGCTCTGTGGCGCTTTCTGGACGTACCTGGTGGGCTAGTTGGCCCCCAGGGACCCTCAGGATTGAAGGGGATTTAATTCCCCATCTTAAAACGCGCCACAGGGCCTGTTTGCACACATGTCACCTGAAGCCCCGCCACCACCCTTCACCACTGTGCAAACGTGCCCCGTGGCGCGTTTTAAGTTGGGGTATTAAGTCCCCTTGAATCATGAGGGTCCCTGGGGTCCAACTAGCCCACCCTGTACCTCCAGTGAGCGCCAGGGAGCTGTGTTGCAGAGAGGTGTTCAGAGGCCATGCCCCTTTTTACACCTCTCTGCAACGCAGCTCTGTGGCGCTTTCTGGACGTTCCCTCGTGGGCTAGTTGGCCCCCAGGGACCCTCAGGATTGAAGGGGATTTAATTCCCCATCTTAAAACGCGCCACGGGGCCAGTTTACACACATGTCACCTTTAGCCCCGCCCCCTCCCTTCACCACTGTGCAAACGCGCCCCGTGGCGCGTTTTAAGTTGGGGGATTAAGTGGTTAAGGGAGGGGGCATGGCCTGATGCTCGATCGCGTCTTTTTCTTTCTTTTTTGTTTTTTTGAAGGGGGGCTGTGTGGCCCCCCTTCTTTTTTACTTTTTGGGGCCCTGGGGACCCCATCCCCCAGGGCCTGCCTTTATTTAAAATACTGTACGGGAAGGGAGCCACGTGGCCTCCCTCCCGTGGCCGATTCCGGCCCCGGGGACCCCATCCCCCGGGGCATGGCCACTTTTTTAAACTTATTTTTGGAGGAGGGGGCTGCAGCTCCCCGTGTGGAAAGCAATGTGCTTTGGATATTGGAGCGAGAGCAGGTTTCCTGCTCTCGCTTCCAGTATCCAAAGCAGTTTGCAATGACAGGGCAGGAGCCGCGAGGCTCCCGTCCTGTCATAGCAAACTACAGTGTCCCGGGGGTAGGCACCCCGGGACACTGCAGGAGCCGGCTCCTGGGGGTGGCGGTCCCCAGGGCCACCACAGGCTCCAGGAGGGGGCCGCGCGGCCCCCCTCCCCACATCTACATAGCCCCGGGGAGGTGGTGGTCCCGGGGCTTCGGGGTCCGAAACGGACCCCCACATGTATTTTCTTAGTGCCCCGGGGAAGTGGCGGTCCCCGGGCATGTGGGGGCTGGAGCCCCCACACAGGTCATGTATGTTTTTTGGTTTTTAAATAAGCCCCGGGGTGGCGGTCCTCGGGGCTGCGGGGGGCTGTGTGCCCCCCGCCATCATTATTTATTTAAAGCCCCGGGGGGTGGCGGTCCCCGGGGCTTGGGGGGCCTTAGAGGCCCCCCACATTAAATATAAATAAACCCCTGCATGCCCCCGGGACTTGGCCCACCCGGGGGCAAAATAGCATCGAAGCGCGGGAGACCGCGCTTCTATTTTTTTTTTTATCGGCAGGATCTGCGCACCTAGCACGTTTTTGCCGATTTTTTCAAAATCTAGGACTAGGCCTAGGGGGTCAGGGTGTTTCTACCCTGCCCCCTTTTTGCGTTTTGCGCAGTTGTTTTACTGCTTTCTTGTTCCTCGGTTCTACCGAGGAACAAGATGGCTGCCAACACTTCCTGATTTGAAGTGTTGACAGCCAATTACCATACAGCTCGTGATCGGGAGGGTACGTGGACCCTACGCGGCCATAGATATATATGTGATTTTCCTTTTGATTTTCTCAGGAACGACTGAACGGATTTACACCATTTAAGCAAAAGGCATGACTCTGAACCAAGGGCTACCTTTTTGCCAAATTTGGTGTAATTCCGTTCAGCAGTTCGGGCTGTAGCTGCGATGAAAGGATCCTATGGAAAAATGAATGGGGAAAACACGTTTTGGGACCCCCCTTTTTTCTCGGCCCCCGCTTGACGAATCGCCCCGAGACTTTCAGGGTAGGAGCGGACCGGAGCGGGCCACAAAGTTTGAAAATTTCGCGAAGAGTCGTCAACCGGCGCAAGAGTTATTTCAAATAGAATGTTGCGGATTTCCTATGGAAAATAGGTCCTAACTATAACTATCTACTGGCGACCGCTGGTTTCTATTCAAAAAGCGCTTTTTCTTTTGCCAATATCTTTGGCTCCGTTTGATGAATCTTCGCGAAATTTTCAAAACTAATGGTCAGCTCCTGTCTTGAACGTTTCGGGGTGATTCATTGAGCAGGGGCCGAGAAAAAAGGGGGTCCCAAAACACGTTTTCTCTGTGTTAATTTCCATAGGAAACTTTAGACAAAGCTACAGCCCGAACTGCTGAACGGAATTACACCAAATTTGGCAAAAAGGTAGGTCTTGGTTCAGAAAGTGTGCTTTTTTTAAAAGGGGAGCTGCATGTCAGCAGCTCCCCTTGTCCAAAAGCAATGCCAGCTCCGGCAGTGACTGCGGGGGCATTGGGGCTCCCCTCGTGGTCCCCAACGTGTGGCCAGGCCCCAGGGGATGGGATTCCCGGGGCCAATAGTGGCCTAGGAAAGGGGGGCCACGCGGCCCCCCTCCCGTACTATTATTTATTTATTTTTAATTAAAAAGAGGCAATGCCCCGGGGGATGGGGTCCCTGGGGCCATTATTGGCCTCAGGAGGGGGGCCACGTGGCCCCCCTTCAAAATAACAAAAAAATACATAAATGCTGGCCAGGCCCCGGGTGATGGGGTCCCCGGGGCCAATAGTGCCCCAGGGAAGGGAGGCTACGCGGCCCTCCTCCCACATTTAAAAAAAAATTATGAGAATAATTTGAAAAAATATACGTAATGCCCCGGGGGATGGGGTCCCTGGGGCGAATACCGAATAATGGAAGTGGGGCGTTTTTTTTTCTTTCTATTTTGGAGTCGCGACCCCAACGCGGCTCTCAGCGCAGCCCCCGTGTAATGTCGCGTTGGATTCGCGGATCCTCCTCAAATAAATAATTTAGTAGTATATAATTTAGAAGGTAGTGTTGCATTTGTGACGTTGTTTTAAAGAGGTAGTGTGATTGAAGTTAATGATAAGATTAAAATTGATAGGGTTAGTAAAAATATATAAAATTTAAAATTAATAGTTAAACTTGGAAAGTGTATTGTGTTGTAGTACATTGAATTCATTCTTTTGCAGATTCACGACGGGTGCGCGAATCCACAAAAAATTTAAAAAGAGTATGTATGTGTTAAAAAAATATAGATTCACTATTGTAATATAGGGTGGCTCTAAAAAGAGCTCTTGTTTTTATTATTTGTTTTTTGTAGCTACATGTAAGTGTGGATGCACAGCTTTAGGTTGTTGGGAAAGACTCTGTTTCCTTGATCTGTGAAGTGTACTCCATCACTTCTGTAGATGTCATCCATATCAAAACGTAGATTGTTGATATATATGGAGCCCATCCTATGGTCTCTGAGGTAAGCAGAAACAGCTTTATTGGCATTCTTCCGAGCTTTCTCAATCTGTGGACAGAATTGATTTGACCACTTCCATTTCTGTCTTTGGCATATATTAGAGTATACAAAGACAGTTTGAGGCAAAAGCAACATCGATTGTGCAAAGGTGTCCTTCATTAGCATTTCCAGACCTACCCCAGTCAATGTGCCTAGGTCATTGCCACCACAGTGCACAATCATGAGGTCAGCGGGTTGGAGATGCAAAAAGGTTTTTACCAAAGGCATCAACTGGTGCCACTTTAATCCTCTCTGTGCAATCCATTTAATCTCCACATTTTGCAAAGCTATTTCTTTGTCAATACCTCTGCGTTCAGCATACCTTTTGCACCAGAAAACATAGCCGTGCCCAACAATCCATACTGTAAGCATCTTGAAGGGATGTCTGGAAGTAATGAAAAGATGTCTGTAGATGAGGTAGTCAGTTGGTAGAATGAGAGGTATCTAACATGGTGGACAAGATGCTGTTTTTTAAAAAGTAGATAATTGATTGGCTGTTTATGAACATTGTACACTCAAAAATAGGGTGCATGTTGCTTTCTTTAAAAAGCATGTTTCTTATTGGTCATTAAAAAATGTTTGAAAGGTACAGTAGATAGGATAAGGTAATATTATGCAAAAGTCAACCACACCTGCTGTTTGCATTTGTAACCTTGTGTGCTGAACTTGAAAACATGGTGAACTGGTGACCTGCCTGTTCAGTTGAATGTTGCAGAAACTGTTACTATGGAAACTGGGATTAAGCAAAATGGAGGAAGGGTTGAATCTTAACTGTGGTTTTAAGATATGGAATTGTAATTTATATATAAGCCATATGTTATTAAAGTAAGATTTCCCAAGTCAGTATTGTGTTTAGAAGTGGTGTGTTCTTAAAAAATAGTGCTATTATTATTAGTAATATATTTTTGAACTCCTGTATGGATTCGCGGCTCCATCGCGATGGTGCACGGTGGAGTTGCGACTCTAGAAAATTCCAGAACCAGCTTGGGCACTTTTAGAAGTCAGTTGGTAAGGGTTAATGTCTAACCAATAGAAATGTGTTTTACAATTTGAAATTATGTAGGAAGCAATGTGATTTGTTACTTACATTTATTTGTGTGGAGAAAGAGAGGGAAAGTTTGCCATTACTGGTTTTACCTTGTTGAGATTGGTGCATTACACTGATTGTGTGCATAAGAAAATCTTTTATGAGTTTCTGATATTTTATATTCTTCAAATCTATTTGGAAGGTGAGTTATAAATTTGTGAGGTGTATTATGTATTAGCTTTATTTTTAAACTTTAAAAATTATTGAAGAACTGTGATGTTTGAAATATATTATTAAATGTAGAGATGTGTAGTGTAGTTTGTTTTATTGTACTTAAATGTTGTTTGGAATAGATTGTGTATAGTAATATGTGTATATTGGAAGATGGATTAGTGATTATGGTAGTTTGTTTTAGTGTGTGGAAATGTACAATTGAAGTATACCGCATAATTTTAGGTGTTGCTTTCAAATTGGAAGTGCAGTCTGTCAAGTTTTAAGGTGTGCATGAACTTGTGACTGAAGTATGTCTCTACTTGTATATGTATTTTCATATGTCTTATACATTTGAAGGTGCATGAAGTATAACAAAGAGGTAATGTTGCTTTGTATGTGGTAGGCTCAAGACTGTGAGTAGTAGTAGAATGGTGAAGATGCAGCACAAAAGTGTGGTTTAAAAGAAGTTGACATAAGGTATTAGTGATTAGGCTACTTTTTATAAGTCTCTAGAGAGGTACAGTTGAAAGATGCCACATAATTTTTGGTGTTTGCTTGAAATTGGAAGTGTGTTCTGTGAATTTTTCAGGTGTGCATAGAGTTGTGATTGAAGAACGTCTCTACTAGGAGATATATTCTGATATGTGTTATGTATCTGAAGATGGTAGAGGTATAAAACATAGATATATCTCTATTTGTATGTTTCTTTTATATATGGTAGTACTAGTAAAATGTACAGACACTTGCATACATGCTTTCAGGAATATGGTGAAATTTGTAACAGACTCATGTGTAGGTTTGATGCTTTATATTTGGGTAGGCCCAACACCCTGAGTAGTTACAGAATGGTGAAGCTGTAGTACAAAAGTCTACACCATGTCATAAACCTCACTTTTGTGCTGCAAATTCACTATTCTGCTACTACTCAGAATGTTGGGCGTAGTCAAATATAAAGCAGCAACCCATCACATGTCTCAGCTGTAAGTCTCCAATCACCCAGGCACTACCGATGCAGTCATCCATGCACTGAGGTACTATGTATGCAGTCCTTCAATCAGCCAGGCACTACCCCTGCATTCATGCAATCACTCAGGCACTACCTATGCACTCTTTCAATAACTCAGGCACCTCCCCTGTACTCATGCAATCACTCAGGCACTACCTATGCACTCCTCCAATCACCCAGGTACTACCTGTGCACTTATAAAATCACCCAGGCACTACCTATGCATTCTTCCAATCACCCAGGCACTACCCCTGCACTCCTCCAATCACCCAGGCAGTACCGATGCACTGATGTAATCACTCAGGCACTACCCATACACTCATACATGCAGTCCTTCAATCAGCCAGGCACTACCCCTGCACTCATGCAATCACTCAGGCACTACCTATGCACTCTTTCAATAACCCAGCCACTATCCCTGTACTCATGCAATCACCCAGGCACTACCTATGCACTCTTCCAATCAACTAGGCGGCACCCATGCACTTATGAAATGATTCAGGCATTACCTATGCACTCCTCAATCACCCAGGCACTATCCCTGCGCTCATGAAATCATCCAGCCACTACCTATGCACTCATGCAATAACCCAATCACTACCTATGCACTTTTAAAATCACCCAGGCACTACCTATGCACTCCTCCAATCACCCAGGCACTACCTATGCACTCATGCAATAACCCAGGCACTGTCCTTGCACTCCTCCAATCATGCAGGCACTATCTATGCACTTCTCCAATCATCCAGCCACTACTCATGCACTTATAAAATCCCCCAGGCACTTCTTCTGCACTCATGCAATCACCCAAGCACTACCCATGCAGTCTTCCAATCATCCTGGCACTACCTGAGCACTCATGCAATCACCCAGGTACTACTGATGCACTCCGGCAATCTCCCAGGCACTACTCATGCACTACTCATGCACTCCTCCATGCACCCAGGTACTACCTATACACTCCTCCATGCACCCAGGCACTACCTATGCACTCCTCCAATCACCCAGACATTACCTCTGCACTTATGCAATCACCCAGCTATTACCCATGCACTCCTTCAATCACCCAGACGAAACCCATGCACTTATAAAATCACCCAGGCACTACCTATGCACTTCTCCAATCACCCACGCACTACCCCTGCACTCATGCAATCATGTAGGCACTACCCTTGCACTCATACAATCACCCAGGCACTATCCATGCACTCCTCCAATCACCCAGCCACTACCCATGCACTTATAAAATCACCCAGCCACTACCTATGCACTCTTCCAGTCACCCAGGCACTACCCTTGCACTCATGCAATCACCCAGGCTCTACCTATGCACTCATGCAATAACCCTGACACTACCCATGCACTCCTCCAATCACCCAGGCACTACCCATGCACTCATGCAATCACTCAGGCACTGCCCATGTACTCATACATGCACTCAGGCACTACTCCTGCACTCATGCAACCACCCAAGCACTACCCATGCAGTCCTCCAATCATCCAGGCACTACCCGTGCACCCATGCAATCACCCAAGAACTACTATGCACTTGTCCAATCACCCAAGCACTACCCATCCACTCCTCTATGCACCCAGGCACTACCCATGCCCTCCGCCATCACCCAGACATCACCCCTGCACTCACGCAATCACCCAGGCATTACTCATGTACTCCTTCAATCACTCAGGCAGTACCCATGCGCTCCTCCAATCACCCAAGCACTACTCCTGCACTCATGCAATCACTCAGGCACTATCCATGCATTCATCCATGCACTCAGTCAGTACTCCTGCATTCATTTCATTTACCCATGCACTCATATAATCACCCAGGCAGTACCTATGCATTCATGCAATCAGCCAGTCACTATCCATCCTCTCCTCCAATTACCCAGGCACTACCCATGCACTCATACAATCATGCAGGCACTACTGTTGCATTCAGGCACTATTCATGCACTTATCCATGCACTCAAGCTCTACCTGTGCACTCATGCAATTAGCCAGGCACTACCCATGGAGTCATGGAATCACTCAGGCACACCCATCACATGTCTCAGATGTAGGTCTCACCATATTCCTGAAACTATGTATACATATGTCTGTACCTTTTGCTAGCAACTTCATATATAAAAGTAACGTACAAATAGATGTATACTTCTATTTTATACGTCTAGCATCTTTAGATGCATAATACGTATCAGAATACATGTGCAAGTAGAGACATAACTTAGTCACAGCACCTTGCAGACATTAAAACTTGACAGACTGCTCTTCACATTTGAAGCAGATAATGAAAATTATGCGGTATATTTGAAGTCTAGCTTTCCACAGACTTATGCAAAGTAGCGTAATAACTAGTCCATCTCCTAACATGCCTTAAACTTCATTTTTGTGCTGCTGCTTCACCATTCTATGACTACATAGGGTGTTGGGCCTAGCCAAATATTAAGCAGCAATCCTTCAGATGTTTCTGCTGTAAGTCTCACCATCTTTCTAAAAACATGCATGCATATGTCTGTACCTTTTGTTAGTAGCATGCTATATCAAACAAACATACAAATAGATGTATACCTGTGTTTTATGTGTCTAGGATCTTCAGATACATAAGACATATCACGATACATGTGCAAGTACATACATAACTCAATCAGAAGATCATGAAGACCTTAAAACTTGAGAGACTGCACTTCATATTTCAAAGAGAGACCTAGATTTATTCAGCACACTTCAAGTGAAATTTTCCAGAGACTCTTACAAAGTACCATAATCACTAATTCTTCACTCAACATATCTTAAACATTACTTTTCTGGTGCTGCTGTTTTACCATTCTACTAGTAGTTAGGTATTGAGTAGGCCTGGGCGGTAAATTCCGTTCCGCTCGCGGAATTTGCGGAATTTGGGTAATTTCGCGTTCCGCGGAGAACGCGGAATTGCCAGAAATTCCGCGATCCGCGACTTCGCGGAATTTTTTGTTTGTTCGCGCTTTCAAAGTGCGTGTTCGCGAGATATTTCCCCCTGAGCATGCAAACAGCGTTCGCGAACAGGAAAAAAGCATCGCAATCGGGCGGAACAAGCAATTCCGCGTGCTCGCGGAGATTTTTTACCGTTTCGCGGAACTTTGCGTAACGCGACTACGCAAATTCCGCCCACCCCTAGTATTGAGCATAGCCAAAAACAAAGCAGCAACCTTTCAGATGTCTCTGCTGTAAGTCTTACCATGTTCCTGAAATCATGCATGCATGTGTCTGTACCTTTTGCTAGTACACCATATATAAAAGGGGCAGACAAATAGATTTATACTTGTGTTTTACACATGTATCATCTTGAGATGGATAACACATATCAGAATACATGAGTAAATAGAGACACATGTATATAGACACTTACATTTATGCGGCATACAAACATATGCATGCATGCTTTCAGGAAGATGGTGAGACTTACAGCATAGACATGTGATGGGTTACTGGTTTATATTTGTCTATGGAAAGGTATGCTTGAAATACACCAGATGATTTTAGTTCTCTACTTGAAATGAGAAGTGCAGCTTCTTAAGTTTTAAGGTATGCATTTTCTTGTGACTGAGGTATGTCTGTACTTGCAGATGTATTTTCATATGAGTTATGCATCTGAAGATGCTAGATGTATAAAATACAGGTATATATCTATTTGTATGTTTCTTTTATATATGATGGCAGTAGGGTAAGGTACAGACACATGCATCCATGCTTTTAGAAATATGGGGAGACTTACAACAGAGATATGTGAAGGGTTGTTGCTTTGTATTTTGCTAGGCTGTACATCTGAGTAGTAGTAGAATGGTGAAGCAGCAGGAGCAGTAAAGTGATGTTTAAGATATGTTGGGTGAGGAATTAGTGATTATGTTGCTTTATAAGAGTCTGTGTAAAACTTTACTTGAAGTATGCCACATAAATCTAGGTGTCCGTTTGAAATGTTAAGTGTAGTCTGTCAAGTTTTAAGGTCTGCATGGTTGTGTGATTCATACATGTCTCAAGTTGCATATGTATTCTCACATATGTTATGCATCTGAAGATGCTAGATGTATAAAACATAGATATATCTCTATTTGTATGTTTCTATTATATATGGTAGTACTAGTAAAAGGTACAGACAGATGCATACATGCTTTCAGGAATATGATTAGATTTATAACAGACTCATGTGTAGGTTTGATGCTTTATATTTGGGTAGGCCCAACACCCTGAGTAGTTACAGAATGGTGTAGCTGTAGTACAAAAGTCTACACCATGTCATAAACCTCACTTTTGTGCTGCAATTTCACTATTCTGCTACTACTCAGAATGTTGGGCGTAGTCAAATATAAAGCAGCAACCTCAACACATGTCTCAGCTGTAAGTCTCCAATGACCCAGGCACTACCCATGCACTCTTCCATGCACTGAGGCACTATGTATGCAGTCCTTCAATCAGCCAGGCACTGTCCCTGCATTAATGCAATCACTCAGGCACTACCTAAGCACTCTTTCAATAACTCAGACACTACCCCTGTACTTATGCAATCACCTAGGCACTACCTATGCACTCCTCCAATCACCCAGGTGCTACCTGTGCACTTATAAAATCACCCAGGCACTACCTATGCACTCCTCCAATCACCCAGGCACTACCCCTGCACTCCTCCAGTCACCCAGGCAGTACCGATGCAGTGATGTAATCACTCAGGCACTACCCATGCACTCATACATGCACTCAGCCACTACCACTGCATTTATGCAATCACTCAAGCATTACCCATGCACACCTCCAATCATCCAGGCACTACCATTGCACTAATGCAATCACCCAGGTACTACCCATGCACTCTTCCTATCATTCAGGCACTACCCATGCACTCCTCCATGCACCAAGGCACCATCCATGCACACCTCCAATCATGCAGGCATTACCCCTGCACTCATGCAATCACCCATGCATTACCTATGCACTTCTTTAATCACTCAGGCAGTACTCATGCAGTCCTCCAATTTCCCAGGCACTACCCCTGCACTCATGTAATCACTCAGGTACTTTCCATGCAGTTATCCATGCACTCAGTTACTACTTCTGCACTCATTCCATTTACTGATGCACTCCTCAAATCACCCAGGCAGTACCGTTGCACCCATGCAATCAGCCAGTCACTATCCATCCTCTCCTCCAATTACCCAGCCAGTATCCTTGCACTCATACAATCACCCAGGCACTACTGTTGCACTCATTCATTCATGTAGGCACTACTCATACACTCATCTATGCATTCAGGGACTATTCATGCACATATCCATGAATAGTCCATGCACACAAGCTCTACCTCTGCACTCATGTAACCAGTCAATCAGTATCCAATCTCTCCTCCAGTTATACAGAACCTACCCTTGCACTCATACAATCACCCAGGCACTACCCATGGAGTCATGCAATCACTGAGACACACCCATCATATATCTTAGCTGTAAGTCTTACCATATTCCGGAAACCATTTATGCATATGTCTGTACATTTTGCTAGCAATATCATATATAAAAGTAATATACAAATAGATTTACACTTGTGTTTTATATGTCTAGCATCTTCAGATGCATAATATGTATCAGAATACATATGCAAGTAGAGATATACCTTAGTCACAACACCATGCAGACCCTAAAACATGACAGATTGCTCTTCACATTTGAAGCAGATAATGAAAATTATGTTGTATACTTGAAACTTAGCTTTCTACAGACTCATACAAAGTAGCGTTATAACTAATCTTTGTCCTAATATGCCTTAAACCTCACTTATGTGCTGCTGCTTCATCATTCTATGACTACATAGGGTGTTGGGCCTAGCCAAATATATAGCAGCAATCCTTCACATGTCTGTGCTGAAAGTCTCACCATCTTCCTAAAAGCATGCATGGATATGCCTGTACCTTTTGTTAGTAACATCATATATCAAAGAAACATGCAAATAGATGTATACCTGTGTTTTATATGTGTAGCATGTTCAGATGTATAAGACATATCACAATACATGTGCAAGTTCATACATATCTCAATCAGAAGACCATGAAGATCTTAAAACTTGAGAGAGTGCACTTCATATTTCAAAGAGATACTTAGATTTATTTAGTGCACTTCAAGTGAACTTTTCCAGAGACTCTTACAAAGTACCATAATAACTAATTCCTCACCCAACATATCCTAAACATTACTTTTCTGGTGCTGCTGCTTTACCATTTTACTACTAGTTAGGTATTGAACATAGCCAAAAACAAAGCAGTAAGAAGCTATAGAAGTGCAGAAAGAGGCAAGAGGGGTGCAGCAAGATACAAGAGAAGTGCAGACAGAAGCAACAGAGATGTAGAAGGAAACAAGAGAACTGAAGAGAGAGGCAAGAGAGTTGCAGAAACAGGCAAGAAAGGTCCAGAAAGAAGCAAGAGCAGTGCAGAAAGAACCAACAGAGGTGCAGAAACAGACTAGAGGGGTGCAGAAAGAGGTAAGAGAAGTGCAAAAAGAAGCAACAGAGGTGCAGAAAGAGGCAAGAGGGGTGCAGATTTCGGAATTCTTAACTCGACGGAGCCCCGAGGAGGCCGCACTTAAGATACAAAAAGGTACAGATACTAACGGTCTGATCCTTACACCACAAGAGTGGCGAATATACCACTCCATAGGAGTAGAAATAAGCTCCTTATGATATATTTCGGTCCTGACGAAAGCCTCTAGAGTTTCCACGGGGCTGAAACATGTTGACCATGATAGTGCAACAGATTAGTAACTTGATCTAATAATGCACCACCTCGGTTTTTAATTTCCCACATCTCCATCTCCACAAATAAAATATTATCACTGATTGTGGTGTAGGGAATTTTAACTCACCACACCAAGAGCACGAGCACTTTCTCTCTTCTCTGACCACTACTGTAAAACCAGTAGGTCCTCCTCCAGGTGGAGGTCAGCAACTTAAAAAAAAAAAAACAATGATGATGCTGCAACAGTACACTAAGGCGGATAATCAAGATATACCGCCAACGGCCTGTGTACTTGTTTGAGGGTTTTTATGAAAGTTTCTATATATATAAAGACCCTGGTTACACAGGACAAGTGGTCCATTCTCCCCTCTCTTTGATTAAGGTATTGAATATAACCAAAAACAAAGTAGCAACTCTTCACATATTTCTGCTGTAAGTCTCACCATCTTCCTGAAACCATGCATGCATGAGTCTGTACCTTTTGCTAGTGCACCATATATAAAAGAAGCTTACAAATAGATGTATAATTCTGTTTTATATGTAAAGCATCTTCAAATGTATGACACAAAATTCCGGTGTCCCTACCATCGAATTTCTGGCCGCTACCCATGAAAAAGCCCTCGGGCAATCCTGTGGCAGTACGAAACCTGGGTGTGACCATCGACCAAGGACTATCTTTAGAAAACCAAGTGAATAAAATCACCGGAACCTGTTTTGCTCTGATACGTGCTCTTAGGAAGCTATACCCTCTGCTCGATATACCTGCCAGGTCATTGATCTCCAGAGGGGTAATACTAAGTAGGCTGGACTACTGCAACGCCCTGTTGATATGAGCCCCTGGTTACTTTCTAAAAAAGTTAGAACGTATTCAGAACATTACCGCCAAATTGACACTGAACAAACCCCGATATTCATCCGCCACAGAAGCCTTGAAGGAGCTCCATTGGCTAACTGTCAAGCAGAGAATAGTTTTCAAAT
Organism: Calotriton arnoldi; assembly: GCA_963921515.1. Classification (NCBI taxonomy): domain Eukaryota; kingdom Metazoa; phylum Chordata; class Amphibia; order Caudata; family Salamandridae; genus Calotriton; species Calotriton arnoldi. The sequence goes on along the minus strand of CAWUFW010013814.1, from coordinate 280,864 downwards.
CTCTATGTATTGCTCATAGGGCATTACATAACAAAGGGCCAATACTTCTTCAAAATAAAATAAAAAAGTACACCCCTGGCAGGAACCTCCGCTCTACTAATGGTAACTATGCCCAGGAGATTAGGTATAAGAAAGTTAGACAAGGAGGACGCACCTTCACGGTTAACGCGGCCCGGCTATGGAATAGACTTCCACCCTCCCTACATTCTCAAATTGATTTACAAACATTTAGGAAGGCACTGAAGACTTGGTTATTTCCCCACTAGTGGTCACTGTTTAGCTTTCCATCTGCTATATCTTACACAATAGTTCAGCACCAGGATACCATTTTTGGTCACAGTGCGCTCTATAAATAACCCCTACAATACAATACAATACATATGAGACTACATGTGCAAGTAGAGACATACCTCAATCACAAGACCATGCAGCCTTTAAAACTTGACAGACTACACTTCACATTTGATTTGGGTAGTAGTAGAGAAATCCTTTAGTTGTCCTCAGTGATTCTGTTGTGGAGGTTGTGATGTCTTCTAATTGTAGGAATTGTGCAGTATCTGACATAGCTTTGTGGTGGGGAGCGACCCTTGACCTTGCCAGGTAGGTCGCTCCCCCACCACACAGCTCCGCCTGTGCTGTCTGCCCGCTGCTCCTGTAGGTAAGATCGCCCTCCGCTTGTGGCCCCGGTGCCAGTTTTGTCTGCTTGTCTCCCCTTTCCTTTCTGTGCCCCTCGCTGCCCCACTGTTGTTGTGCCCGTGATTTGCCTGCTTTCCCCCCGTTTTTCCTTCTGTGCCCCTCGCTGCCCCACTGTGGTTGTGCCCGTGATTTGCCTGCTTTCCCCCCGTTTTTCCTTCTGTGCCCCTCGCTGCCCCACTGTTGTTGTGCCCGTGATTTGCCTGCTTTCCCCCCGTTTTTCCTTCTGTGCCCCTCGCTGCCCCACTGTTGTTGTGCCCGTGATTTGCCTGCTTTCCCCCCGTTTTTCCTTCTGTGCCCCCGCTGCCCCACTGTTGTTGTGCCCGTGATTTGCCTGCTTTCCCCCCGTTTTTCCTTCTGTGCCCCTCGCTGCCCCACTGTTGTTGTGCCCGTGATTTGCCTGCTTTCCCCCCGTTTTTCCTTCTGTGCCCCTCGCTGCCCCACTGTTGTTGTGCCCGTGATTTGCCTGCTTTCCCCCCGTTTTCCTTCTGTGCCCCTCGCTGCCCCACTGTTGTTGTGCCCGTGATTTGCCTGCTTTCCCCCCGTTTTTCCTTCTGTGCCCCTCGCTGCCCCACTGTTGTTGTGCCCGTGATTTGCCTGCTTTCCCCCCGTTTTTCCTTCTGTGCCCTCGCTGCCCCACTGTTGTTGTGCCCGTGATTTACCTGCTCTCCCCCCGTTTTTCCTTCTGTGCCCCTCGCTGCCCCACTGTTGTTGTGCCCGTGATTTGCCTGCTTTCCCCCGTTTTTCCTTCTGTGCCCCTCGCTGCCCCACTGTTGTTGTGCCCGTGATTTGCCTGCTTTCCCCCGTTTTTCCTTCTGTGCCCCTCGCTGCCCCACTGTTGTTGTGCCCGTGATTTACCTGCTCTCCCCCGTTTTCCTTCTGTGCCCCTCGCTGCCCCACTGTTGTTGTGCCCGTGATTTGCCTGCTTTCCCCCCGTTTTTCCTTCTGTGCCCCTCGCTGCCCCACTGTTGTTGTGCCCGTGATTTGCCTGCTTTCCCCCCGTTTTCCCTTCTGTGCCCCTCGCTGCCCCACTGTTGTTGTGCCCGTGATTTGCCTGCTTTCCCCCCGTTTTTCCTTCTGTGCCCCTCGCTGCCCCACTGTTGTTGTGCCCGTGATTTGCCTGCTTTCCCCCGTTTTTCCTTCTGTGCCCCTCGCTGCCCCACTGTTGTTGTGCCCGTGATTTGCCTGCTCTCCCCCCGTTTTTCCTTCTGTGCCCCTCGCTGCCTATCGCCATTCCCCGCCGCTGCGCTCCCTGCGGCCCCGCCCCTGACTGCCCATTCGCTGCCCCTGCCTCCCGCCTCCCAGCTGCTCCTCCCTCCCACCTCCCCATAAATGGCGGCCGCTGCACGCGCCGCTGCCGCTGGCGCGCCGAAGGCGCGCCTAAGGCAAGCCCGTCTGCGCCCGTCCGCGACTGGACCGCGCCCAGCGCCAGAACCCCTGGATCCCACCGATGCAACACCACTCGACGGACCTACGACGCCGCCACACTCACCGCACTCAATGCCGGCCGGAACCCTGCCTGCTACCGAGCCTCACCGAGACGCACCCACGGACCCTTCACCTGCCAAACCTGCCGATTCACCTGCCCCCTGACGTGCACCACCTCCGCCAAGTCGAGCAACAGCAGCAACCACCTGAAATGCATCCTGCTGAACACCCGCTCCGTCCACAGGCACGCCGTGGAACTCTGGGACCTGCTCGACGCAACAGCACCGGACATCGCCTTCCTCACCGAAACCTGGATGAACGCCTCCTCAGCGCCTGACATCGCCATAGCCATCCCGGATGGATACAAGATCACCCGGAAGGACCGCGTCAACCAGACGGGAGGAGGCATCGCCATCGTACACAAGAACACCATCCGCATCTCGACTAACTCCGACGAGACCTTCACCGCCGCCGAACACCTACACTTCCAGATACACACGGACCCCAAGACCACCCTCCGAGGCACCCTCATCTACAGACCCCCGGGACCACGCACACTATTCAGCGAAGACATCGCAGACTTCATCAGCCCGCACGCCATGCCCTCCGCCGACTACATCCTCCTAGGGGACCTCAACTTCCACCTGGAGAACAACAACGACAGAAACACCACCGCCCTGCTGGACAACCTCGCCAACCTCGGACTCAAGCAACTGGTGAACACGCCCACCCACTACGCCGGCCACACGCTTGACCCCGTCTTCTCGTCCAGCAAGCACATCTCCTTCAGCCACGCCACCGGACTCCACTGGACCGACCACAGCTGCGTCCACTTCAGCTTCAGAAAGACTGCGACCCACCACCACCCGCAACAGGCTCCCCGCCGGAGCTGGAGCAAGATCACCGCCGAGCAGCTCACCGCCTCCCTCAGCCAGAACACACCCACCGACACAACGGACCCAAACGAAGCAGCCAGCAACCTCGCCAAGTGGCTGACCGCCTGCGCCGACGACCTCGCACCACTAAAAACCCTCCCAGCAGACCCGGAAGCAAGAAAACCCCTTGGTTCACCAACGAACTCAAGGAATCCAAGAAGAACTGCCGCACTCTCGAGAAAACCTGGCGACTCGACCAGACCACAGACAACAGGACCGCCCTCAAGCACGCCACCCGCAAACACCACCAGCTGATCCGTGCCACCAAGAAGTCGGCACTCAAAGAACGACTGGACAACAACGCCCATGACAGCAAGGAACTTTTCAGCATCGTCAAAGAGTTCTCCAACCCCAGCGCCGGAAACAACGACATCACCCCCTCGCAAGACCTCTGCAACTCACTCTCCGCGTTCTTCCACCGCAAGATCACCGACATACACAACAGCTTCAACGCACAAACAACGCACCCTACCGCCGAACCAATGCCCGCCACCACCACCCTCTGCAACTGGACCCCGATCAACACCGAAGACACCACCCGCACGATGAACTCCATCCACTCCGGATCACCAACCGACCCCTGCCCACACCACGTCTTCAACAAAGCCGACGCCACCATCGCACCCCATCTCCGGGACATCATCAACTCCTCCTTCCGCACCGCCACCTTCCCGGAGAGCTGGAAGCACGCCGAGCTTACCGCCCTCCTGAAGAAACCAACGGCGGACCCCACCGACCTCAAGAACTACCGCCCCATCTCGCTCCTTCCGTTTCCGGCCAAAGTCATCGAGAAGACCGTCAACAGACAGCTTGCCGCCTTCCTCGAGACGAATGGATCCCTCGACTCCTCGCAGTCCGGGTTTCGGGCCAACCACAGCACCGAGACCGCCCTTATCGCAGCCACCGACGACATCAGAACCCTAACCGACAACGGGGAAACAGCTGCCCTCATCCTCCTGGACCTCTCCGCGGCGTTCGACACCGTCTGCCACCGCACCCTAGTGAAGCGCCTCAGCAACATCGGAATCCGAGAGAAAGCACTGGAATGGATCATCTCGTTCCTCGCCGGAAGAACCCAGAGAGTCCGCCTCTCCCCGTTCAGATCCGAAGCCACCGAAGTCATCTGCGGCGTTCCACAAGGATCCTCACTCAGCCCGACCCTCTTCAACGTCTACATGAGCCCCCTCGCAGCCATCGCACGCCGACACAACCTCAACATCATCTCCTACGCCGACGACACCCAGCTGATCCTCTCCCTCACCAACGACCCCACTACCGCCAGAGCCAACCTGCACGACGGGATGAGAGACGTCGCCGACTGGATGAGGAACAGCCGCCTTAAACTGAACTCAGACAAGACGGAAGTCCTCATCCTGGGCTCATCACCCTCCGCCTGGGACGACTCCTGGTGGCCCCTCGGCCCTGGGCACCGCACCCAAGCCAACGGACCACGCACGCAACCTGGGCTTCATCCTGGACTCCTCCCTATCAATGACCAAACAAGTCAACGCCGTCTCATCTTCATGCTTCAACACCCTGCGCATGCTCCGCAAGATCTTCAGATGGATCCCCACTGAAACCAGGAAGACCGTCACCCAGGCACTCGTCACCAGCCGACTGGACTATGGGAACACCCTCTACGCCGGAACCACAGCCAAACTTCAAAAGAGACTCCAGCGCATCCAGAACGCCTCCGCACGACTCATCCTGGACATCCCCCGACACAGCCACATCACCGTACACCTGAAAGACCTGCACTGGCTCCCCGTCAGCAAGAGAATCACGTTCAGACTCCTCACCCACGCACACAAGGCCCTCCACGACCTGGGCCCAAAGTACCTCAACGACCGCATGTCCTTCTACACGCCCACACGCCAGCTACGATCAACCAGCCACGCCCTCGCCACCGTACCACGCATCCGCAGAACCACCGCCGGAGGAAGATCCTTCTCCTACCTGGCGGCCAAGACCTGGAACTCCCTCCCCACTCACCTTCGGCGAACCCAGGACCATCTCGCCTTCAGGAAGCAGCTCAAGACCTGGCTGTTCGAGCAGTAACTTACCCCCTCCCCCAGCGCCTTGAGACCCTCCCGGGTGAGTAGCGCGCTCTATAAATGCCGTGATTGATTGATTGATTGAATTAAAAGTATGTCTTTATTTATAGATGAAAATATTTGTATATAATTATTTTAATAATATAAAATTATTTTTAGAAACTATTTAAACTTTTCTTTTTTTTCTGATATTCACCATTATTAGTAATAAAGATGGAGTATGGCAAGAAAAGATCAAAAGAAAAGAAAAGAAAAAAACAGTACAATTTAAAGGAAAGAGAAAAGCAGAAATTCAAAATGTGACATTGAAGAAAAAGACTTCTGGTAAGAGAACTAAAGAATTTGTTAAAAGACTTTTAAAGAACGTAATGAATTTTCAAAATGTGGAAAAGAGAAAGAAAAGTTGTACAACCAATCAGAAGGAAACGAGAAAAGGACATATTAATGGAAAATCAGGTTATGGGAAAACAATCCATGTTGAAAGAAGGATGAAAAAATATAAAGACATTAGGAAGAGAATGTATAAAGGTAGATTACTACAAAATTTATTGAAAGATTGTAAAAATGTAAAAGAAGATCAGCATCTTACAAGAAAAAACAAAGAATGAAAGTGTAGTAGAAAAAGTTTTTGAATTGAAAAGAAAATTATTTATATTGGTATTGAAGAGAATGAAAACATTGAATAAAACAATGTACTTTATGAAGGAGAAAAGCAAAAGAAAAAGACTGGTTAATAGAAGTAACTTTTGCAAAACAAATTCGGTGAATGGAAGCACACTTCTAGTACTGAACCTTTTTTAATGAAGAAAGCTATTTTCAACAAAGTACATTAGTTCATGCAGTTGATACCAGTGGTCATTGTTATGAGGTAAAAGATGGTTGTCCAATTGAAAAAGAAAAGATGGTTCCGAGAAATGTGGAAGAAGTAATAGCTGAAGAAGTTCAAGGGAGACGTACACAAGCTCCAGTGTATAAGTGGGATTGTAGTAGTATTTGTAGTATACGACAAGAATCTATTTATATATTACTAATTTTCTTAAGAGATTATGCAAAAAAAAGTGTTAAACAGAAGATTAAGATGTTGCAAGGACTAGATCCTTGTAAAATGAGAAAATATACTAAGTTGCAGGGTCATTCTCCGGCTTGTCTTTCTAGAAAAATGTGTCAAAGTACTTTTCATCATTTAAGAATGTTAGCAGTACATCATTCAGAAATGCGGAAGTTAGTAAGAAGATTGTACTACGTAAAAAGTCCTGCATTATCTTTAAGTGAAATAAACACAGCTCTTTTGCAGTATCGGATGTAAAAAAAGTTTCTGATGATATACAGTTTCGTTTCTTTGGTTCACAAGAGGAGTGTAGAGAAAGTGAGAGTTAGAGAAGTGTAGGTGTTGAAGAACAGGTGGAAGATATTACTACTGAGAAGTTTGCAGAAGAAATTACAAAGTTTAAGGTACTTTCATGTGAAAAACCAAACTATGGGGGTCATTATGATGGTGGCCGGATCGCCATCCAGACAGCAAAGACCCCCCACCATATTATGATGGCTGGGGGGTCCGCAGCGGACGGAAAGCCCGTCCGCCGCTTTTCCGCCGGTCGACACGTCAACCGGCGGAAAACAAGGATAATATGGTGGCGGTGTCTCCAAGACACTGCCATCCATATTATGATGACTGTGGACTGCAGCCTTTCCATGGCGGCGTTGCCGCCATGGAAAGGCATACGGTCTTTGTATATGGGGGCCCGCAACGGGCCCCCACAGTGTTGAGGGGGTAGGGTGTGCACATGGGGGGTGCCTATGGTACCCCCCTGCATATGTATGCACAAGGTGGCAGGCACCGCGCGGTGCCTGTCACGTTGTGCATACATATTCACGACGTGCATTCACAGCATTGTGGCGGGCGGTGCGGTGAGCACCGCCCACCACAATGCTGTGAATAGGGCTTGCCACCGCCACGGTGGCATCCTAATAGCATGTGCGGGACCGCCGCACCACTTGCGGACGGTCCCGCATTCCGCTGCGGTGGCGGGCGGACTCCCACCATCGTAATGATGCCCTATGTTTGTATTTGTTGTCGACGTACTCACTATAGAAGTCAAACTAGGAATGTTGATCTATATTTAAAAAGTGAAAAGGAAAACAATGATAAGTGGGAGCATTTTGGTACCTATTTGTTGGTGGAAGGTCGTTTTAAGTTGGGTACTGATCAACGCATTTGAAAATATTGTTACAACAAATTAGAAGAGAACAAAATGCCAGCTAGAGCTGTACATAACAACTTAGAGTTGGTAGCTAGTCCTCAGAACTGGTAGATTTAAATACATATGAGTCCATTCATATTCAATCTGTGCACCCATTTCAGGCTATAGTTCGTAAGGAGATTAAAACAGGTAAGCTGCCTCCAACAGATTTACAAAGAGGTCTGAAAGGAAGAGTTGTGTATTTACCTTTAGATTTTAAGAAAAATATTGAAAATGTTGGTATAGAGAGAGAGGAAAGTGAACCTGTAGTTATTCTAGTTAATGGTGTACCAACAAAGAGTTGGAAAATATGGCAAGAGTTAGTAGATGTCACCAAACTTCAAAAGGCTACATTATATCTTGTACAAAACAATATTTATTATAAAACTGTAAATGTGGAAGAACAAGAAATATGTTTAGAAGATGAAACAGAAATTTCAACTGGCCAAATAGAAAAAGTGGACAACTCCAGGAGTGAAGAAATTTATGAACATTACAGTATACATCCTCTACATTCAGAAGAAGTGATAGGAAACACTATTGAATTATTTCAAATGAAGAAAGCGAAAGGAACTCCCATGAGTGTATGGGAAAAAAGTTTAGAAGCTCGTTGTTTTCCACGGCTCTTCCCCACTAGAAAAGGTGGACGATATGATGAACGACCACTACAGATTCCAGCTTCAGAATACCGTTCGACAAGATTGTACTCAGAAGATCCAAGATTTCGACAGTGTATTCCATATATATTTCATCTTCTGTTTGAAAGTGATTTGTCTGGACTTTCATATGCAGTGAACCACATATTAAAAACAGGAGTTCATCTTACACATGTTTCTCGAAAGGAATTCTTGGACAAAGTTCAACAAAGAGACGATCATTTAGAATCTCAGTTAATTAATGTAATGGCGTGTCAACGTGGTACTAATGAGTATTGGTATCGTCGTCACGGAGAACTTAAATATATGTTAAGAAACGTAGGTACTCCTATGTTACGCTTAGCTGCGCTGAATACGCATGGGACGATTTACTTGAATTTGTACGACAAGCAAATTCAAATGTAAAAAACATTGAATTGAAGACAGCTGGAGAACTGTGGTCCTTGGATCCTGTGAATGTGTGCAGATATTTTAATCATAGGTTTCAAGCTATGATGTCTTTTAGCTGCAATAAAAATAATCCACCTCTTGGAGAAGTTATTGATTTCTTTTGGATAAAGGAGTACCAAGCCAGATGTGCTCCTCATATACACATGCTATTATGGATCAAGAATGCACCTAAATTTGGAACCGATTCTGATGAAACTGTTTTTTTATTGAAGACTATGTTACCTGTGCCATTCCAAAAAAAGGAGGAAAAAAACAGCTTAAGACAACAAGATTTACCGTTTCAAAGTCATCGATGTGGAAAATATTGTCGACGAAAATACACGTCAAAGGGAAAATGTTATACAAAATGTTGTTTTGGATTCCCACGTCCAGTAATTTCTAAAGGAAGAGTAAATAGTTTCATGTCAGCAGTAAGGCATACTATAACTCGAAAATCTCTGAAGAATACATACAACATAAAATGAACTGAAGATTCAAAGGGGCAGATTTACAAGCCCCTTGCGCCACTTTTGCGTCACTTTTAACATGGGAAAAGTGACGCAAAAGTGGCGCAAGGGGCTTGTAAATCTGCCCCAAAGTATATTAATGACTACAATCCAGGTATTTTGACAATGTGGAATGCAAACATGGATATCCAGTATGTGGCAGATAATTCAATTGCTGTTGCTCGCTATGTTACGTCATATATAACCAAATCTGAAAAGACAGAGTTGAAAGAAATGTCGGAAGAAATTTCACAATAGAAGACTGTTAGTAACAAATTGTACAGCTTTAGTTTGAAAATGCTTTCTCATCGAGAGATTGGATCCTATGAATGTTCGGATCCGTTGAGCTCTGCCAGTTTATATTCAAAGTCAAGAGGAATCATTTGGGTAAGTCTAGGTCTTGCTGCAACACAAAATCGTGTATTGAAATCTCTACAAGAAATTGAATACTTAGCACTAAATGAACCAGAAAGTACAGATATTGTTAAAACTAATATGTTGGATACGTACTATACCAAAAGGAGTCCACATCTGGAAAACATATGTCTCTATGAAGTACTGCAACATTACAGCTTTAAGAGAAATATTGCAGAAAATATCAATGAAGAAAAATATGCAGTAATTGGATGTGATGGATGTTTGGTAAAGCATGCCATAGGAAATCTTATTAACCACAGAAAACTCAGTTGCGAAACTCCAGATAAAAGGGAATTTTTCTATTTAGCACTTCTGCAACCCTTCAAGCCTTGGCATAGTGAAATGGAATTACTTGGAGATTTTGACTGCTATGAAGATTCTTTTAATGCATATAAAGATAACATTCAATGCACAATTTTCCCTACTTATCTACAAATGTTAAATGAAGAGATTGAACAAGAAACTACTATTGCAGCTGAAATAGCTAGAGACAGTTCTCAAGGTAGTCAAAGTTATGCTCCACTAAGTCAAGATCCACTAGGACAACCAATTATTGAAAATGAAGCAGCAATAGCCATGAATGAAGTAGAAACGGCAATGCAACAAGCACAACAGGATATTATTGAGTTGGGAAACTTGGAAGAAAAACTATAGGGGCATATTCACAAGCCCCTATCGCCACAGGAACGTCACTTTTTTCGACGTTCCTGTGGCGACAGGGGCTTCACCTTATTCACAAGGCAGCGTTAAGCCACTTAACGTGGCTTAACGCTGCCTTGTGAATAAGGCCCCCTTTCACGCTATACTTAGCGTGAAAGGGGAGGGCAATGGGTGCTGCTGTGGGCATTCCACCGCAACACCCATTGCTTCTGACGCTGCCTCCTATTCACAAGAGCAGTGTAAATAGGAGGTAACCTGGCGAAGCGAGGAGAAATGTTTAATTTCTCCTCGATTTTGCTGTTTTCATGTGTGCTGCGTTGTGCAGCACACATGAATATAGCAAAAGGCCAATGATTGTGTATGTACAGGAAGGTCCCCCTTCCTGCACATAAACAATCATTTTTTGAAAATGCCGTTTTGCAACTTCTGTGTGTGCTGCATTAAGCTGCACACATAGAAGTCACAAACCGGCATTTCAAGATTGTTTATGTGCAGGAAGGGGGACCTTCCTGTACATACACAATTTTGCCTTGCTGCGTTGGCGCTAAGCTGTTACACTTAGCGCCAGTGCAGGGGGAAACGCAAGGCTGCACCATATCCTTGTGAATATGGTGCAGCCTTACATTTCGGAGGTGGCGAAGTGAGGCGTTAAGCCATGACGGCTAACGCCTCACTTCGCCACTTCCTTGTGAATATGCCCCTAAATATTGAACAAAAAGAAATATATCAGCAAGTGACACAACAGATACAGCTTGGTTTTCTGCATGAAAAAAAAGAATGCCAATGCACATCATTTAAACCTATCCGAATGTACATCAGTGGCCAAGCTGGAACAGGAAAACGTTTCTTAATTAAAGTTTTGACCAGTTATCTACACAAAACTACTTAATCACATTTATCTTGTGTTGTAACAGCTCCAACTGGATTAGCAGCACACAACATTAAAGGGATTGCGTTACGTCGATTACTCATGCTAACAGTTGAACATGAAAATAAGTTGGAATATCACAAGCCAACTGGAGAAGCTTGTTATGAAGTTTCAAGAGTACTGAAGAAAATGAAACTTCTAATCATTGATGAGGTGAGCATGGTCTCAAACTTAATGCTTGCCTTTGTACATTTAAGAATGCAACAGATTTTAAAAACAGATTATGATGTTCTATTTGGAGGAAAACATGTAATTCTATTCGGCAACCTACTACAGCTTACTCCTGTGAAAGGACAACCTGTTTTTAAAACACTTGTCCATGAAGACACTAGGAAATCTTTGGGAAGTATTGGAAATGTCAACATTTGGTCTCATTTTGAATATAAAGAACTTATTAAGAATATGCGACAAGCAAGTGATGAACATTATGGAAACATTCTTCAAGATATAAGAATTGGTGTTTTGACAAAACATGGTAAAGAAGCTTTACAAAGTCGGCTTTTAACGAAGTTGTTTGCAAATGAAAACATAGCACCTGAAATAATATACAAAAAAATTGGAGAAAAGAAGTCTATACTTTGCCTAATGCCTACACTGCAAGAGTGTTCTACATTCAATCAAGAACTTTTGAAACTGGAAAAAAAACAATACTGAAAATGGAAGCTATTGATAAAATGGAACACGAAGGAGTTACTAATCTTCTCTCAGAGAAATTACAGTCAAAATTGGATTCTTTGGAAAAGTCGGTGTCTAAGACTGCAGGTTTACAAAAGACTTTGTATGTATGTCTAAACTGTCAGGTAATTTTACGGCGTAATTTGAATGTAGAAGAAGGTTTAGTAAATGGAGCAATGGGAAAAGTTGTTGATTTTGTAAATTTTCAGAACAGCGATGGAATTGAATTTTTGAAGATTAAATTTGATCAGATTGAAGAGGTAAAACAGATTGGACGTTGTACTGTTCGTTTTCTGCTTGTAAAAGACTTGTATGTTCATAAAAAACAGTTTCCTCTTTCTTTAGCATATGCAGTAACCATTCAAAAATCTCAAGGTTTAAGTGTAGACAGTGCTTTGGTAAATATTGGAAGTACATGGTTTAAAGAGGGCATGGCATACGTTGCATTGTCTCGAGTAAGAACATTCTCTGGTTTGTATTTGATTGATTTTGATGAGAAAAATATTAGTGCTGATGTAAATTGTGTAAGAGAGTACAATCGGTTAAGAAGACTTTATGCTCCTAACTTAGGTGAATATCCTGTATATGAGAAACGTGTAGTGTGTCCAAAACGGAAATATGACAAATATTCTACTGAGATTCAAAAAAGAAAACAATTCAAGAGAATGATGAAACTGCAAAGAAAATGAAAATGGACACTGTTGATGATATTGTAGGATACCAGTTAGAAAATAGTTCAGGTATCAACTGCTATGCTAAAGTAATTGTGAAGGTTGTGTTTTATCTAGAGGATCTTCATCATGAAATTATGGAAAATCGAGAAAAAGATTCTGTTCTTTACTACATTATATTTTTCAAAAGTTGGTAACTGATGGAACTAAAATCCATACTGCTTCTGGCATTCGGCATCTTTTGGATATATGTACTGGTTCATTGAAATTTACATTAAATATACAACAAGATGCTCAAGAATTTCTTATGTTTATGCTTGCAGTGTTGGAAGATGAAGGAATAGAAATTGAAAATGTATTTGGACTAAGTTACAGATGGGATCATAAATGTGAAGAGTGTTAATTTTCTTCTACCACTGAAATAGACACTGAACGATTCATATACTTGACGATACCAGTTTGAAAATCAGTGTCTTTTAACAAATTATTAAAAACAGCTAGTCAAGATATGAAATGTTCTCATTGTAAATCAGAAATGTTGTCAACAGTATATATAGAAAGATGTGGAAAATATGTAATTTTAATGCTACAACGTTGTAGAGCAAATGGAACAAAATTGGAAACCAAAATTAAAAATTTTGTGGCAAGTCAAGTATCAATTTCAGGAAGAACTTTTAAAGCAGTGGCTATTATTTTCCATGATGGACCTACTACAACATCTGGACACTATACAGTGTATTTAAAGTGCACTAAAGGATGGACATATTGCAATGATGCCCATTTGGAATTCAAATGTAGGTTGCCTTACGAATTACCAAATTCATATCTGATATTTTTGGTGCCAAAGTTTTGAAAACATCATTCGGCCTATTGGGAAGATGTGAACACGAAATAACGAGTTTATTTTGGATATTTTCAATGCAATAGGATTTGGAAACTTTATTCGGCCTATTGGGAAGATGTGAACAATTAGTGTTTGGATTATTGTTTGTGCTAATTCATATTGCATTTGGAAAATTGTATTTGAAACTCATGCAATAACCCACGCACTACCCCTGCACTCATGTAATCACCCAGCCACTACCCATGCACTCATTCAATCACCAGCCACTACCCATGCACTTATATAATCAACCAGGCACTACCCCTGCACTCATGCAATCACCCAGGCATTACCCATGCACTCATAAAATCACCCAGACATTACTCATGCACTCCTCCAATCACCCACACATTATCCCAGCACTCATGCAATCACCCAGGCATTACCCAAGCACTTCTTCAATCACTCAGCCATTACCCATACATTTATATAATCACCCAAGCACTACTTATGCACTCCTCTAAAAACCCAGACACTACCCCTGCACTTATATAATCAACCAGGCACTACCCTTGTACTCATGCAATCACCCAGGCACTACCTATGCAGTGATGCAATAACCCAGGCACTACCCTTGCACTCCTCAATCACCCAAGCACTATCCATGCACTCCTCCAATCACCCAGACATTACCCCTGCACTAATGCAATCACCCAGGCATTAGCTATGCACTCCTCCAATCACCCAGACATTACCCCTGCACTAATGCAATCACCCAGGCATTACTCATGCACTCCTTCAAGCACTCAGGCAGTACCCATGCACTCCTCCAATCACCCACACATTATCCCTGCACTCATGCAATCACCCAGGAATTACCCATGGACTCCTTCAATCACCCAGCCACTACCCATGCACTTATATAATCAACCAGGCACTACCCTTGCACTCCTCCAATCACCCAGGCACTACCCTTGTACTCATGCAATCACCCAGGCACTACCCCTGCACTCATGCAATCACCCAGGCATTACCCCTGCACTCATGCAATCACCCATACATTACTCATGCACTCCTCCAATCACCCACACATTATCCCTGCACTCATGCCATCACCCAGGCATTACCCAAGCACTTCTTCAATCACTCAGCCATTACCCATATATTTATATAATGACCCAAGCACTACATATGCACTCCTCTAATCACCCAGACATTATCCCTGCACTCATGCAATTACCCATACATTACTCATGCACTCCTCCAATCACCCACACATTATCCCTTCACTCATGAAATCACCCAGGAATTACCCATGGACTCCTTCAATCACCCAGCCACTACCCATACACTTATATAATCACCCAGGCACTATCCTTGCACTCCTCCAATCATGCAGGCACTACCCCTGTACTGATCAAATTACCCAGCCAGTACCCATACACTTATAAAATCACCCAGGCACTACCCTTGCACTCCTCCAATCACCCAGGTACCCAATCACCCTGCCAGTACCCATGTACTTATAAAATCACCCAGGCACTACCTATGCACTCCTCCAATCACCCAGGCACTACCACTACACTCATGCAACCACCCAGACATTACCCCAGCACCCATGCAATCACCCAGACTTTAGTCATGCACTCCTCCAATCACCCAGACATTACCCCTGCACTCCTTCAATCACTCAGGCAGTACCCATGCACTTATAAAATCACCCAGGCACTACCTATGCACTCTTCTAATCACCCAGGCACTACCCCTGCACTCATGCAATCACCCAGGTGTTACCTATGCATTTCTCTAATCACGCAGCCAGTGCCCATACACTTATAAAATCACCCAGGCACTACCTATGCACTCCTGCAATCACCCGGGCAATACCCCTGCACTCATGCAATCACATAGGCACTTCCTATGCACTCATGCAATAACCCAAGCACTACCCTTGCATTCCTCCAATCACCCAAACACTATCCATGCACTCTCCAATCACCCAGACATTACCCCTGCACTAATGCAATCACCCATGCATTAGCTATGCACTCCTCCAATCACCCAGGCACTACCCTTGCACTTGTCCAATCACCCAAACACTATCCATGCACTCCTCCAATCACCCAGACATTATCCCTGCACTAATGCAATCACCCATGCATTAGCTATGCACTCCTCCAATCACCCAGGCACTACCCTTGCACTTGTCCAATCACCCAGGCAGTATCCATGCACTCCTCCAATTACCCAGACATTACCCCTACACACATGCAATCACCCAGGCATTAGTCATTCACTCCTTCAAACACTCACGCAGTACCCATGCACTCCTCCAATCACCCACACATTATCCCTACACTCAAGCAATCACCCAGCCACTACCCATGCACTTATATAATCAACCAGGCACTACCCTTGCACTCCTCCAATCACCCAGGCACTACCCTTGAACTCATGCAATCACCCAGGCACTGCTCATGCACTCATGCAATCACCCAGGCATTACCCCTGCACTAATGCAATCACCCAGACATTACTCATGCACTCCTCCAATCACCCACACATTATCCCTGCACTCATGCAATCACCCAGGCATTACCCAAGCACTCCGTCAATCACCCAGCCACTACCCATACACTTATATAATCACCCAGGCACTATCGTTGCACTCCTCCAATCACCCAGGCACTACCCCTGTACTGATGCAATTACCCAGCCAGTACCCATACACTTATAAAATCACCCAGGCACTACCCTTGCACTCCTCCAATCACCCAGGCACTACCCCTGTACTCCTCCAATCACCCAGCCAGTACCCATGGACTTAGAAAATCACTCAGGCACTACATATGCACTCATCTAATCACAGAGACACTACCCCTGCACTTATATAATCAACCAGGCACTACATTTGCACTCCTCCAATCACCCAGGCACTACCCTTGTACTCTTGCAATCACCCAGGCACTACCTATGCAGTGATGCAATAACCCAGGAACTACCCTTGCACTCCTCAATCACACAAGCACTAGCCATGCACTCCTCCAATCACCCAGACATTACCCCTGCACTAATGAAATCACCCATGCATTAGCTATGCACTTCTCCAATCACCCAGACATTACCCCGGCACTAATGCAATATCCCAGGCATTACTCATGCACTCCTTCAAGTACTCAGGCAGTACCCATGCACTCCTCCAATCACCCACACATTATCCCTGCACTCATGCAATCACCCAGCCACTACCCATGCACTTATATAATCAACCAAGCACTACCGTTGCACTCCTCCAATCACCCAGGCACTACCCTTATACTCATGCAATCACCCAGGCACTACCCCTGCACTCATGCAATCACCCAGGCATTACCCCTGCACTCATGCAATCACCCAGACATTACTTATGCACTCCTCCAATCACCCACACATTATCCCTGCACTCATGCAATCACCCAGGCAGTACCCAAGCACTCCTCCAATCACCCAGGCACTACCCCTGTACTGATGCAATTACCCAGCCAGTACCCATACACTTATAAAATCACCCAGGCACTACCCTTGCACTCCTCCAATCACCCAGGTACTACCCCTGTACTCCTCCAATCACCCAGCCAGTACCCATGTACTTATAAAATCACCCAGGCACTACCTATGCACTCCTCCAATCACCCAGGCACTACCACTACACTCATGCAACCACCCAGACATTACCCCTGCACCCATGCAACTACCCAGACATTACTCATGCACTCCTCCAATCACCCAGACATTACCCCTGCACTCATGCAATCACTTAGGCATTACCCATGCACTCCTTCAATCACTCAGGCACTACCCATGCACTTATAAAATCACCCAGGCACTACCTATGCACTCCTCTAATCACCCAGGCACTACCCCTGCACTCATGCAATCACCCAGGTGTTACCTATGCATTCCTCCAATCACCCAGGAACTACCCCTACACTCATGCAATCAGCTAGACATTACCTCTACACATATGCAATCCCCCAAGCATTGCCTATCCACTCCTCTAATCCCCCAGACATTACCCCTGCACTCATGCAATCACCAAAGCACTAGCTATGCACTGCTCCAATCACCCAGGCACTAGCCTTGCACTCCTCCAATCACCCAGGCAGTATCTCTGCACTCCTCCAATCACTCAGCCAGTACCCATGCACTTATAAAATCACCCAGGCACTACCTATGCACTCATGCAACCAACCAGGCACTACTCCTGCACTCATGCAATCACCCAGACATTACTCATACACTCCTCCAATAACCCATGCACTACCCTTGCACTCATGCAATCACCTAGGCACTAGCTATGCACTCATACAATAACCCAGGCACTACTCTTGCACTCCTCGAATCACCCAGGCACTATCCATGCACTCCTCGAATCACCCAGCCAGTACCTATGCACTTATAAAATCACCCAGGCACTACCTATGCACTCCTCCAATCACCCAGGCACTACCACTGCACTCATACAATCACCCAGACATTACTTCTGCACTCATGGAATCACCCAGACATTACTCATGCACGTCTCCAATAACCCAGACATTACCCCTCCACTCATGCAATCACCTAGGCAT
The DNA here is from genome assembly GCA_963921515.1 of Calotriton arnoldi. NCBI lineage: Eukaryota > Metazoa > Chordata > Amphibia > Caudata > Salamandridae > Calotriton > Calotriton arnoldi. Next base: position 263,139 of record CAWUFW010013814.1, on the reverse strand, counting down.
TACTCATGCACTCCTTCAATCACTCAGGAGGAACCCATGCACTTATAAAATCACACAGTCACTACCTATGCACTCTTCTAGTCACCCAGGCACTACCCCTGCACTCATACAATCACCCAGGTGATACCTATGCATTTCTCTAATCACGCAGCCAGCACCCATACACTTATAAAATCACCCAGGCACTACCTAGGCACTCCTGCAATCACCCAGGCAATACACCTGCACTCATGCAATCACATAGGCACTACCTATGCACTCATGCAATAACCCAAGCACTACCCTTGCACTCCTCCAATCACCCAAACACTATCCATGCACTCCTCCAATCACCCAGACATTACCCCTGCACTAATGCAATCACCCATGCATTATCTATGCCCTCCTACAATCACCCAGGCACTACCCTTCCACTCCTCCAATCACCCAGGCAGCATCCATGCACTCCTCCAATCACCCAGACATTACCCCTACACACATGCAATCACCCAGGCATTAGTCATGCACTCCTTCAAACACTCACGCAGTACCCATGCACTCCTCCAATCACCCACACATTATCCCTGCATTCAAGCAATCACCCAGGCATTACCCATGCACTCCTTCAATCACCCAGCCACTACCCATGCACTTATATAATCAAACAGGCACTACCTTTGCACTCCTCCAATCACCCAGGCACTACCCTTGTACTCATGCAATCACCCAGGCACTACCCCTGCACTCATGCAATCACCCAGGCACTACCCCTGCACTCATGCAATCACCCAGGCGCTACCACTACACTCATGCAACCACCCAGACATTACCCCTGCACCCATGCAATAACCCAGACATTACTCATACACTCCTCCACCCACCCAGACATTACCCCTGCACTCATGGAATCACTTAGGCATTACCCATGCACTCCTTCAATCACCCAGGCAGTACCCATGCACTTATAAAATCACCCAGGCACTACCTATGCCCTCCTCTAATCACCCAGGCACTACCCCTGCACTCATGCAATCACCCAGGAGTTACCGATGCATTCCTCCAATCACCCAGGAACTACCCCTACACTCATGCAATCAGCTAGACATTACCTCTACACACATGCAATCACCCAAGCATTACCTATCCACCCCTCTAATCCCCCAGACATTACCCTTGCACTCATGCAGTCACCAATGCATTAGCTATGCACTGCTCCAATCACCCAGGCACTAGCCTTGCACTCCTCCAATCACCCAAGCAGTAACTATGCACTCCTCCAATCACTCAGCCAGTACCCATGCACTTATAAAATCACCCAGGCACTACCTATGCACTTATGCAATCACCCAGGCACTACCCCTGCACTCATGCAATCAACCAGGCTGTACCTATGCACTCATGCAATAACCCAGGCACTATCCTTGCACTCATGCAATCACCCAGGCACTAGCTATGCACTCATACAATAACCCAGGCACTACTCTTGCACTCCTCGAATCACCCAGGCACTATCCATGCACTCCTCGAATCACCCAGCCAGTACCCATGCACTTATAAAATCACCCAGGCACTACCTATGCACTCCTCCAATCACCCAGGCACTACCACTGCACTCATGCAACCACCCAGACATTACTCCTACACTCATGCAATCACCCAGACATTACTCATGCACTCCTCCAATTAACCAGACATTACCCCTGCACTCATGCAATCACCTAGGCATTACCCATGCACTCCTTCAATCACTCATGCAGTACCCATACACTTATAAAATCACCCAGGCACTACCTATGCACTCCTCTAATAACCCAGGCACTACCCCTGCACTAATACAATCACCCAGGTGTTGCCTTTGCATTTCTCCAATCACGCAGCCAGTACCCATACACTTATAAAATCACCCAGGCACTACCAATGCACTCCTGCAATCACCCAGGCAATACCCCTGCCCTCATGCAATCACATAGGCACTACCTATGCACTCATGAAATAACCCAAGCACTACCCTTGCACTCCTGCAATCACCCAAACACTATCCATGCACTCCTCCAGTCACCCAGACATTACCCCTGCACTAATGCAATCACCCATGCATTAGCTATGCACTCCTCCAATCACCCAGGCACTACCCTTGCACTCTTCCAGTCACCCAGGCAGTATCCATGCACTCCTCCAATCACCCAGACATTACCCCTACACACATGCAATCACCCAGGCATTAGTCATGCACTCCTTCAAACACTCATGCAATACCCATGCACTCCTCCAATCACCCACACATTATCCCTGCACTCATGCATTCACCCAGGCATTGCCCATGCACTCCTTCAATCACCCAGCCACTACCCATGCACTTATATAATCAACCAGGCACTACCCTTGCACTCCTCCAATAACCCAGGCACTACTCTTGTACTCATGCAATCACCCAGGCACTACCCCTGCACTCATGCAATCACCGAGGCATTACTCATGCACTCCGCCAATCACTCACACATTATACCTGCACTCATGTAATCAACCAGGCATCACCCAAGCACTTCTTCAATCACCCAGCCACTACCCATACACTTATATAACCACCCAGGCACTACCCTTGCACTCCTCCAATCACCCAGGCACTACCCCTGTACTCATGCAATCACCCAGGCTGTACATATGCACTCATGCAATAACCCAGGCACTACCCTTGCACTCATGCAATCACCCAGGCACAAGCTATGCACTCATGCAATAACCCAGGCACTACTCTTGCACTCCTCCAATCACCCAGGCACTATCCATGCACTCCTCAAATCACCCAGCCAGTACCCATGCACTTATAAAATCACCCAGGCACTACCTATGCACTCCTTTAATCACCCAGGCACTGCCACTACACTCATGCAACCACCCAGACATTATTCCTACACTCATGCAATCACCCAGACATTACTCATGCACTCCTCCAATTATCCAGACATTACCCCTGCATTCATGCAATCACCTAGGTATTACCATTGCACTCCTTCAATCACCCAGACATTACCCCTGCACTCATGCAATCACCCATGCATTAGCTATGCACTCCTTCAATCAACCAGACGCTATCCTTGCACTTCTGCAATCACCCAGGCAGTATCCATGCAGTCCTCCAATCACCCAGGCAGTACCCATGCACTTCTAAAATAACCTAGGCACTATTTATGCACTCATGCTATCACCCAGGCATTACTCATGCACTCCTCCATGCACCAAGGCATTACCCATGCACTCCTCCAATCACCCAGGCACTACCCTTGTACTCATGCAATCACCCAGGCACTACCTATGCAGTCATGCAATAACCCAGGCACTACCCTTGCACTCCTCCAATCACCCAAGCACTATCCATGCACTCCTCCAATCACCCAGGCACGTCCCTTGCACTCCTCCAATCACCCAGGCACTATCCATGCATTCCTCCAATCACTCAGGCACTACCCATGCACTCATGCAATCACCCAGGCATTACCCATGCACTCCTTCAATCACTCAGGCACTATCTATGCACTCCTCTAATCACGCAAGCACTACCCCTGCACTCATGCAATCACCCAGCCAGTACCCATGCACTCTTGCAATCACCCAGGCATTACCCATGTACTCATGCAATCACTCAGGTAGTACACGTGCACCTATCTAATCACCCAGGCACTAGACATGCACTCATGCAATCACACATGCACTACCCATGCACTTCTCCTTATATTACACTTGCCACAATTCATACAACACATACAAATGTGTCTAATTTTAACCAAACAGGCGATTCTAATAAGAACCATTTTTTTCTTCTTTTCTTCTTTTATAATTTTTTTGTATTTTTTCAACTCTTTTTTGTGTTTTTTTTTTAATGAAAAAATTAACAGAATGAACGGAGAAAACTTTGGAAACATTATGCAATTAGGAAATCATTGCAAAAATAATAAAAAATAAAAATTAATAATGGTGGTTTTTAACAGCAACCACGATAGCATCCACCGATTGCTCTCCATAGCAAAGAATTTTTTTACACTTTATACAACGCTGCTCCACTCCAGCAAATTCAGGTATAATATGAGGTCTGGCAGTAGTGGAAGAACCAGATGATATGCTTGGCCCTGCAACTTCGTCTTTAGTTGCCTGTCTTTGTAGGTTTCGACGTTGTTGTTCTCTCGCGAGACGCCGTGGATGCATAGTTTGGAGGTGTTTCAGCATCCAAGAGGCCCTACATGAATATTTTTTGTCCGATCCACGTGAGAGGACCTTTTCGCAAATTGTGCACGTATCCTTACGTGCATTCACTTTCTTCTCCCCAGCAGGAATGGAGAAAAAGGCCCATACAATACTTTCATACCTTTGTTTGACAGGTTCTTCCAACTCTTCTTCTTCTGGAGGAAGCTGTTGCGCAGGATTTGAAGAAGCCATTATATCTTGATGTGAAAAAAACACCAAAAAAATCCAGACAAGAAGAGAAAAACACAAGAGCTGTGTCTCTGTAGATGCTGTTGAATGAATGAAAAAATTGTGTGGGGTCCTGCAAGTTCTAGAATCAAAAGCTTCTTAACCAATGAAATGCTTTCTTTTGAAGTCACATGGGATTCGCGCACCCGGCGCGCAAGCGGCGCGCACCCGAGGCGCACCCGATGCGATTCCAGAAAACTATATTTAACAATAATATATCTTTATTCCAGTTACAAATATGTGATATTTACAATTATGTGAAATAATCTCTTGGTATAATATATATAATAAAGTTATATACATATACTTTTTAATCAAAATAATTTACGATGGATTCGTGCACCTGGCGCGTCCCCCGGAAATACGTAAGTGACGTTGCGCGGGACAAGAACCGCGCACCCTTCGCATACCGTATGCGCATCGTACACGACTTAACCAATATGGCGGCAAAATTCTTGGATTCGTGCACCCACCGTGACTGGTACACGATCGGTACGCAAATCCACTTTAAAAAAATATGTAAATGCATATTTTAGAAAAGAGAAAACATCACATTATTTTTATAAAAGTTTAAAAATTTAGAAAAAGCATTTTTGGGACATTATAGTTAGAAATTAGCATTTAAAAAACCTTTGAAATCCACTGAAAAAACCATAGGTTTCAGGGACGTTATAGTTAGAAATTAGCATTTAAAAAACCTTTTTGCATAAATGGTGAATATCAAAACACAAATATACCATTCATATATGCCTTACTACCTATTGAACAAAGTTGCACTTATTCAAACCATTTAAAAACTTTACTCACACACAGCCAGCCATACAAGCCTGTTACTACCACTTCAATCAAAGCATATGGAGATATTTCTAACAATCTGCACTGCAAGTGTAGAATATGCTACAAACAGTCAATTTGTCTTCGAAATAAAAAAAGGTTGCACTAGCCTAAGTCCTTGTCACATAGGTAGCTAACCACTACAATTTACGTATAGAAATCCCTCTCTATCAAACAAAATGAACATGAACTAAGCCCCCCAGAGGATTATTTTGAAGACACATAAGTTGGCAGACTGCAGCGTTCTGGACACAATCCGAAATCCAGGTACCAATGTGGAATGTCTATGACAGCACCATGAAACAAGGAGCCAAAAAAAGCAATGCAGTGGAAGGATGGCACAATGCCTTACACTGCATGCTAGGAAGAGCCCAACCTACACTCTATAAATTTATAGAAGCCCTACAAAAAGAACAAAGCTATCAACAACTGCGAATAGAACAATTAGCAACCAAAATTAAACCAAAAACTTGCAAACAAACCACTAGAATGTATGACATGCTACAGTATAACGTAAACCTCTCTATAACTAACAAATGAGTACATTACTTAGAATCAGAGTCAAGACCCTATTATAAAATAAATAATAACCTACAAAAATCCCCTAAAAACAAAAACATAATCAAAACCAGCACAACAAAATTATTTTTAAATAAATAATTTACATACTATTTTTAACTTCAGCCAAAGATAAATAAAAGTATAATTTCAAAGAAGTCTGAGGAATACAAATATTATGTATATTATTTATATTAAGAATATGAATCTCACCAACCACAAACCTCAAATAAGACATATCATAAAAATTAATTACTGCACATAAAATATATTTTAACAAATATCAATAACATAAAACTGTCATAATTCACAAAATATAACATTTTCTGCCAATAAAAATTACTTGAATTGTACTTACTGTTCGTTAGCTGCAAATCCTCCTTCGTTTCCATGTAATCAAAAAGTATAATCCACCAAAATAAAAAAGAAACTCCAAGAAGTCCATAAAAAAGCAAAAATGAACTAGTCCAATAGAAATCCATCAAAGTAGTCCAAAGTCTTCACGAACCATAAACAAATTTAAAAAAATGCTTAAAAAACAGATAAGCTCCTGGAAAACTGAAAAAATAAAGGAAGTCACAGTAAAAAATATTGGTTTACTACAAACCAAAATTGATTTCCTTAAAAACTAACTCCAAATGTCGATAAAAGACATTGACAATTGAAAACCAGCATATATGTAATTAATATAGAGTGCACACATTCTGTATAACTTGTGTTTAAAAAGTATTTATAAGAACTGTATTAATGTATACAAAATGGTAAACAATTGAAAAAAGTACAGAAAAATGTAAAAAGTGCAAAAATGTTTAAATATAATTTACATGGTTTATTTAATACAAAAATTGTATTCAAAGGGAGCCTAGAACTGTTGACGGAGGGCCAGGAGGCTCGGATAGGGATTCGCAGTGGCAGGTGCCATCACTTCGCCATGAGAGGAGGGACTTGCACTGCAACACACATAATGCAATTTATTTTTTTATTTTATTTCTAAAGTTTTATTTAGCCCGAACATGACCTGTGAGGGTATCAGAGAGCTTTACAAACGATTGGAAGTAAGGAAATAGGGATGCAAACAACAACATAATCAAGAGAGGTACAACTGTGTAAGTATTGAGGCAGGCGAAATCTCTTGGATAAGTCAACGAAACAGTAGATATGGTCCGACAGTCTAATAATAATCATGGGTGAAGATCTTGAGATGAGTTGTATGACCTAGGAAAGAAATGTGTTCATAAGTTATAATTTAACTTCTTTAAAGGAAGCAGTTGAGAGAATCAGTCTAATTTCAGCTTGTAGGGAGTTCCACATTCTCGGGGTAATACCTGAGAAGGCTCTGCTGCAAGTTTTCTTTTTATAGAATTTCTGTGCTTTCAGCACCAAGTGCTGGTGCTTCTAGGTGATCTGCATCCACCAGATGATTCTATTTTTGTGCCAAGTACCTTCGGGTGATGTAATGTAGTGCTTTATGGGCCATGCAAGCAATTTTTACAAGTATGCTTTCCTCATGTGGGAACCAGTTAAGGGCTTTAAGATCCCTAACCTGACCAGTGAGACATTGGAGAGGGACTGGTTAATCTTAATTCTTTAAATTCTGTTATAGAGAAATCAGGTGAACCAGTTTAGAACGGATCTAGAAAGCCACATCCCCCATTCAAGTAAGTCTAGGAGACTGTCATGTTTAACCGTTTCGAACTCAGATGATAAGTCTAGGAGGATTAGGAGGCAGGATTTGTTCTGATCCAGCACTTTTAGTACATCATCCACTCTATGTGTGAGGGCCGAATCAGTGATGTGGCCTTGACGAAGCTGGATTGGAATTGGTCTAGAAGTTGGAAATGTTCAATGTGGTTGCAAAGTTGGACCTGAATGCATTTTTCAATGAGCTTAGCTAAGGTTGGAATGTTGGAAACAGGGCAGAAGTTGTTAAGGTCCTAGTGATCTGCGGTGGGTTTTTTCAGAATAGAGGTTACCTGTCCTACTTTTAGGCAGTCCGGGATAGAGCCTTGCTGAAGTGAGGCATTTACTATCTTGGTCCAAAGTGGAATTAAAGAGGATTTGATCTCTCTGAAGATATTTGATGGTAGCAGGTCATTGAAGTGGTCCGAAGTTTTAAGTGCTGTAAGGATGTTGTGAATTTTGTTTTCGTTAAAGGTTTTGAATGTATTCCAAGGAGCTTTGTTTTTGGGGATGTGTCCTGTGAGACCAAGTGGCTCAGCTATTCATGAGGGAGGGAGGCTGATAGGCAGTATAACAGGAAGAAGCTCCCTTGCTGTCTGCAGATCATTTTCAATTGTTTTGGTCTTTTATTGGAAGAAGGAGGCACATTCCTTGCAGTGTGGCAGTAGATTGGGTTCAATTATAGCTGGGTTGGATTGATTATTTGATTGTTGTTTCACCAGTTCAAAGAGTTTTTTAGGTTATTTTTTGGCTAGATCTAGCTGGGTTCTAAAGAAATTTGCTTTCGAACTTTTGATTCGTTATTATAGGTGTTCCTCACCGATCTTAAGCATTTTTGGTGTTCTATGGATGGAGAGAATTTCCTTGCTCATTCTCCCAGTCTTAGCATGCGTCTTTCTGCGTTTAGACTGTCATTGAACCATGGTTTCAAATCTTTGGTGGAAATTCTTTTTAGTTGTAAGCGTGCAGTTGAGTCGAGGATGTACAGTATGGAGGTATTATAATGTATGAGCTTGGATGTTTATCATGTCCGCTTGGGGGGGCAGGATGTTGTTGCTGAGCAAAGTCAGATCAATCAGGTTTATTTAAAAAAAAAAAAAAATTATGTTCCGCATGTTTCTTTTCCATGATTCAGGTTTCTTTGGATGAGCCTTTTTTGTGCTTACAGCATTTGTGATGCAGAAGGTAATACGATGATGATCGGTCCAGTCACAAGGGACAATAGATTTGAGTTGGATGGTATCCACCTACGCGATGATAAGGTCTAAGGTCTCACCCTTGTTGTGTGTAGGACTGTCTCAGAATTTGGCCAGGTCAAGGTCGGCTAGAAAGGTTTAAAGCTGTTCATTGATGAGTCATTCAGGTCATTTCAGTGTAGGTTAACCCCTTCGGTGCATCAGACGGCCGGGGGCCGTCCGACGCACCAGTGCTTATGTGTGTAGGACGGACCCCGGCCGTCCGATCACATGGCACTAGAAATCCCTCTGGTGTGGGCACCAGAGGGATTTCTTTTCACCCCCAACCGCCTCGGGAGCTGGGGAAGAGCTTCCCCAGCTCCCGAGGCTGTGTAGATGGTTCCCCTAAAATGACGATCAGCGCGCACGTCGCGCTGACGTCATTTCAGTGAAACCGAAACTGAAATGAGCCAAGAGACTCATTTCAGTTTCACTTTCTGCATGCTCAGGGGCTATCTCAGCCCCCTGAGCACATAGAAAGTCAGGAGAGGTATCGTTGTTAAGGGGAGAATCTCCCCTTTCCAATGGTATCCCCAGGAGGGCAATCCCCAAGCAGGGATCCACCCACTAGGTACCAGAGAGGGGGGAGTGGCCCCTTGGGCAAGGGCCTTTGCTCCCCCCATAATAATTAGGGCAAATTCAGTCTTCCTGCCCCACCTGGGAGGCAGATGGGGGCAGTAGCCCCCAATCTGCCCCCCCGGGGGGGCAGAAAGCTCACTAGAAACCTGGGATTTATTTTACTATGTAAATTAGGGGTGGGGGCTGCCCAATATGGGCATGCCAATGCCCACACCCCCTGCAATATTATGGTCTTTCTGCCCCCCCTACAGCCCCCAATCTGTTCCCCCGGGGGGGCAGAAAGCCCACTAGATGCCAGGTTTTTTTTTCACAATTAATTTAGGGGTGGGGTGCCCAAGATGGGCATGCCAATGCTCCCACCCTCCCCCCCACAAAGTTCCAGTATTTCTGCCCTGTCTGGGGGGCATATGGGGGCAGTAGCCCCCAATCTACCCCCCCGGGGGGAAGAAAGCACCCTAGATGCCAGGGATTTTTTTTTTTATGGGTCCGGAGTGGGGGCTGCCCAGAATGGGCATGCAAATGCCCACACCCTACCCCACAAAGAAAACAAAAGACTTTCTGCTCCCCCAGTAGGCAGATGGGGGCAATAGCCCCTGATCTGCCCCCTGGGGGGGCAGAAAGCCCACTAAGCACCAGGGATTTTTTTTATATATAGGTAGGGGTGGGGGCTGCCCAGAATGGGCATGTCAATGCCCCCACTCCAAAAACAAAATGCTACAGTCTTTCTGTCTCCCCCGGGAAGCAGATGGGGCATTAGCCCCTTATCTGCCCACCCGGGGGGGGCAGAAAGCCCACTAGCCACCAGGGATTATTTTTTCCAATGTTCGGGGTGGGGGCTGCCCAGACAGGGCATGTCAATGCCCCCACCCCCCCAAAAAAAGTTGCCACAGTCTTTCTGCCCAGAATGGGGATCCCATGCCCCCCACCCAAAAGAATAGCCACAGTCTTTCTGCCCCCCTTTTTTTATTGGGGCAATAGCCCCCAATTTACCCCCTCCCCAGGACAGCAAAAAGCCCACTAGGCACTGACTTTTTTTCGGAATGTGCCTACCTGTGGATTTTGGGTCCTAGCTCAGCCGGCACCTAGGGAAATATAGCAAACCTGTATATTTTTGAAAACTAAACACCAAGGGGAATCCAGGATGGGGTGACTTGTGTGGCTCTCACTAGGTTCTGTTACCCAGAATCCCTTTCAAACTTCAAACCTTGTAAAAAAAAAAACATTTTCCTCACATTTCAGTGATGGAAAGTTCTGGAATCTACGCAGATCCACAAACTTCCACCCACCCAGCATTCCCCAAAGTCTCCTGATAAAAATGGTACCTCACTTGTTTGGGCAGGCTTACTACCCGCGACAGGAAACGGCCCAAAACGCAACGTGGACACACCACATTTTTACAGTGAAAACTGACCCTTTTTTTGCAAAGTGCCTAGCTGTAGATTTTGAACCCAAGCTCCGCCGGCACCTAGGGAAACCTAGCAAACCTATACATTTTTGAAAACTAGACACCCAGGGGAGCCCAGGATGGGGTGACTTGTCTGGCTCCCACCAGGTTCTGTTACCCAGAATCCCTTGCAAACCTCAAACTTTGTAAAAAAATAAACACATTTTCCTCATATTTCTGTGATGGAATGTTTTTCAATCTGCATGGATTCACAAAATTTCACCCACCCCGCATTCTGCAAAGTCTTCCGATAAAAATAGTACATCACTTGTGTGGGAAGACCTAGTGCCCATGACAGGAAACGACGCGAACGCAACGTGGACACACCACATTTTTACAGTGAAAACTGACCTTTTTTTTGCAAAGTGCCTAGCTGTAGATTTCCCTGTGCCAGCAAAGGAAAACCTACCAAACCCACACATTTCTGAAAGCTAGAGACCAGGGGGAGTCCAGGGAGGTATGGCTTGGGTGGATTCCCCAACGTTTCCCTACACAGAATCCCCTGCAAACCTCAAATTTTGATGAAAAAAACAAATTTCTCTCAAATTTCTGTGTGGGAAAGTTGTAGGATCAGCGGGATGACACAAATTTCCTACCACCCAGCATTCCCCCAGGTCTCCCGATAAAAATGGTACATCACTCTTGTGGGTGGGTCAAGTACCCGCAGCAGGCAAGGGGCCAAAACGTATTGTGGAGACATCAAAATTACCTTTCACAAAACGATCTGCTTTTGCAAGGGGTGTCACATGCATTTTTGGTCCCGGGATTGGCGGCCATCTAGGGAAAACTACCAAACCCACACATTTATGAAAACTAGAGACCCCGGGGAGTCCAGGTATGTATGGCTCGCGTGGATCCCCAACGTTTCCCTACCCAGAATCCCCTGCAAACCTCAAATTTTGATGAAAAAATCAAATATTTCTGAAATTTCTGTGTGGGAAAGTTATAGGATCACCAGGCTGACACAAATTTCCTACCACCCAGCGTTCCCCCAGGTCTCCCGATAAAAATGGTACCTCACTCTTGTGGGTGGGTCAAGTACCCGCGACAGGCAAGGGCCCAAAACGTATTGTGGTGACATCAAAATTACCTATCACAAAACGATCTGCTTTTGCAAGGGGGGTCACATGCGTTTTTGGTCCCGGGATTGTCGGCCACTTAGAGAAACCTACCAAACTCACACATTCCTGAAAACTAGAGACCCAGGGAGTCCAGGGAGGTATGGCTTGCGTGGATCCCCCAACGTTTCCCTACCCAGAATCCCCTGCAAACCTCACATTTTGATGAAAAAATCAAATTTTTCTGAAATTTCAGTGTGGGAAAGGTGTAGGATCGCCTGGCTGACACAAATTTCCTACCACCCAGCATCCCCCCAGGTCTCCCAATAAAAATGGTACCTCACTCTTGTGGGTGGGTCAAGTGCCCACGACAGGCAAGGGCCCAAAACGTATTGTGGAGACATCAAAATTACCTATCACAAAACAATCTGCTTTTGCAAGGAGGGTCACATGCGTTTTTGGTCCTGAGCTTGGTGGGAGTCTAGGGAAACCTTCAAACCCACACATTTCTGAAAACTAGAGACCCGGGGGAGTCCAGAGAGGTATGGCTTGCGTGGATCCCTCAAAGTTTCTCTTCCCAGAATCCCCTGCAAACCTCAAATTTTGATGAAAAAATCAAATTTTTCTGAAATTTCTGTGTGGGAAAGTTGTAGGATCACCGGGCTGACACAAATTTTCTAACACCCAGCGTTCCCCCAGGTCTCCCAATAAAAATGGTACCTCACTCTTGTGAGTGGGTCAAGTACCCGCGACAGGCAAGGGCCCAAAACGTATTGTGGAGACTTCATAATTACCTGTCATAAAACGACCTGGTTTTGCGGGGGGCACCTGGGTTTTTGGCCCCGGGCTCGAGGTCATCTAGGGAAACCTACCAAACCCACACATTTCTGAAAACTAGACACCCTGGGGAGTCCAGTGAGGTATGGCTTGCGTGGATCCCCCAAAGTTTCCTTACCCAGAATCCCCTGCAAACCTCAAATTTAGGTGAAAAAAATCACTTTTTCCATACATTTTAGAGTTGGATCACCATGCCGGCACAAATGTCCTACCACCCAGCGTTCCCCTTGTTCTCCTGAGTAAAATGATACCTTACTTGTGTGGGTGGGCCAAAGGCCTGTGACTGGGAAGAGCCAAAAACATAGGGATAAGGGGCCAGATGTATCAAGCCTTTTTCCCGTTCGCAAACGGGCCGATTCTCAGAATCAGCCCGTTTGCGAACGGGAAAAAGCCTTTTGGGATGTATCATCCCAAAAGGCCATCGCAAAATAGGGAATCGCAAAATTTGCAATTCCCTATTTTGCGAATGCATTTAAGGAATCCTTAAATGCAATTCTGGAAGCACACAAAAGTTGCGATTTGGCATTAAGGAATCGCAAATTACCACCAACTTCAAGTTGGTGGTAATTTGCGATTTCCTAGAAAAATTCACTTTTTTGCATTTTTCAAAGTGTAATGTGGCGCACCCACATGCATATTTCAGGGGTGCAACAGGGTGTCCTTTTGGCACCCTTGCACCCTTGAAATTGCATTTGCAATTTGCGAGTACCTATTGGGTACTCGCAAATTGCGAATGTCTTCCCATTCATTCCTATGGGCCTCTAGGCCCATAGGAATGAATGGGAAGGTATTCCTTAATTGCGATTCGCAATTAAGGAATATGTAGGAATCGCAATTATTATTGCGAAACCTACATACATTGCATTTTGAGAGTCCTTGATAGCGAATCGGTAAAATTCGCTATTAAGGACTCGCAAAATACAATGATGATACATCTGGCCCTAAAGGTATAGCACTGAGAATCCTAACCACTACATTTTAAAAAAAATACGTTTTTAGCGGATTCTGCATTGGACAGCCACACAAGTGAGGTATCATTTTACTTGAGAGACCAGGGGGAACGCTAGGTGGTAGGACATTTGTGCCGGCACAGTGATCCTACACAAAAATGTGTGGAAAAAGTGATTTTTATAGCTAAATTTGAGGTTTGCAGGGGATTCTTGGGTATCCACGCAAGCCATACCTCACTGGACTCCACAGGGTGTCCAGTTTTCAGAAATGTGTGGGTTTGGTAGGTTTCCCTAGATGGCCGTGAACCCGAGGCCAAAAAAATAGGTGCCTCCCTCGCAAAACCAGGTAGTTTTATGAAAGGGAATTTTGAAGTCTCCACAGTATGATTTGGGCCATTTCCTGTTGCAGCCACTATGCCTACCCACACAAGTGAGGTGCCATTTTTATCGGGAGACCTGGGGGAACACTAGGTGGTAGGAAATTTGTGTCAGCCTGGTGATCCCACAACATTCCCACACAGAAAAATGAGGAAAATTTGATTTTTTTCACCTAAATTTGAGGTTTGCAGGGGATTCAGGGTAGGGAAACGTCGGGGATCCACGCAAGCCATACCTCCCTGGACTCCCCAGGGTGTCTACTTTTCAAGGTGTGGGTTTGGTAGGTTTCCCTAGATGGCCCCTGAGCCCGGGGCCAAAAACCCAGGTGCCCCCCCCCTTGCAAAACCAGGTCGTTTTGTGATAGGTGATTTTGATGTCTCCACAATACGTTTTGGGCCCTTGCCTGTCGCGGGCACTTGACCCACACGAGTGAGGTATCATTTTTATCTGAAGACTTTGGAGAGTGCGGGGTGGGTGGAATTTTGTGGATCCACGCAGATTCCAGAACTTTCCATCACAGAAATGTGAGGAAAATTTGTTTTTTTGACAAAGGTTGAGGTTTGCAAGGGATTCTGGGTAAGATAACCTGGGGAGAGCCACACAAGTCACCGCATCCTGGATTCCCCTGGGTGTATAGTTTTCAAAAATGTATATGTTTGCTAGGTTTTCTTAGGTGCCGGCAGAGCTAGGGTTCAAAATGTACAGCTAGGCACTTTGCAAAAAAGGGTCAGTTTTCACTGTAAAAATATGGCGTGTCCATGTTGCATTTTGCGCCGTTTCCTGCCGTGGGCACCAGGCCTACCCACACAAGTGAGGTATCATTTTTATCAGAAGACCTTGGGGAATGCAGGGTGGGTGGAATTTTGTAGATCCACGCAGATTCCAGAACTTTCCATCACAGAAATGCTAGGAAAATGTAGTTTGTTTGAAAAAGTTTGAGGTTTGCAAGGGAGTCTGGGTAAGAGAACCTAATGAGAGCCACACAAGTTGCCCCATTCTGGATTCCCCTGGGTGTCTAGTTTTCAAAAATGTATAGGTTTGCTAGGTTTCCCGAGGTGCTGGCAAAGCTAGGGTTCAAAATCTACAGCCAGGCACTTTGCAAAAAAAGGGTCAGTTTTCACTGTAAAAATGTGGTGTGTCCACGTTGCGTTTTGGGCCGTTTCCTGTCGCAGGCACTAGGCCTGCCCACACAAGTGAGGCACCATTTTTCTCTGAAGACTTTGGGGAATGCGCGGTGGGTGGAAGTCTGTGAATCCATGCAGATTCCAGAACTTTCCATCACATAAATGTGAGGAAAATGTGTTTTTTTTTACAAAGTTTGAGGTTTGCAAGGGATTTTGGGTAACAGAACCTGGTGAGAGCCAGACAAATCACCCCATTCTGGATTCCCCTAGGTGTCTAGTTTTAAAAAATGCGGTGTGTCCACGTTGCACTTTGGGACGTTTTCTGTCGCGGGCACTAGGCCTACCCACACAAGTGAGGTACCATTTTTATCGGGAAACTTAGGGGAACACATAATTGAAAAATGTCCTATAATTCACATGCTAGTATGGGTACTCACAATTTTGGAGATGTGCAAATAGCTACTGATTCTAAACTCTATATTTTGTTCACATTTCAGAAATACATAGGTGTCTTTCATACCGATTTTTCACTGTTTATATTTTCCCAAATGAATTGCTATGTACCCGGTACACAATAAAAAACCATTGCAAGACGCTGCTCAGTTATTGGCTCCGGGTTCGTAGGGTTCTTGGTGAACCTACAAGACCTATATATCCCCACAACCAGAAGAGTCCAGCGGATGTAACAATATATTGCTTTAAAAAATCTGTCATACTTAGAAGAAGTTACAGGTGAAAACGTTGGCACAAATGGCTGTTTTTTTCAACTCATTTTCAATTTTTCCTATTTTCAACTGTTAGTTTTATTAAAAAAAACCTTGAAGGATCTACACAAATGACCCCTTGCTGAATTCAGAATTTTGTCTACTTTTATTAAATGTATAGCTTTCTAGGATCCATTATTGCTTTTATACCCATTTCTACCATTAACTGCAAGGAGGTTGAAAGCACAAAAAATAGCAAAAATAGGATATGTCCCAGTAAAATACCAAAACTGTGTAAAAAATGTTGATTTTCTGACAAAAGTCAGTCTGGCCCTGAAAGCTGGGAAGATAGTGATTTCAGAACCACAAACCCTTTGTTGATACCATTTGCAGGGAAAAATCCATACGCTTTCATCTTCAGCACTTTAATTCAATTTTTCCCCCAAAAAACAAAATGTGGCTGTATTTTGGCTAATTTCTGGGTCCCCTCCAAGGGAATCAACAAACCCTGGGTACCTTTAAAATTCCCATGGTGTTGGAAGAACAGGACGCAAATTTGGCATGGATACCTTATGTGGTCAAAAAGTTACAGGGGCCTAAGCACGAACTACCCCAAATAGCCAAAAAAAGGCTTAGCACAGGGGGGGGGGGGAAAGGCCTAGCAGCGACAGGGTTAAAGTCTCCAAGGAAGATCTGGGTAACTTTATGTCCAGCATTGGTTGTAATGGCTTCCATAATTTGCTCAATGAATTGTAGGTTGTCTCCCGATGGATGGTAGGTCACATGAAGTTTGCATATGGGTCTGTTATTACTTGAAATGTCAATGCACAAGTATTCGCAGGAGGATAGGGCAACGGTTTGTGACTGTTTCAGTAGAATATTTTTGCTGGTGATGCAAGCGATCCCACCACCAGCTCTGGTAGCTTTATCTAGTTTGATGATGTTGTGAGAAGGGGGGACTAGTATGTCTAGAAGAGGAGTGGAGGCATCATTAAGCCATGTTTCTGTAAGGATAGCGAGGTCAAGCTCATGTGTAAGGATGAGGTCAGAGATATCTGGCACGTGTCTAACAGCCGATCTGCAGTTGAGAAACATGCATTTCAGGTGATTATTGGAGTCAGCTGAGGGAGTATGGGTGATAGTAATATGTTTAAGATTATCTTTGCTCATGGCTCTAGCTTTGTGACTGGGTTCTCTATGTGGGTTAGCAGGAATAGTGTGCATTTGTCTGAGAGGTTTAGAGTCAACAGTGTTAGAATAGTTATAACTAAGGAGGAGGGCTTGGATGTCACTGTCAGTTAGTCAGTCCTTCAGTCTAATGGGCCGGGTGAGGGAATTAGAGGAGGGTATTGTCATCCATCTTGGGAGAGGAGAGGAAGAGACGCGGGAAGGCAGCCAACAGCAGAGGTTAGTGGATTGGGTGTGGTTATAGCAACAATTCATCAGAGACCTTCTGGGCCCCTGATTGGTCAGCAGCTCCGAGGTGATGCTTGTGAGGCTTTGCAATTCTGCCTTGAGTTGCCGAAGGTTCAGGGAGATCTCATCTAGTGTAGATCCAGAGAATCATGGAAAGCGGTGTCATATTGTGGGGTAGGGGGATAGGTGATGAGGGGGTGCCTTGGGTTGCGGTGTAGGAATTTTGCTGGTTTTAGAGGACCAGCAGGGAGTCAGTCTGGTTGTGTATGGAGTTCAATTGGAGAGGGGGAAGTGAGGAGCTCGAGTGCTGATTGAGGCTCATATGAGATAGGTTGTTAGGCAGTGCAGGGTGTTCAAACTTTGATAGTGTCCACGATTGGGCTATGAAGGGAGACAAAGGAACACAAGCGGGACCAATGAGAGTTTGTTTGGAAAACAGTGAAATAGTCATGGGGCAGTTGTTGGATTCAGGACTGTGTAGTTCTGTGCTCCCTGTTCTAGATGTGTGGTGTGAATGAGGTCTGGTACGACAATTCATGGGGGGTGCCACGGACCTCTCCAAGGGAGTCATAGTAGAGGTATTGAATGTAGGGGTTTAGGTGGGGGGCAAGTGTGGGGGATGAATAGGGAGCTAGGTGTGTTGAGGGTCAGTGTGGGGACTAATAGTGGTTCCATAGAGATGGCTAATGTACTAGGTCCATCTTGGGAGGGGACGGCTTCTTTTCTAGACATAGTGATCTTGAAGGTAGCAAAGATTTTGTCCAGTATTTCAAGGTTGCTATTTGAAGTTTGGATGAGGATAATCCCATTGTTATCAGGCCTGGGCGTAGTTTGCGAAGTGACAAAAAAAGACAGCGGAGTTCCGCAAGTGGCGGAGTGCAGTGCGAACTGCCGTTCACGCTGGTCTTCCTGCCGCTCGGGTAGAAATTCTACCCGAGTGGCAACTCGTGCTCGCGAACTTACCATACGCGAGCGCGAGGAGGGAAAAAACTCTGCTGCAATACACGGATCGGCGTTTTCTGCACTTCGCGAGCTCCACGGAGAGCAGAAAACTCCGCAAACTCTGCGAACGGAGCAGAGTTCACCACCCAGGCCTAATTGTTATATAGGGATATGGTTGCATTTGCACTGCAGAAGGGTGAGGGCTCTATCGAGAGTCTTCTTGAAGGTAGTGATCAGGAGAATGGAGAATAGGGCTTTCCTCCATTGCGCTCGTCTTTTTGTGTAGAAGATAAGGTCATTAATTAAAGCTCCTTTATTTGAACAGAAGTGTCAGAGATTAGTGTTTTAGGATGAGATTTGAGGAATCTGTGTTTAAAGCTTTTCAATGCATTTTTAGATAGATTGGGTGGGTACTTAATTCTAAAAGCATTACATCCGACTGGCTTTAGGTTGGTGTTGAGTACTCTGGGGGAGTTGGGAACCATGATTGGGGCAGCAACTAATGACCTAATGGAAGAACGGGGTTAATAAAGGAACAGGGTCCAGAAAAGAATTGGGCTGCTACCTGAATGACCTAGGGCTAGTCAAGCCGGGTGCCTAAAAGGTAGTTTCCCGACCCCTAGATATGGTCAACGATAGTACAATGGCGAGGGAAAGTATTAGGCCTGAATGGTGGGGATAGGGGGAAGGGGCTGTAGGTCGTACCCTGGGAGAGTGGGGTGAGAAAGGGAAAGTAGATGTGTGTGTAAAATGTTCCAACTGTGCACATACAATCCGCAGATAAATGTCTAATGTACAGTTATTGCAGACAAAAGCAAGGGGAGGTAGAGGAGAAGCAGAAAATCTGACTCTAAAACAGTTCTAGTGTGGAAATTCTTCACATGTGTAAAATGATTCTGATACCGAGTCTTTAGGAAAAGATCAGGAGAATGGATGGCCGTGGAAAGGCAGTCGTAATTAGGGCCTGCATATCTCTTTAATTGAATTAAGGTAGGTTTAAAGTGATCTAAAAAGTTAGATTTAATCCTAACTGTGTTCAAACCAGTCCTCATATAAATGTCAAGTGCACAGTGAATAGAAACCAGAGCAGGGGAGGTATAATGAGGAGGAGTAACATGTAAATCTGACTCTTAAAACAGTTCCAGAGCAGAAATTCTTTAAAAGTTCTACAACGAGGTCAGGATAAAGGGTGGCTGAGACAAATGCTGTCTAAATTAGGTCTGTTATGTCCCTTCAATTGGATTAGGGTAGGCCCAGTACCAATGTAATATGGCCGCCCCTCTGGAGTGACTTTAAGGATGGGATTTGAAATTAAATACTTCTTTGCTTTCTCTGTAGTAATGTGATTGAACACCTATATCAATAGCTGTACAGAAAGCTCATCTGACATTTTAGGTTGGGTTAGGCAGCAAAGTCCATCTTTGCTTTCTATGTAGCAGTGTTATTGAGGTCCTGTTTCGGTAAATCCTTAGAGAGCATGTCAGCCATTTTGGGATGGGGCCAGTGAAGAGGAGAAGAAGACACCCAAAATGGAGGGCCTGCTAAGCCCCAAGAAACCCATAGAAAGGCAAAAATGTGCACCAATCCCGGTCGGGCTCAAACAAATTGGGCAAGCCAGACCAGGCGAGCTGGAGCAGAATCCCCGTCATGAGGTCGTGCAGAACTCGAAATAGGCCAGTAGCACACAAACAAGGGCTCCCCAATCAGTGCCAAACAGCAATAGTGCCCTGGAGTCAGCAACATTCATGAGACTGTACTCGAAACAGCTGGCAGCATATGCGCAGCCGCCACACGCCTTGGGATAAACAGCTCAGAGTCAGCCAACATGGGTGCTCATGCATGAGCGACCAAAGACAGCTAAAAGAGTCCCAGGGGTCCGGGAGGATGCAGTCCTGGGCAGAGAACCCCCAAGCAAGTCAAGGCCGCTCAATCCTCGTCTGAAGCACCACAGATGTGTGCCAAATCCCAGCGCTGAATCCTCACTCAGCAGTACTCTATGGGAGATGGCGTAGGAGAGCCAGACTCACCTTCCAGAAAGAAAGAGCAGTATCATTGGGGTATGTCATATTGGACAGCTTCTTAGGGGGCAGCAGCCATGGGACCCACAGTGCCCCTCATCTAGGAATGTAGTTAAGCGTGGTCGAAGCAGAGCTGCCAGACTCTTCCTCCAAGGGCAGGACCATCGGATCAGGGCAACAAGATGTCGGGGTTCAACTTCTCATACTGGAGGCCAGTCTGATGTAACTTCGGCCGTGAGGAGCCTCTCACAACATAAGCATGTAGGAGGAAGTTGGGCGGGTCACCAACCCGGGGAGGACAGGGAGAAGAGGACACTCACCCACCCTCAACGCGCTAAGGCAAACTGGATTTGTTTGTTGACCCCAGGCGCTGAGGTTTCAAGGATGCCTGCTGCGCAAATACCGAAATCCCATCCGCGATGCTACAGGGGAACTTCAGGGCATCCAGGAGATCTCCGCCAAGGCCACAGCAGTGTCCCAAGTCACCAGTTCATCCAGGTATGTGCAGAGCAGGCGGCAACTGGGCATCCAAATTTGGTGGAGTGCAAGGCAAGAATCAGCAAACAGTCAGGAGAGGATGTAAATTGAAAAAAAAATCTTCAGAGTCATGCATGTGAGTTAAACAAATTTCAGTCGGATGCTTCTCAAAGTGTTCTTCGTTACAATGCCCTATAATGTAGAGGTGGATGGCTGGGTGAAAGCAGGGACTTTCATGGATAGCTTGTTTGTGGGGCTCCAGCTCGACCGGCCATCTTCTTCAGTATCTTTACTGATTTCCACCATGAAGAACGTGTTTGGGCAAAGCAGGGGCTAAGTGCGGGCCTGCCCATGACCGTCGGAGCCCGGAGGAGACCGGGCTGGGTCACCTGTCTTTGATTTGCAACTCTGGAGGTACTGTTTAATATATTATCTTGACTTGTGACTATTCCAATGAGGGTATGGTAAAGCTGAAAGTTCCAGGAGGGTTTTTTACCTCCATCCCACCAGTAGCAAGCACTTCGACTGACCTGATGCTACAAAGGGCTGTGTGGGTCATAACTACTGAAATTGAACTAACAGAAAGGAGATTTTCTCTTGGCTCAGGTACTGCATTAGGAGCATTCGGTTCTAATGTGGCCCTTTCCTCCACTTTCCTCCTTCATCAAGCGCTCCCTCCCATGCTCAAATTGATAAGTTGTTTACAACCACAGATAGCCCACAGCCATCTGCAAGGCCAAACGGTCTAGGTAGGCGACCTGAAATACATTTGTGGAGTTTGCTAGTTAAACCTACACGGATTCTATGCCCCTCGCTATGGTGCCGTCAATGAGCACTGAAGGAGCAATCACATCTAATCCTCCTTGGGTAGCACAACTGTTGGAGAACAACATTGTTAAAGTCAAAGGTTTGCATGTTGCAGATCTTTCCCCTCTTATAGAATGCCTGGCAGCCACTGGTCAGGGTTTGGCTGCTATTAAGCTACTGCATGCGCAGACTGCAGCTGCACAAGCACTAATCAAGGCCCCTGGGACTAACCTGGGTGAGGTAACGATTTTAAGCAACCCTTCATGAGCAGTTGAGCCCAGGTCATTACCTAGACCTAAGCTGGGTGGTCGTTATCCCGAGCCCTCAATTCCAACCCTTAATTGGAACCGTGCACGCCCAAATATTTGTTCACCACAAGGTAAAAATATAAGCCACCATGAGGGGAATAATCATCAGAAAGGATTCCTTTCCTTGCAAGAAGATCAGAGGGAAACACATGAAGAACATTGAACTGACTTGCTCGGTATAGGGATTTTCCTTTCTCCCCGGCAAATAACATTCTATTGGCTCGCAGGGTGGGTTAGATTGGGTCAGGGCTGGCAGACTGCTCAGGTGACTGTCTCATCATCAATTTTAAATCACCACTGCTAGTCCAGAGTTTGCTCTTCAGGCACCTTAGCAATCAGATAGCCGGGAGCAACATTGTGCTGTTACCATTGGGCTATTTTTATAAACTGAGTCATCCTCCCTGACCAACCCCATTCAGCAGAAACTAGGAGTTACGAAACCATCAGTACTTGAATGAAACTTCCCCCTATCCAGGTGCAATTATGATGTTTTTGAAGTTCCCATTTCCAACCGCAATGACATTCTAGCAGGTGTGGATTGACTGGCTAACATTGTTCAGCCCGCTCCTTCCATCAATAGCAAAATGGTGGATGGGACTAGAGGAGTAACCCCCAAACTCTTTGAGAGGGTGCCAAAGACTTCCATTGACTTTGCTGAGCACTGAGTAATGCACGATTTTAATAACGGTTGCCAGATTGGGCCCAAAGCTCCCATCATCCAGGGATTAGTTGAATCAGGGTTTATTCCCAGTAATTCTCCTCCAACTCTGCATGATGATAATTCCAGAATTTCTTTTGCTGGAATTTGACAGGCACACCAACGAGAACTTTCTAGTCAAAATTTACCATCAGAGTCCCAATATGATCTCATGAATAGGATGTCGCCAAGGTCAACTAGGGATAGCGTTGCCTCTTCCACAATGGTTAAAGCAATAGAGAGCAAGGGTGTATCTTCCTGCTTGGGCAATGATGGGGAAATTGTCTTAGGCCACACAACCCCATCCACTAAGGTAGTTTTGTGGAACATAGCAGGGCTCTCATCTAAATTAACCTGCCCAAAATGGTGTCAATTCATCGACACGCACGGCCTCTGTCTCTTTCAAGAGATGGTCTTTGAAGCCTGTGTTTCGCACAGGCTTCTTTAGCTTCCATCAGGAAGCTGTTACCTCTGGAAAGGGAGACCCTAGGGGTAATTAAGATATGGGTTAGTACTACCCTTACCTGTGTGATTAAAGAGATTAAATTGGGCTCTCCTAACCTAATGGGTGTTAGCTTTACGTTCCCACATTTATAATGTGTATTGCAGACCATTAGGGAATAAAACAGAGTCACCGGCCATATAGCTTTTGAATACCCATCTGGCAGCACTACCCACTGGAGAAATGAAAATTGTGTGGGGGGGGCATAAACTGCTAATTTGAACCACTCAATGCCAACAGTGAGGCCCTCGCTTTGGAAGAAGACAGTATATGGTCAATACCCGGACTAGTTATCCCCCCTATCAAAAGAAGGTCTCCACTGGCACTTCAATGGAATGCACTTACACTTAACAAGGGCTTTACGAGCCTGCAATGGCAGAACTACCTCTGACAGGGAGGGCAATCATAAATTAAATCGCACGCAAAGTACCAGCCTCATTGACTATGTATTAATGGAATTAACGTTGTGGCCTCATCTAATCGATATGGTTGTAGCCCCCCACTACAATAGTGATCACAATGCTCTTATCCTTTCAATTAGGCTCTCAGTCCATATTAGCCCAGTTAATTGCATTGAACACTTTGATAGAAGGCTCTGTTTGAGCAATAATCGGCGCAGAGTGAAATGGAGTGTCATGAGCAAGTCAAAGGAGCTAGTTGGGTTACTCTATAAACAAGTTGCTGAAAGCATCGGGGGTTTGTTTCCACTGGATCTGTCATTGGACCAAGGGGAGATTCTGAATAAGATCAGCACTTTCAACAGCCAGATGTTTCTGAGCTTAAAACAATATTTTCATTTAGAGACCAAGCAGGCAGTAGGGAGAGCCTCCCCCCCTTCCTCGTATAATAAGCAGTGTAGAAGTGCCAGGGCAGCGCTCACTAATGCTATAAAGCAACACAATAGATCCCTGATCCAAGTGACAAAGGGGGTGTACCAAAGCACCGTCATCAATAGAAAAATAACGTGGGAGCATGGGAGATTGAAAGACCTAATGGTTGCGGTTGGAGGAGGGGACCACGGTTCCTTTTGGAACATTGTGTTCACAGGATGTCGCGATGGTTTCTGCACTTTTGAAAACCATGTCACTGGATCAGTATGGATTGCACATTCTTCCAGCTTGTAGTCTATGCCAGGGGAACATACCGTCTCCCAAAGTTACCCAGTTGGCACCTGCACTGACAGAGTGATATGAAAATCTATTAGGAGGCCAAGACCCACTGAATGGAGGGATCAAGAAAATAGTTCCCAATAAAGTACCAGGGTTAGATAAGATCCCGGGAGCTCATATTTTGCGCTGATCTTCAGTGCCATTATGAAAGGGGCAACCATACCTCTGCCCTGGGCTGGCACAGAAATCATACTCATTTATAAAAAAAGGTCCTCACTCCACTCCCTACCATCTAATTATAGGCCCATAAGCCTTATGGACAACTCCCAAAAGCTTTTTTGTAGGATTATCCTGGACAAGCTTCAGGACTGGCTAACCCTGAATGAGGTTTTGACCCCACCGCATGCTGGTTTTCGAGAACGCACCAGTACCATAGATCAGTGTTTCGACTATTTTGGAAGACAGTCTCTTTGGGGAATGGTCGACTCTATGTGGTTTTTGTAGACCTACGGTCCACTTTTGGTTTAGTACCCAGATCCTCTCTCTGGCAGGTGTTAGCCGAAGTTGGGATTCTCCAACACCTTTTTAGATGTAATTATTAGGCTACATGCACACAATTATGCAGAAGTCAGATGCGTTCAGTTGGGCGAATTGACTGATCCATTCCCTGTCAACAGAGGGTCAGGCAGGGTTGCGTCCTTGCCTCTACCCTATTTCCATTATATATTAATGATTTGTTAGCCTATCTAGAACATTGTGAGAATGACGCACCATGTCTGGTAAACATTAGGGTCCCTGCCCTTGTGTTTGTAGATGACACGCTATTGCTCTCCAAATCTCCTATGGGGCTGCAAAAAATTTAGATCAGTTTGAGGGCTTCCTCTGGCAAACGGGCTTAGAGGTTAACATACGGAAACCTAATTGCATGGGTGATCCCTTTAGAGAGCCTGCACACTTTTTATTTCTTAGCGATTACAATCACTGAACAGCTTGACTGGCAGACTCACATAGCACAGCGCAGGCTTAAATTGCAACAATCTACCGGGGTAATATTAAAAATGCACAGTGGGTCCCAATTTTACCCTATCTCCGAGACCCTTAAGGTCTACAACCACCAGGCTTTAGGAGCCGCTCTTTATGGTGTGGAGCTATTGGGGCACAGGGATGTGACTGCCCTGGTGGCAGCCGAAAATTGAGACATTCGTCAGTTGACAGGTCTTCCTATTATGACCCCCTTGTTCCCTTTTAGGCTAGACATGGGCCTCAGATCAATCTCCGATGGTATAGGATTTGGACCCATCCTGCATTGGAGAAGGATCTGGGCTACCCCAGAGCAATGTTCATATTGTCAAGGCCTAGAAGAAGTTATCTGCTCTCCAGGGTCAGGTAACTTACCCTAGATTAGGTATGTAAAAAAGACACCTACTATGATTGGGCATGAAAGATTATGGGTTGCTTCCAGGGAGACCTGTGCGACTAGCACATTATCCAGCAGGTCCAGCTATCGGCAATATAGAGTGAGAAACATACTGGGGGAGTTCACATTTAGCACTCTAACAGATGCCTTCCTAATGATGAAGGACACATTTGCCAAAGAGCAGTTCCTGGATGAGATTAAACCCATAGCTGCCAGGAAGCTCTTCTTGCAATTTCAGTATGGGACACTTCCACTTTTTTCCTTTACTGCTAAGTGGGCATGTAACTCCAGGTCAATAGTTTGGCTGTGCCCTTCATGCGGAGAGTCTAAAGAGACGGTTGAGCATGCATTATTCTTTTGCTCAACCTACCATTGCGGTAGGAAAAAACTGGATCACACCATTGTGTCAAAATTTGGGTATCAGGGAACACAAGAAGGCACTTTGAATATTGAAGTCCGATACTAGGCAATGTATAGTTAATGCAGTCTCCCGTTATCTGTTGTCAATGTGAAGAACCAGGCAGAGGCTAAGCACTTTGGTATCACAATATGGTGCTAATGAAGCAGCATTAGTGCACAAGACCTTTGTTTTATATTTATACTATTGTGTATTCTTTTTATCTATCGTACAGTTTTTATCCCATGTTGATTGTGTTTTTATCCTGTACATTTATGATAAATTGCGGAAATGAAGATTTGATGATGAGAATGGTATTAAAATATTGTTTATATACCAACATAAAAATGTTTTTGTATAATTGCAATTATATATATTACAAAATGTAAATATATACATTAACTATACATGAGAAAAAAATAAAAATGACAAACTGTGTTAGGTATCTTCATTATATTAAAAAATCTAAATATAAATATGGTATATTACAAGTGAACAACCAATCCCTATGTGAATTATTTTGTCGAAAATTTGGGACACTACTTAAATTACATCAACTACTTCTTCTGCCTACAAATCATTTTAACAAAAGTATTGGACACTAAAAAGGTTACATTTACTATCCCCACTCCAATCAAAACAATTTTGGGGAAGGTGTTGGAAGTAAAATGGGTTGCATTTACTGCTCCCACTCTAATCTAAACCATTTTGTGGAAAGTGTCGGACATTAAAGGGGTCATATTTACTCTTCCCACTCCAAACTAAACCATTTTAGAGAAGGTGTTGGACACTAAAAGGGTCACATTTACTACTCCCACTCCAAATGTAAACCATTTTGGGGAAGGTGTTGGACACTAAAGGGGTCACATTTAGTATTCCTATTCCAATGTAGGCCATTTTAGGGAAGAGTTTGGACAGTAAACAGGTTGCATTTACTATTGCCACCCCAAACGAAAACATTTTGGGGAAGGTGTTGGCCATTAAAGAGTTAACATTTACTACTTACACTCTAATCAAAACCAAATAGGAGAAGGTAGTAGACACACAAAAGAGTTACATACAAAATACATACTCCATAGTAAAGCATAAAAACTATTTATTTATAAATTTAAAAAGCATTACTTCTAACACACTATTACCAAAGAAAGCTATATATTTAACATGAACAAACAACATATTAAGGGGGTCATTACGATGGAGGGCGGATCGCCACCGCCCGCATGGCGGTGGCGATCCGCCCTACATTTCCCGCCACCCATTTACCCCCCGCCATATTAGCATGGCCGGGGGGTCAGCGGCGGATGTAAATACCGCCCGCCGCGTTACCCCTTGTCGATTTGTCGACCGTGCGGTAAACGGCCTTAATATGGTGGCGTGTCTGTGAGACACCGCCATCCATATTAGGATGTAGGCGGAGAGGTGCCTTTTCATGGCGGCATTACCGCCATGAAAAGGCTGGCGGTATTCGCATTTGGGGGCCCGTTGCGGGCCCCCAGGATGTTGGGGGGGTGGGGGGTGCACATGGGGGGTACCTATGGTACCCCCCTGCATTTGCATGCACAAGGTGGCAGGCACCGCGCGGTGCCTGTCACGTTGTGCATGCAACGCACAACATGCATTTGTACCTTGCGGCGGGTGCTGCTAGCAGCACCGCCCGCCGCAATGTAAACTATGCGGGATGCGCCCGCCAGTGTGGCGGGCGCATCGTAATGTGCCGGGCGGGACCGCCGCGACGTCAGCGGGCGGTCCCTGGCTCCGTTGCGGTGGCGGGCGGACTTTGTCCGCCCGCCATCGTAATGGGCCCCTAAATATTTTAATAATCAATAAGAAAATTAAATATATACATAGTAGTTAGCAATGAAACACAATTTAAATGAAATTCCTATATTATATTTACATTACAGTAAAAATTACTAAAATGAATTAAAAAAATAAACATAACTAAACAGAAAACAATATATTATATACTTTTGTTTTATACATACATAAAAATATGTAAATTCTTGTTACAAAAAAATTGTATTTGTAAAATATAATACATATAAAATATAAACATAATTAATATCTATTGAGTATACTTTTTTATTCACTATTTACATTATACAAATTATTTATACATTTATGAAAGTATTTATATTTAAAATAAAACAATGTTTTAGCACATAACTTATTAAAAATTTAAATAAAAAAATTGAAATTTCACATCAAAAAGCAAAACAAATATACTGCACTTAATTTTACAAAAATATATGTATCAATTGTATGCTTTAAAATAAATAATAATAAATAATAATATAACATTTTACTAATCATTTATGTTATACAATTTAAAATGTACATATTTTAATTTTCAAAATCTTTTAATTAACTAAAGCATACTTATAACATTTTAATTAAAAACACAATTTGTTAGTTTGTTTTTAATTTATCAATGCATTTAAATTAATAATAGCAATATTTGTCTGAATAATGAACTCATTATAAATATAAACAATCATTTTAAAGATATTAAATAATTAATATGAATATTACAAAAAATTACGCATAAAATCTAATTTAAAAATACACATTTTAAATATCAAAAAATTCAGTTTACATAAATAAATTGCTATAATTAACACACTAATCAAACAATTAAAATAACAAAAATACATTAAAATGCATATAAAAACACATAAAACAGTATTCTATACAACAGTATTTTATCTAACGATATTGTTTACAACAATATTAAAAACAACACTTAAAACAATATTCTTACCTTCAATATTAATGTCCACGAGATTTTTGACTTCCCGATATTTTTGACACAATATTTTGCTTTCACGAATTTTGTTTCAATATTTTGTCCAATCAATCAATCAATCATGTCACTTATAAAGCGCACTACATACCCGCGAGGGTCTCAAGGCGCTGGGGGAAGAGGGGGGTGGTGCTGCTACTGATCGAAGAGCCAGGTCTTGAGGAGTCTTCTGAAGGCCAGTAGGTCTTGGGTCTGCCGAAGGTTGGTGGGGAGGGTGTTCCAGGTCTTGGCGGCAAGGTGGGAGAAGGATCTGCCGCCGGCGGTCGTTTTCCGGATGCGGGGGACTGTGGCGAGGGCGAGGCTGGTGGAGCGGAGCTGGCGGGTGGGGGTGTAGAAGCTGAGTCGTCTGTTGAGGTAGGCTGGTCCGGAGTTGTGGAGTGCTTTGTGTGCGTGGGTGAGGAGCTTGAAGGTTATCCTCTTGTTGACAGGGAGCCAGTGCAGGTCTCTCAGGTGGGGTGTGATGTGGCTGCGTCGGGGGATGTCGAGGATAAGACGTGCAGAGGCGTTCTGGATGCGTTGCAGCCGTCTCAGGAGCTTAGCCGTCGTTCCTGCGTAGAGGGCGTTTCCGTAGTCCAGCCTGCTGGTGACGAGGGCGTGGGTGACTGTTTTTCTTGTTTCGGTGGGGATCCACTTGAAGATCCTGCGGAGCATTCGGAGGGTGTTGAAGCAGGATGAGGAAACGGCGTTGACCTGCTTAGTCATGGAGAGGGTGGGGTCGAGGATGACCCCTAGGTTGCGTGCGTGGTCGGTGGGTGTCGGGGCTGTTCCCAGTGATGTCGGCCACCAGGAGTCGTCCCATGCTGAAGGGTTGGAACCAAGGATGAGGACCTCCGTCTTGTCCGAGTTCAGCTTCAGGCGGCTGGTCCTCATCCATTCGGTGACGGCATTCATTCCTTCGTGGAGGTGGGCTTGGGCGGTGTGAGGGTCTTTGGTGAGGGAGAGGATCAGCTGGGTGTCGTCGGCGTAGGAGATGATGTTGAGGTTGTGCTGTCGGGCGACGTGGGCGAGGGGTGCCATGTAGATGTTGAACAGCGTTGGGCTGAGGGAGGAGCCTTGGGGTACGCCGCAGATGATCTTGGTGGCTTTGGATCGGAAGGGGCGAGGTGGACGCTTTGTGTTCTGCCGGAGAGGAAGGATGTGGTCCAGTCCAGGGCCTTCTCTTGGATCCCGGCGTCGTGAAGGCGTGTTCGTAGTGTGTGGTGGCAGACCGTGTCGAAGGCGGCTGATAGGTCCAGGAGGATGAGGGCTGCTGTTTCTCCGTTGTCTAGCAGGGTCCTGATGTCATCGGTGGCGGCGATGAGGGCGGTTTCGGTGCTGTGGTTGCTGCGGAAGCCGGACTGGGAAGGGTCCAGGATGTTGTTCTCCTCGAGGTAGCACCATCTAACATATTACATCACTCATGTTAAATTCCATTACTTTAAACTTTGTTTTTTCAATCATTATGTAAATGTGTAGTCAGTCAAATGAGGCTGCACTCATGAATGGTCTCAAAATAGTCAATTTATTGCAGTTAGCAGCAAGACAAAGATTAACACATTTTGCCAGATTCCTTGATTACAACCTAGTTTGTTCAACACTAGACACCATATTTAGGGCCTGATTATGAGATAGGGGGTGTGGGGGCATGCTGCCAAATCAACACCGTGCTCCCACACTGCCAAACTCAAGCGGCAGCCACCCGCCACATTCCGAGTTTCCTCATGGTCTGGCGGGCAGCCCTTTGGCAGTGCCTATTAGAAAGGCACCGCAATGGGAGCATCAAAGCCCGTTCCTGCACGACATGGACTGTGCAGTTCATGCCGTGCAGGAAAGGGGATGCATGAAACCCACGTGCCCCCCTGCATGTATCCTAAGGCCCAGAGGCAACAAGGGGCCCTGTAGGGCCCCCTTAGTTTCCTCACCACCAGCATTTTCATCGCATGAGCACCACCATGAGAGCGCTGGTGGTGAGTAAACTCTTAATATGCTTAGTGGTGCCGCTCCACTGCCAAGGATTGCGGTTCCCCGGCGGTTGTGGCAGTCTCATGGCCGCCAGAGCCATAATACGGCAGTCGGACCGCCGATGAGACAGTAACCACACTGCCACCGCTGCTTCCCCATGGGTTTGGCAGGCCACGGACTACCAAACTCATAATCAGGCCCTTAGAGTTTTACAGACAGTTAAAAAAGACTTCTTTCCCTCATGACATAAAAGAAATCTTGTAGAAACTTCATGCACATTCATTATGAAGTCCATATTTGTGATCCAAAGCAAACTGAAAATGTTAAAATATGGAATGCCATAGCTATAACAAATTCACAACCAATGCGTGGAAAGAGCATACTATTTCATATCCAATACTGCCCAAGTTGGAAAAAACTCATAGCCACATAGAAATTACCCCAATTTATTTTTATATAAATTATGATGTGAATCTCATATTTGGTATATCAGCATCTTTAGCATCTTGTGGTCCCCAAACCTGTGGAAAAAAGGAAAAAACATGAATACAGATGAAAAGTCATGACATATAAATTTTAATTCTTACCTGCCCTTAATTTGCCTTTATGTTATCAGCTACCTCTATATCATTCAGGTAAGTAGATTTGGAGTAAGACTAGTATATCAACACATTTCTTTATATGCTTAGCTTGACAACAGAGTGGTAGCTGGTATTTTGGAGTCGATAATGAACCTACATACATCCATACAGCATTCTCAATGATTATTAAGAAAAAAGATACTAAGGTCCCGAATGAGCATTTATATTGTTAAACTGTTCATGTGCTACCGGCATTTACATAATAAAGAATGAAGCTTGAAGGCAGTTGTTCAGAATAAATCATCATTAGTTAAAAAACATGCATGCCAGTCTACAAAACAGAAAGAGATTACAGTCTTAGGGCCTAAACCGATTCGGAGCCTACGTTTCCGACCGAATCGTACCCCGTTCCGAACGACCAAGTACTGTCACGTGGTCGCTAGGGACATTGTCGACATCTTTAAGTTGGCATGAGCACGGTAGCCATGATGCTGCTTTTGCGCACGTTACTACATGTCTTTATTTTTGAAAGACTCTGTTTATGCGTTTCACATGAGAACTCTCTGCTGAGCTCGTTCTCTGCCCGTTCCTGGAGTTTAGTCTGAACATTGTGAGCAAGGTCGATAAACACTGCCCTTTGTTATTCTGTTCTGGTCAGGCCCTAGCACCTAGACAAAATATACCAATGCAGCTGTTTTTGCTGGAGACTCGTACTTTGATATTATGGAGATGCATGCTTAGGAAACACACACTTGGAGAGGGACCTTTCCAGGGAGAAGAGCAACACGCACCTGTGATGTAGAAATACGATCTATGGCCTGAGGTATGGGGTCGGCTGACAAAGCCCAGAAATCTTCTATTATATACTAATACTTCTTCTTACCAAGGGGAGGGAGCATAGGCACTGTAATCCTTTCTCCATAGTCTTTGTATAATGACGTCTCCCTTTATGATATATGGCCTTACTGCAATGCTAACGATATTGGTGTTATGCATGTTTATGCTTGTTGTGGCACGTATACTGCATTTTAGAGCACGTTAGTTAAAATAAATATTTTAAACTATCTTCGTGTCTCTGTCAGATCTTATTGTGGACAAGTACGAGAGTGTGAGCGAAAAGGTGTGTCTTGTTACCGCGATTCCTGAGAGATCCTGGAGTGCTGTGTTCTGGGGTGTCTAATCATTGGTTTCTCCATTTGTGAGTAGGAGAGCGAGTGAGACACTATAGCTAGTCGATCGTGGGCTCGTGGGCACTAAGGTGGTAGGAAGGCTTAGCCCCTATACACCGTGGTCCCATAATCCAGAGCATAGTTCTGTGTATGTGCAGAATCCCTGCAACAGTACGATGCGAGGATCTCGTCAGCTGCGACCGAATCATTTTCGAATCCGAACCTGTCAGTCCGACTCGTTCAGAGCCGAATCGTGCAGCGTAATGGACCCAGCTTCCGAACGAGCGAGTACAATTCACGATTCGGACAGCTGTATCGACTCGGTCTCAGTGAGATGAAGCAGCTGTCAGAATCGGACTTCGGGGGGCCGTAGCAGGCCCCCTTCACCCGGGGCCCTCTGAATCGGTCACGGGGGGTGTCCATGGGTCCCCCTGATCCAAGCATGCACAGTGTGGCGGGCACCAGGGGGTGCCCGCCACAGAGTGTACGCTTTTCCCCAACCACCCCTTTTTGCTATGGGAGCCTGTGTACGCGATCGGTATACAGGCTCCCATAGAGTTCAAAGGGAGTCCGAGCGAACCGAGTCCGTCAGCATACGGATGCATCGTACTCGTTCGGTCGGACTCTCTCAGCGCGATTCACTAGGAAAGCCCTCCGGATCTGAGTCATACAGAGGGCTTTCCTAGCGAGATCGGAATCGGGCCCTTAAATTGAGGGCATCATTGAACTCCCACACCACATTCAAGTGGTCAATCATGAACCACATTTAAGACAAGTGAATGGTATAGGGCAATCACTTTAACAAATTGTTTACAGTTTGACTTCATTTTTATTTTAAAATAGTTACAAATAATTTTGTTTGTTTAGTTCCTACGAGGTGTTATTTTAAGTCCATGCCGCTTTTATTTTCTATGGGAGTGTGTTGCAATACCTGTAAGTGGTATTCAGACAAAATATCGAGTTTAAAATATCGTCCTACGGAAATATCGAGTTTAAAATATTGTGACATGGAAATAGTGTCAGCAAGAATATCGATGTCAAGACTATTGATTTGAAGGTAAGTAATATCAATTTTTAAAATATCGACATTATTAATATCGTTTGCAAAAATATAGCTGTTTAAAATATAATTTTTTAATTATTGTTATGTATTTTAGCATATTCTTTAAATGTATATGATTTTAATTTTTTGTATAATTATTGTTTATGATAGTTTATAAATTTATTAATTTTTTAGTAGTAATAAATTTAATTTAATTAAATTTCATGATTTTTAGTTCCGTAGTGGGATGGGGTTTATAGGGGTACAGGGTGGGAAGTAATTTAATTATAATAAATTAATGAATATTTTTTATTTTATATTATGTATTTAATTGATATATATTTATGTTAATTGTGTTATTTAATTTTTTTATGTAAAATTTAAGTGTGGGTTGTAGGGTTTATAGGGATAAAGGGTGGGAAGTAATTTATTTTTAATTAATTAATAATTGGCTAATTAACATTAATTAATTCATAATTAATTGTTAACTGTGTACATTTTTTTTTTAGATGCGGGTTTTGGAGTTATGGGGGTAAAGGGTTGGAAGTAATTTATTTTTAATTATTTAATAATTAGTTAATTAACATTAATTAATAAGTAATTATGTTGATTGTATTTTCTTTAGGTAAGGGTTGTGGGGTTATTTCGGTAAAGGTTGGGAAGTGATTTGTTTTTAATTAATTTATAATTAGTTTCTAATTAATATTTATTAATTAATTGATAATTATGTGAATTGTATAATTTCATTTTTTGGGGTGGGGGTTATGGTGTTTATTGGGGTGAAGGGTGGGAAGTAATTTATTTTTAATTGATTGATAAATAGTTGTTAATTAATATTAATTAAATAATTGATAATTATGTTAATTGTTTAATTTATTTATTTTTAGGTGCGGTTTGTGGGGTTTATCCGGGTAAATAGTGAGGAGTAAATTCAGTTTAACTAATTAATAATTATTTTTTAATTCTTATTCATTATTAATTTGATAATAAATTATGTTAATTGTGTAAATATTTGTCTGTAAAATTGTATGTGTGTGTTGTGTATGTTTTGGGGGTCTATGCAGGGAAGTACATTTACTGTAATTAATTAATAATTAATATTTAATTAATTATAATTAGTTTGTTGATAAATATTTATATTAACAGTGCAAATAATTTGTTTTTAAAAGTTAAATTTTATGTGCAGGTTGTGAGTTTTGTGAGGTTCTAGGGTGGAAAGTTAATAAATTATAATCATGTAATACATTTTTTTGGGATAATAAATAACTAACAAATAATAATTATATGAAAAATACTTCTGTATTTTATTTATAAAAACATTTGTAGGTATTTGTGGGTATCTGCCTAGATATGGCCACATTTCTCGGGTGACCAAGGACCTCCACTGGCTGCCTGTGCCACAGAGAACTAGGTTCAAGGTGTGCTGTACGGTCTTTAAGGCCTTACATTTGAATTGTCTGGCCTTAATAAAGTCTCGGATCACTAAGTACTGCCCCACCAGAGACCTGAGATCCAGTCACCTACCCCACCTAGTCATCCCCACTCATAAAAAACAAAGGACTGGAGGGTGTAGGTTCTCTGTCACTGCCCCTCGAGCATGGAATACATTCCCCTTGGAGCTTAGGACTACTTCTAACTACACTAGATTCAGACAACTTCTGAAGACATGACTCTTTAAACAGGCTTACCAGTAATTGTGGATTAAGGCCGCATTAGCTACCTAGCGCCAAGAGACCTTCCGGTGAACGTGCGCTTTAGAAATTGACAGTAACATAACATAACATATGTATTTAACATTGTAATATGTTTTTCTTTTTTAACATTCTTAATATTAAAAATATTTGTATTTTTTCACAACATATTTATATTTTTCATTATTTACTTTGTTTTTATACATAATTTGGCTTGTTCAAGATATTTTGTTTCTTTTTAACGTGGCACGGACTGGAGTCCCCACAATCCAACACTTTCCCTACTGTTGTACTGGCTGGAGTGGGAATAGTAAATTCTAGCCCTCTGCCATCCAACACTTTCCCCACTGTTGTATTGACTGGAGTGGGAATAGTAAATTGTACCCCTCTGCAATCCAACACTTTCCCTACTGTTGCACTGATTGGAGTTGGAATAGTAAATTTTACCCTTCCGCAATCCAACACTTTCCCTAATGCCATACTGACTGGAGTGGGAATAGTAAATTGTCACTCTCCGCTATCCATAATTTTCCCTACTGTTGTACTGATTGGAGTGGGAATAGTAAATTTTCTCTTTGCACTCCAGTAGTTGAATTACTATTGTACCGGCTGGAATGGGTATAGTAAATACTACCTATCCACAATCCAACACTTTCATTATTGTTGTATCTACTGGAGGGAGATTTGTAAGTTTTAGTTTGTTTTATTTTTTTTGATTTGTGTAAAGTGGGAGTAGTAAAGTTTATATATATTTACTATAATAAGTTGCGTAGTTTTGTATAAATTGTAGTTATAATAGTATATGTATTACATATATTTAATAATTTATCTTTAATTGCAATAATTTATATTGTTATGTTTTTGTTATTTTAAAATTATAATATTTTAAATTAATTATGATTTCAATGTGTAAAATAATTGTTTCTAAGGGGCTGATTACAATGGCGGACGGAAAAGTCCTCCAACCGCCGTGCTTCCAGAAAAAAAATGCTTGCATGTTCCATGGCAATACCGGCGGTCACATTAGGATGCAATGCATGTAAAATCCGACCACGGCAGTGGGATTTGACAAAACACCGCCCGCCACAGTCAGGAAACCAGAAAATCCGAGCGCGGCGGATGGGAAAGCTGTGTCATGGACTAAAAAGGCTGATTCACCAGCGGTATGACCGCACGGCAAATTAGGACGAGATGGCGGAGCTCTCGTAACGAGCATTGCGTTACGATCGCCGCGCTCATGCGAAGGCAACATGAATGATGGTCCAATGCAACGTCATAACCAGGCCTAAAAGTGGGCTGGTTCTCTCCGCTGCTCCGCACTGGCAGTTATGAAAAGCATGTGCCTAAACGGGTCCCTATCGGGCTCTCCATCTTCACCTTCAGGGTGGAAAAAAAAATAAAAAATGCTTAACTCTGCGATAGTACCATCCGTCGCTGATTTTGAGGTACCTACAAAAAGACTCATCTTGTCTGTATCATATAGTGTGAACTTGAGCACCAGTTACATAACACAAGCACACATTTATGTTTTGAATCACAGGATGTCTAGCTGACATGAGGCTTGAACCTGCTTCGCCAGCTCGAAAGTCTGCAGCTCTAGCCTCAGAACCACAAGCTCCCACACAAGAAAGGAAGCATTTTCGATATGATATACAACTAAGTAATACTTGTTGCTAATTTATCCCATACAATTTACAAGCATTGACAACAGTCCTTGCTTGTTGTAGGTGCAATGTTACTTGTGTCAAATAGCTGCATAAATGGACAGAAACAGCTATATCCCAGTGTGGGCCACACTATGCTAAGTTCAAATGTTTGGCTTAAGTGTCTAAGGCCACGCCCTCAATTGCATCTGACACGCCCCAATAATAGACCCCCCAGTTTTTTCAGCCCACTGAAAGCCCTGGTCATAACGGAAAAATACACCTGATGGTCATTCCTCATGTGGACACACCCACATAGCAGAGTATAAAACCAACCCCTTCACCGACCAACATCCTTTGCAAAACAACAGCATTGAAGGGCCAGACACCACAGCTGTTAGGAGAGGCAACTTATCACACAGCACACCATCACACCCACCTATCTCCACACACCAAGACTTTTCACCCACACACCTGACATGCCTTACACACTTCCACCACCACCTTCCTCTCTGCACTTGTCTTATATTTGCACAGCATACACCATGTCACAGAAAAAAATGCAGAAATTCACAGACAATGAGTTGTCAGTGATGGTAGATGAGATACTTAGAGTAGAACCACATTTGTTTGGAGCCATGGTCCAACAGACCCCACTTGTTTGAAAAAATCAAATGTGGAAAAGGATTGTCAACAAAGTCAATGCAGTAGGTAACACCCTGCGCACACTGCGTGACATCAAGAAGAGGTGGCATGACCTCAAGACCAGGGTGAAATACCGTACCAACAGGAACCATGAAACGGCTCAGAGAAGTGGCGGTGGCCCTCCCATTCCACCACTAACATTCACTGAATGGGAGGAGAAAGTGCTTGCCATCCTGCATCCAGAGAGTCTCACAGGAATAGCTGGGGGAGTGGAGACTGGTAAGTACCAACAAATTTATCCCATCACACTGTCATGTACTGTCAAGCACAACCATTGAGCTACAATTCCCAAACAAAAATTAACTTATGTACAATGCACTCTTTCAAAAACATGTCTCACATGGCTAACATGTCCTTCCTCTGCTTCACATTACAGGTAGGTAGCCAGCTCATGCTCTCTGGCCTCCCTCCCAAACAGCATGGAGCACCCTCCCCACCCTAGAGCCATGTGGCAGCCATCTCCCTTCACAGTACCTCCTTGCAGGTAGGTAGCCAGCTCATGCTCTCTGGCCTCACTCCCAAACAGCATGGAACACTCCCCCGCCCCAGAGCCATGTGGCAGCCATTTCACTCTTCAGTACCTCCTTACAGGTAGGTAGCCATCTTACTAGGGAGGGGGTTGTTGGGACATGAGAACAACACTACGACTCCCACAAGGCCCTCTGGCCTCACTCCCAAACAGCATGGAATACTCCCCCCACCCCAGAGCCATGTGGTAGCCATCTCCCTCCTCTACTTCACATTACAGGTAGGTAGCCAGCTCATGCTCTGTGGCGTCCCTCCCAAACAGCATGGAGCACCCGCCCCACCCCAGACCCATGTGGCAGCCATCTCCCTCCTCTGCTACACCTTACAGGTATGTAGCCAGCTCATGCTCTCTTGCCTCAATCCTTAACAGCATGGAGCAATATGACCACCACATTCCTCACTTGTTAGCCAACTCTTCAATGCTCCATATGTAACATTCACTGCGCACACAGCTAAGCTCACGTATATGTCACATAAATCACACTTTGAATCACAAAGTCCCATGTTAAGA
Source organism: Calotriton arnoldi (assembly GCA_963921515.1). Taxonomy (NCBI): domain Eukaryota; kingdom Metazoa; phylum Chordata; class Amphibia; order Caudata; family Salamandridae; genus Calotriton; species Calotriton arnoldi. The sequence continues at coordinate 224,608 of CAWUFW010013814.1, read as the reverse complement.
AATGCAGAGCCCAATCACGATATATACAAAATGCAATGTGTAAGTCCCAGTGTAGCAAAGCATGAAGGCTTATATGCACACAATACATGCATGGACACTCATTCAAAGAACACAACCCACATGATGTGAATGTAAAATGACCTACAGAAATTAGGAAATGTCTGCATAGGTGAAACATATTATTTGAAAAGTCTACAATATCCCTGCCTAAACTAAAGTGGATGAGCACCAAGTTGGTAGATGATGACATGTCCTTGGAAACGCACTGTCTGTACATGTTGAATGTTTGTTATTGACATGTCACCTCGCTAACAAGTAAAGGATGTACCTCAACATCATGTCATACTGCAGATAAACTGTTACAAATAACTATTATTTTCAATGCTAAAAGTTTGGTCTTCTCCACTAAAACATCAAAAACAGTGTCACCAATGTTGTGGAGTGTACTTAACATGCTGGCAATGTAACCTCTGTTCAACAGGTGAATCGCAATCAACAGCTGGTGAGACCACCACCAACCAGCAGAGCCAGTCTACCCCCCACCGGAGCATGAACTCTCAGATGCAGATTGTCTCCAATTCTCGGATGAGGAGCACCAACCTGGCCCTTCAGGCCTGCCAGGGCGTACTCAGTCTCAGGGCCTCATTGGCACCACCACCACCACCACAACTCTCAAAACAGAAGCAACAACAACGGTGAGCCCTGTACCAACTACCTGTGTAGCAACCACCTCCACCATCACCACCGCTGCCTGCAACACTGTCCCTGTCTCAGAGGTTACCAACACCACCACCCACGCCGAGGATGTTGGGGACAGTGTGTGGGTGCATGTACAGCCAAGGCCACAGGTCTGTGTGTGCAGAGCAGGTGGGAGGGCAACTGGGGGCCAATCACAGGAGGACACTGAGACTGAAGCCCTGGCCACTGTCGCAAGAGTCCTTGGGGTGTACCACCAGAACCAGGGACAAATGGGCCAGGTTGTAGATGAAATGCTTGAGCTCCGCTAGCTGCAAGGGTCCATGGACACCCGTATGGGACAACTGGTAGATCTCATGGGCCAGCTTGTGAGTGTTCTGAGGGACATACATGCAGCTCAAATAACGCCTCCCCCCCTCCAGTGGCCAGCCTGCTGATTCTCCCGCCACCCCAGCAGCAGCCACAGGGATGGATGAGCTGCAAGCCGATGACTCCTCAGACACCTCTGAGCCTGCAGTAGAGCCCCCCCACCAAACGCATGCAGGGTCGTCCGAGAAACACCACGGGAGGATCACGTGGCAAAGCACCAAGCCAAGCCAGGTCGCTGAGCCAGCCATATTGTCACCAGTGTTGCACAGAACATTGACTTTGTTGACCATCCTGTCCCACATTGCCATGCTGAAGGCATGAGTCTGTTGGACTATGGAATTCCACTATTGTGGTGACTACTCTATTTGTCTCTGTTGCCATCACTGACAACTGAAACACTCTGTATGCACAATTGACATCTCACTCACTTTAAAAGAAACACCATATGATTGAAAATAAACACAATTAAAACCCATGCCTTTGCGTGAGTTGTATGTTTATCAAAGTAAGTACAATGTAAACTCAGATTTCAATGTACTACAAGATGTGATTGTGACATCCATTGATAGGGCGGAGGGACCTAGAACGACACAAGAAGATAACATTGAGTTGTCATATGATGGTAGAACAGCAACAATACACTACTGGTCAACACTGTACAAGATTCATATCAGATAACATTGACCAACACCATCAACATAGACATCAGGTAAGTGGAAATACAAACACAGCGATGCACAAAGTACCCCACAGCAGTGTGCCAACAACAGCCAGCATCCCAACACATCATTAATGCTTCTTCCCTAACAGCAAAGCAAACTGACACAGTCATAGTTGCTCAATGCTAACTTATGCTCAAGGGAAGTAGTTGTTGATGAGCTGTTGATGTAGGTCAAGACCTTCCTCCTCACCACTATCATCATCACTGGGAATGTGTGGATTTGCAGCTGGAGGCTCCAGCTGCTCATCAGCATCCTGAATCAGGGGGATCTCTTTGCGCAAGGCCAAGTTGTGGAGCATGCAGCAGGCGACTATGATCTGACACACCTTCTGGGGAGAGTAGAGCAGTGCACCACCACTCTTGTCCAGACACCTAAATCTTGCCTTCAGAAGTCCAAAAGCTCGCTCCACTACACGATGTGTCCTCCCATGGGCATCATTGAAGCGGACTTTCCCTAGCATCCTTGGATTCCTCAGTGGGCTCAGCAACCAAGGCCTGTTGGGATACGCTGAGTCACCTAGTTGTGAGAAACACAGACCAATGTAATTGAACTATTCGAGGAGGAAGAGACCTGCATGTCACACATACACCACAATTATTGACACAGCTCATTCACCAACAAGCCAGGCCCTCTCTGGATGAAGATTTGCCATCAATTGTGGGATGATGCTGTTCTGCATTATGTAGGAGTCATGTGCAGAAATTAGGCACACACGTGGGATATTATCAGATCAGCTTGGCATACCACTTGCACATTTATTGAATGGTAATACTTCCTGTTACGGTAGATGTGCTCCCGTGCCTGTGGTGGAACAAGGCCAATGTGTGTGCCGTCAATGGCTCCAACAACATTTGGGATGTGACCAAGGTCATAAAATTCCCCCTTCACATTTGCCAATTCATGTCTCTTTCGAAAGTGGCTGTAGCTATACTTGTATGTTAACAATGCAGGCATGACATCACGCAACACCATGCTGAACATAGGTTGAGACATCCCACCTGCGATGGTCACCGTGTACTGAAACGAACCGGTGGCAAAGTAATGCAGGGCGGCCATCATCTTCACTGCTGCTGTCAAAGCTGTTGGATAGGTTTTGTGAGGCCTCAAATGGGGCTCCAACTGAGCACATAGCTCTTGAAGGGTAGGGCAATTGAGACTGAATTTCTTTATGTTGTCTGTATCCTCCATTGTCAACAGGTCTGGTATAGGCCGATGCACAGGTGGTCTTCTCCTTTGTAATCTGGCAGGGGACACATGTAAAAAGAGTCAAAGATGAGATGTGGGTAACAGCATACAGAATGACTCACACAACCACAACATTGACAGGACTGTTGAACCCGTTTAATGCACAAGTGACATGCATAGACAACTTGATCCGCTGTAGTCAATTAGGTTGCCAGGGTGTACATACTAACTACTGTCAATTCAAAATTAGACGATGTGTCAGGCATATGGTACACTGCTAAATCATGTGTACCCAGCCCTGTGGGTAGATGACACAGCACATATGGCAAACAACATCAATGCAGAGTGGTATGTAGCTGCTGTCACTGCACAAAATCCCCCGAGTCCCACAAAAAACAACATTATAACAAAATGCTGCCAGTGAGTGTAAGCTGCACAAGACTTCATAAATATACAGCACTGTGTACAGAAATATATGCACATTACCTGAGCAGACCATCATGACTGTGGGATGAGTTTGCATTACACACATTGCCATGTTCCCAACAATGAAACACAAATCCACAGGAAATGTGTATACATGCCCACATGGATGAAAATGACCTGTGATGACGGTCAGACCAATGCATTTTATCCCATGTGTACTCCCATTACATATGTGGGAAGACTGAAATTAAATGTCACACTCTCCAATCCATTTACAAGGTACACTTTATTTTTGAAAATTGTTTTGGGATCAGTGAGTCAATTTGCAAATCGAGAATGCAAATGCACAATGTGTTTACATGCGCGGTAGGCGTGGTCAGCCACTGAGGGTACAGGCATTGGCCCCAATTGAATAATGCAGGGTAGCGGTGGAGACATCCTGACCCCCGTGGTGTGACACCGCCTATGCGACTAACAGAGCAGCCAATGGGAACTGCCATTGCGGTAGTGCCTTACAGTTTTGAAGGTCACGGTAGGCATGCTCCACCACTGCGGGTACAGGCATTGGCCTCAATTGAATAATGCAGGGACGCGGGGGAGACATCCTGACCCCCACGGTGTGACACCGCCTATGCGACTAACATAGCAGCCAATGGGAACCGCCATCGCGGTAGTGCCTTTCATTTTTGAAGGTCCCGGTAGGCGTGCTCCGCCACTGCAGGTACAGGCATTGGGCCCAATTGAATTATGCGACCGAGGCGGACCAATGCCATTAGCAGAATAACACTGAAACAACCCTAGGGGCCTATATATGTGGTGTGAAATGGCCACTCTTGTCACTTGCCTACAGACACTGCTGCTTGCCATTCCTCCACACCAACTGCTGCTGTACTTCATCTCTCGAACCAGTAATGGCTCGTACTGAAGACATCAGGGCCCGTCTCTTCACTGCAGAGGAGCTGGAGGTCCTGGTGGACGAGGTCCTTGGCTAGTACGGGCAGCTATATGGTGCTCCAGAGGTACTGGTAAGTGAATTTGTAACTTCTTTTGAGTGATTAGAATGCTCACCCTATGTAACTGGACACTAGTATGTGCCTCAGAGTGCAAGCCAATCTTATTGCATTCAGATTTTGACATCTGCATGGCCCATACAGGACGTACAAGTTGTTGTACTTGAGTATAAGAGATATGAGTAGCACACCCTCCTATTTATGAAGCAGCATATAGAGGTCTCTAACCGGCGACATACTCACTGCCACAAGAGGTGGGATGACATCTGCCACCTCAACAAAAACGTTGCAGAAATTGCGCTGGGGCAGGTCCCTCGAAGTGGCAGGTTGGCGCGCCGGACCATGACCCCACTATTCGCCCGCATCCTGGTAGTGACACAGCCAGAGATGGATGGACGCTTGAGGGTCCAACAGCAGCAAGTTGGGGGTGAGTATTGGTCTAAGTGTGACTTGGTGCATGACTGACTGCATTAATCCCAGCCATGAGCTACCCAGGAACCTCTGAGATGTCTCTAGTGTAATGCAATCGGTTCAAAGTTGCCTCAGTGGCAATGGCATGGGGTTCTGCATGTGTACAACATTTGGATTCTCATGTAGGGAATACATGAACAGTGTCATTGCAAATCATCTTGACATGTCCGCATGTCCCATCTGGAAAATGGTATCTGAACTGAGCCATTCCTACACAGGAAAAGAAGTTGTGTGAAGTGTCTAGCACAGTACACTTGTCAGCCTTGTGTGTGCTGTGTGGCTCCCACAATATTATGACTCATATGATGATGTGCAAGTGGATTGAGACATGGACAAATGTGGACTCAGGGTGCAGTGAGTTAGCAGAGGTTACACCTGTCCCATGGGTGGTGTACAGCAAAATGATACAGATGACAGCATCACAGCGACACATTTAGGCAAATATCAGAAGCATGGCATCACATGAAGTCATTCCCTGTCACAGTGACAGCAACTGCACACAGGCGCTGATGGTGTAGATAGTGCTGATTGTAGTGATGCATTGGATGTTCTGCATTTGCTCATTGTGCACATGGCTGCATGTCTTTGTGAAGATTAGAAAGTGGAAGGTTGAAGCTATAGAGCTAAACGTGACTATTGTAAGATTGTCTTTGCACTAGGGCTTACCTAGGCTGTATGTGATCAATGTGTATGGTGAATTGTGATGTATTTGAGGTGTTGTACTGTCACTTTTGATGGAAAAAGGCAATGTCACTCTGAGTGGCAGTACTTACTATGTGTGCATTGAGGAGGGGTGTACATACGCATCAGTTCATGGTCAAGTTGAGGCTACTGGTTATCAGTGAGTGATCTCTTGTGACATTGATGTGTCATGGGTGTCAGCAGTCAGCACAACGTAGGGATGTCAGATGCCAAACACTAGCTTTTGTCACACATAGCCTGTCCTTATGGAGGCCACTCAAATCTTCATCTACAAAAAGGCACTCTCATGCCTTGGATTATTGACGGCTTGCCCTGAGATTGAAATAGTGTTGGTATGTGACATGTCACAACATGCAAGGCCCTTGCGTCACATTGCCCTAGTCATGCTAATGTGCATTGTCTTTTTGTCAACATTAGTACATGGTGCTTCGTAGCACTTTATCCCTAAAAATGTGTCCATGTAACATACACGGAGGTGTAAGTCTCAGAGACATCAACTGGCAGTGAACAGCAGTGAGCATCATGTTAGGGTGCATTGAGATATTTGTGGTGTGAACTTCCATGTCATTGATGCATCTACAAATCGGTCAACAATGTTCAGCAGTAGTTGTGCAGAAGTACCAACATAGTTGGATGGAAGGATGGAAGGTCACTTAACAAATGTCATGTTTCAGTTTGTATCTGTGGGTTTCAGTGAACTCATACTTCAAGTGGGAGAAACACAACAGAATTGGATGTGTAGTTCTCTTAACTAAAGTCATGTAGGTGTGTCTACACACAATAGGATGTTATGTTGAGATGTAGACACATGCACAGCAATTTGACTGTGTCAACGCATCATGGAGCATGAATGTCTAAAAAACATGTGTCAATGCATCATGTGATCAGGAAAAAGATTGGACTTATGCAGTCAGTACATGTACAAGTAAATTTTGGGTCTTAAGTCAAATGAATTCTGTTTGTATTGCATATCATCTTTGTGAGGAGGCCATTTTTCTGAACCTATGTCTCTGTCTCTTACAGCATCTATCGAGGGCAGGGAACGAGAGGGGCCTGACACCGTAGGGGAAGCAGCTGGCATTCGTGGTCCCCGGGAGTACAGTGACACTGAGGGGACCAGCGCCTTGGAGGGGGACAGGAGTGCCCTGGAAGAGTACAGGCCAGAGACACCTAGTTAATTAACTTCGCACTCCAGCGGTGACTCCACGGTGTTGGCGGACAAAGGAAGTTCGACATCTGCTTCTTCCTCCGCCACACCCCGTCCTGTGTCCACCCTCCCTGCTGCTCCCCAAACTGGTGCCTGAATTGCCCATTTGATGCCCCTATCCTGGGGTGATTTCCATAGCAGTGGACTGTGTTGCAAGTTTGTAGTGCAAGTTTTGATGCACACAAGTGCAGACTCTATTTTGAACTGGCCGTTGGCCTTTATGTTTGGCACTTTTCTTACAGATACAGAGTTTATGTATTAAAATTATATTTATGTTGTGAGCTTTGTTGCTGGCCTTGCTAATGATGCAGAACCATGTATGTGTATATGATCATCTGTTCCATGCTCTGAATGCAACATTCACAGTGGCATGTACTTGGTTTGCTGTTGCAGGTGTTCCCAGAGGTTGCAGCGACTAATGTGCTTATTGACTCAGAGGGTTAATGGGGCCATGATGCTTATCTGTGATGGTCTACTCTTGTCCTCTACATTAATTTGTCGGGGCTCTACTTTTGTACACATGTGATATTTGGATCCTCTACATCAACAACAACTATTTAGATTTACATGATGACATGAGGGGTGGACAGGGTGCATCATATGTGAGGGATCTATCTTGATGTGTACACACCAGTGTAGGTGTGAAGTTATCTTGGATAGGTATGGCTTCATAGTCACATGAGTACATTCACATGTGTGCACTTGACTACTCATGCAGTGTTATTGTCATGTCATAAGCTGATGTATTATTGTGTATGTGCCCTTGAGCATGACCCTTTCACACATGTATGATCCACTTCATGAGTCCCTGTTTGCTTACATGCTCAGACACCTGCAGGAGGTTGTGTGCACATGTTGAAGTTGTTGCCGGAGCAATGTGCAGTGTGTCAGTGTGACCTTGCAGTCCAAGGGTACACCTACTTGTGGGCCACATCATTTGTGAGTATGCAGAGTGTGTCACTGCAATGTGTGTGGTGGAAGTTTTGGGATCAGACATAGCTCTTGCTTACCTTTGTTCTCACTGTGCTGACTGACTCTGGTAAACAAACATTATATGTGACTTTTGCCATACATTGTTGTCACATTACACTTTATCTACTCCACTATGTGGTATTCAAATACATACCAGTGCTGTACACAAATTCAATCTCTGTAACTCCACTGTGTGCTGTTACAGTGTACCTGTGACCACTGTATGACAGTACAGTCACAAGAAGAACATTTGAGGCCTACACAATGTGAGATACTCCACTATGTCTTTTTGCTCTGTACACTCCTCACCTGTACAATACTCCTGTATACACCACTTCACTCAACAATATTCCACTCCATGCCATGCCAGTGTTTGACCCTCCCCATCCCTCCGTAGTGTGACACTATACTGTGGGAGAATGATTCGTGTCCAAAACCATTGTGCCTCTCAGCACTGTTTCACAATTTGATATGTGCTATTTGAGTCTACTCAATTGCAGTCATTGGTAATCCTGTATTGTACAGATGAGTTTACAGCACAGTCCTCTAGTCTTGTTCCATGCATATTTGTTTGCCTGAGTTGTGGAGCAGTAGGTGATAGCAAAAGTGTGTACGTGTTTGCTGAGGCACTGCTACCCATCCTGTGTGTGATGATTTGTGATGTTCTTGTTCATGGTGGTGAATTCAGATATGTCTGTCACTGGTTGTAGTGGTGTTCACACACTGCTTACTGTGCATGCACTGCTGTCATTGGATGATGCATTGTCCTTGACAGGTGTGAGGCCCCCTGATGTCCAGCTTAGATTGCTGTGGTATGTGTTAGGATGTGCATATGTTATGAAGTTGTTGGGGAGGGATACAGTATTTGGCATGTATTGGCTCTTTCTACTGACAAGTACATGTGTGTGTGTTAGAATGTTTTTGCAGGACATTTTGTGTAAGGAGTGTGTGTATTTGAATGCATCCAGATGGGTGTGTATTTGGTACTGTGAATTTCTTGTGTGCATGTCACATAAGGCAATGTGTACTCTTGTTTATTTGCTGGTTTTGTGTGCACAATTGTGCTATGGCCCCCTATCTTTGAGCAGTCACTTGTCAGGATTGTGCCTGGGAATGCTTGGGTGGCACACTGACACTATGGTCCCTTTGTAACCAGTGGAGTGTCTATGGCAGTCTTGGCAGATTTGTCTGGATGCACACACTTTGGGGTTATATGTGTCATTTGTTTTTGGAGAATTTGCTTTAGATGGATTATGCAGTCTATGCAGTTGGCCACAGGAGAAATTATATCTGTTATAGGGAGGACTGGGAGCAGATTGGCTATCCACTCTTTTGCTGCACATGGCCATGCTTGTTGGACTTCTTTTTTTTTTTTTTATTGATTTTCACCCCATTTTATAAAAGGCACATTCAATAGCCAAGATTATGGTACAATCAAAACCAGATATATATAACAACAATACATTGCCCGGCTTGGCCTAGTTACACACAAAAAAAAAGTTAATAATACGTTAATACACCACATTGCTTCACAAATACGGCTGGTAGTATTACATCATGACCCTCTATCCCCACCTGAGTTTTGAAGAAAAAGAAAAAAAAAAAACATCAGATACTACTTAACAAACTGTAACAAACTGTAATTATACCATTCCTACGTTTGTTGTATCCAATCTGTAACTGGAGCCCATATTTGGTATCCCAAGGCCCTTTTATCCTACCTTTTGTTTTATAAATTGAGGTTTCTAAATTATAGATAGCTAAAAATCTTGACCGCCAGTTAATGAACGGAGGAGGGTCAGGGCTGATCCATTCACTTGTTATACATAAGCGGACCAGAGCCATAGCAATAAACAAAATTGCAGTCATAAATCTCGACCTTGTATTTTCTGCCCTGTCAGATCCTACACCCAGAATTACCATGTCTGCAGTAATACTTATCGATGTTCCTAATATAATAACCAAAAATTTTCAATCTCTTGCAGGAAAAGACCTAGTCCAGGACAGGAGAAGAACATATGAACCGAATCTGCAGCTTGTAATCCGCACCTGTTACATTTATCCCCCCTCGAACCCCCCGATTTAGCAATCCTCCCAGGAGTGTAGTAAAGATCAAAGATAGACATGAAGTGTTGGCTCCTGAGTCTTCCCGTCATTAGAATCTGATTCGCCAGATCCAGAGAATCCTCTATATTTATTCCAATGTTCCCCAACTTATTCTCCCACTTTACATTCCATGTGCCAATATCATCCGGAAATACTTCCAATAATTGTTGATAAATCTGACCTATGGAAGATTTTTTCCCTATTCTTTCAATCAAGGGGATTTTTTCCAACCGTAACCCTGCACCTGTCCCAATCCTCCTTAAAAAACTACGGACCTGTAGATATTTAAAAAAATCTTGTTTTAATAAACCATATTTCCGCTGCAAATTTGTAAAGGATAGAAGTTGGCCGCCGTCAAACAAATCACCCAAAAAGAAGAGTCCCTTCGATCCCCATCTAAATGTGGCTTGATCCCGAAAAGTTGGTGGTAAAAGGCCGGAGGCAGAAAATGGGGTATAGACGTTTACATTTGGAATATTCATCTTTCGCCTAATTTGTTTCCAAACTAGATAGGCAGCCTTGAGTACCTTAAACTTAGGGGCCGAATCCAATTCGGGCCGGAAAAAATACCGACCGACTCGGTACGGGATAATAGTCCGACCGACACGAACCGGCGTTGCCCGACCTGGGAAGTACGATGAAATGCATGGGAATCACGACCGACTCGCACGGAACTCAAGGCGAACGACCGAACCGGTCGGAAACAAGCTATCCGGCAGGGAAACCACGCGAATCGAATCGACCGACACGCACCAGGAAATAATCCGAACGAAACGTACCCGCGAACTCCGACCCGCGCAGTACAATGCAATGGGTGCAAAAGCAGACCGATTCGTACGGAGCCCAAGCCGAACGACCGACACGCATACCAAACCCATCCGAACAAACACAATACTCCGCGACCGACGCGTACACCACATATGAAACTGAGCTGAAACACAGCGGGAACGACTCGGAGAGGCGCGCACGAGACAACTGCAACGTCCTACTCGGTCAGAAGAACGACTCCTACATGCACAATAATCACAAATGAGAAAATACAAAAAAAAAGGGCCAAACAAGCAATGACAAAGCCAATAAATACAGGGGGGAGGGAATGGAACAAGGACACACCCCCAACTCCACCTACATAAAGTCCACAAATCCCTACCATGATCCTTTGCAAATCCCACTTACCTGCCAGCACAGAACACCATCACACAGCAAACACAGACACACACACAGCTCATCCAACACAAAAGCCACACACCATTAGCACCTCAACAAATAGCACCCTCACACACACACAGCAAAACCTACACACACACACCCTCACTTGCACACACACACACATCAATCACCACCACCACCCATCACCATGCCCCCAAAGAAGAATCCAAAGTTCCTAGATAGTGAATTGGAAGTCATGGTAGACGAGATCCTGAGGGTAGAGCCACAGTTGTTTGGCACATTGGTCCAACAGACCCCCATGTTGCAGAAATCCAAGATGTGGGCGAGGATCGTCGACAGGGTGAACGCACAATCACCATGTTTGCGCACAAAGGAAGACATCCAGAACAGGTGGTATGATGTACGCAGGAGGGTCAGAGACCTACTCAAGAAGGATTACCTCCTGAGCCAGCACACCGGCAGTGGCCCTCCTGCAAAACCAGTATATCTCAGGCCCTGGGAGGAGAAGGTGCGGGCCATCCTCCCACCAGTGAGCATATATGGACTAACAGACATCCCAGAGCCTGGTGAGTACACAACTAATATACACAATATTGTGTGCCAATACACACACATCACTCTCAAGGGGACAGTCAAACCATCCACCCCTAGCAAATCAACAGCAACCAAAAGATAATCATCCCAAGATGTGTATGTCAGTTAGATAAACACAATACATGCCATCTCATAGTGATATGTCACTGTGTCATGACATGTACAAACCTAACAACAAATAGAGCAAGGCAGTGGCACAAATATAAGCAACAGACACTGCCTGATATTTTTCCACCACTAGAACACCACCTCACAGGGAAGCTCACTTAAAGGAAGGAATTCTGTGTATGCTGGTGAAGTTAGTGTAGCCAATAGCATGATGGGAGTTGGAGTCACAGATACTGCTCACCCTCACAATTGGCCCATCAACACCACTCTGAACCATGCTCACATCACAGGGAGTGGATAAGGGCTGACAAGATGGCTGACACTGGCTACTGCTGTGGGGAGCACAAGGCCCTGCTGGGAACTGTGTACCAACAAACAGCACAACACCACTGCCTGACATCCTGAAAGCCAACTTGCACTCCCTGCAATGCAAGCACGTTGCATGGTGGGATATCTGGCTGGCTGGGAAGGAGGACTCACAGCACTAACCATAGTTACAAGCAGCTCACCTCACCCCCCCCCCCTTAACACAAACTCCACATAACCCACCTGGGAGAATGCAATGCCTCACATACCAAATGAAGATCCCACAAAGAACCACCACCCTGGGAAATGCTGTGTGAAGCACAGGGACACACCTGGGACTTGTAGCCAAACAAACGCAAGGCCAACACTGTCAGCCTCCGTGTCAGCACAGGCACACTACCCCACAGGGAAGCAGAGTCCAAAGGAAGGAAGTTCGGGCATGCTGGGAAGGGGGGTGTAGGCAATAGCATGATGGGAGTTGGAGTCACAGATACTGCTCACCCTCACAATTGGCCCATCAACACCACCCTGAACCATTCTCACATCACAGGGAGTGGATAAGGACTGACAAGATGGCTGACACTGGCTACTGCTGTGGGGAGCACAAGGCCCTGCTGGGAACTGTGTACCAACAAACAGCACAACACCACTGCCTGACATCCTGAAAGCCAACTTGCACTCCCTGCAATGCAAGCACGTTGCATGGTGGGATATCTGGCTGGCTGGGAAGGAGGACTCACAGCACTGACCATAGTTACAAGCAGCTCACCTCACCCCCCCCCCTTAACACAAACTCCACATAACCCACCTGGGAGAATGCAATGCCTCACATACCAAATGAAGATCCCACAAAGAACCACCACCCTGGGTAATGCTGTGTGAAGCACAGGGACACACCTGGGACTTGTAGCCAAACAAACGCAAGGCCAACACTGTCAGCCTCCCTGTCAGCACAGGCACACTACCCCACAGGGAAGCAGAGTCCAAAGGAAGGAAGTACGGGCATGCTGGGAAGGGGGTGTAGGCAATAGCATGATGGGAGTTGGAGTCACAGATACTGCTCACCCTCACAATTGGCCCATCAACACCACCCTGAACCATGCTCACATCACAGGGAGTGGATAAGGACTGACAAGATGGCTGACACTGGCTACTGCTGTGGGGAGCACAAGGCCCTGCTGGGAACTGTGCACCAACAAACAGCACAACACCACTAAATGACATCCTGAGAGTCAACCTGAACCCACTGCAAGGGTGGCATGCTTCATGGTGGGATAACTGGGCCAGGTGGAGAAGGATGGCCGGATGTCCAACAAATACAACCAATGCTGGCCATGCACACACCTCAACATTCATATTGAAATGCCCCAGGTATGCATGACAATGTGCTACACCAATATCAACCTCTTACTGTGACAACTTAGGACAATGCAATGTACATGCCCGCATCCAGAGGTACAGTCACAACTGTCAGGTGTGTGAACCATTGATGTCTGTAGAAACATTACATACAATGTGTGTCTCTTCCAAATACAGGTGACGATGATGGGGACACAGCAGCAGGCGAGGAGGAGTCCCTGTCCCAGGCTCCGGGGACACAGAGCTCACTGGTGTGGAACAGCCTCTGCCCTCCTCGGATGGCGAAGACCTACCTGGCACCTCCGGTGTGAGTCATCATGCAGCACCAGCTGGACCAACATCTGCACCCCCTGCACCCACCCCTCCAACAACTGCCAACATACAGACCACCCCCGCCGACACGGACAGACCAAGGACCACCGCTGACAACAGCACAGGGCCCCAGGCCCACCGTGGAGCAATGGATGACAACACCACTAACAACCCCCAAGTGGGCCTTGGGTCACCTGTGCGTGCCACCGCAGGTCCTGCACGTGTCGCCAGGGGTGGTGGGAGGGGTGGTAGACATAGGTCGCTGCTTGCAGAGGGGTCTGGACTGCATGATGACCCACAACTGGTACGCATAGCTGATGCGTACCAGACTAGCACCGGAGAGTTCAGCCAGGTAGTGGGGATCCTCAGGGACATTCAACAGCACAGGCTGCCCATCATGCCCGCTTGGACTTACACATGTCCCGCATGGAGTCCAAGTGGGACACATTGCAAGAACAGACGGCGGTGCATAGGGACATATTACAATGCCTCCGCCAGATGTGCACCAACATGTCAACACCTCCCTGTGTGCCCACAACATCTGGTGCTGCAACAACTGACACCGCCACAGGGAGGGAGGAGGACTCTGGCGGAGAGTCCCCTGCACCGCCGCAGCCTGCACGTGAGGGTCCCCCCCCAAAGAAGAGGGGTCGTCCGAGGAAGGAAAACTGAGAGGTTGATGGCCACGTACATCCCCCAGGAAGCCAACACCTGTTCCGGAAATTCTCCTTTGTGTGCAAACGTACACCCTGTCGAATGCAACACTACTTTCCCACATGACATGGGGAGTTCAAGTTGGACTAATGTATCATATGACTGTGGACTTCACTCAGGACATTTCTGCTACCAAGACTTCCAACTCATCTGGGAACTTTGGATCACAATCCCAATGTACAGCACCCACCATCCTGTGCACTATACACACACACATTTCTGTAAATAAAATCACTAGTACACCATACTTGCCACTGTTGTTATTCAAATGTGGATACTGTTATGGTGATGATGTTCTGCTAAATTACACTGTGTATGCTAACTGCTACAGCAAGTACAACACCGTCATGTGAGTCATGGTGACGTGACACATATGAGGGAGACACACCACTAGGGCTACACAACACAGACACCAGGGCCATCGGACTCATCGCCCACAGTGATGTTGCCAGGAAATACAGTGGAATGCACAGACACCACACCTATTCAGAGTCTGTGCCAACTAGCCCACAGGTGCAGTAAGCAAATGTCAGTCAGATGTGTGACCACAGACAACGCACATCCCAAAGTGAAGCACAGGTTTATTACACATTTGCAACATGTTGTTTCCACTACAAATGCAAGGTTTACCCACGTGGCAGTGGCCACACAGTCAACAAGTGCAGAAGATATGAAGTCCAGGGGTGTGTGGCACATCACTTGTAGGCCAACTACTGCTGCCACCCTGAAAGCTGAATCATGGTGTCGGGGATTCAAGTTGACCAAAGTATTCAGTAAGCACCCTGTGAAGGACAGACATGACACACAGTAAAAATCACTGTAGAACAGGACAGTACTGCAATACTCATGCCCAATACATGTCACAAGACAACTACACAAAACTAAGTTAGCATATCTAAACTGTTGGGGAGTTCAGACTACCTGGAAGGACACATTGCTGCACGCATCCAGTCAAGTAGCACATGGCCACACTCAAACAGCACCAGAGCACCACCCACACATATCATGCAAACTCACGTCATTCACATTACATCTCCCTGGATACTCACATTCAGCTGAAGAAGTTGGTGATGAGCTGTGTGCGGACATCACCATCATCATCATCATCATCACTGGCATTGTGGTCCAGGCCAGGATCCTCCACAGGTGGCGGACGTTGGTCATCGTCATCCAGGATGAGAGGCAACTCCTTCCGCACTGCCAGGTTGTGTAGCATGCAGCAGACGAGGACAATCTTGCACACCTTTGCTGGGGCATATGGGAGGGCCCCTCCTGTCTTGTCCAGGCAGCGGAAGCGGCTCTTCAGGAGACCAAAGGTCCGCTCTATCACTCTCCTGGTCCGACCATGTGCCTCATTGTAGCGCATCTGGGCTGGTGTCACAGGGTTCCTGAGGGGTATCAGCAACCACGGCATGTTGGGGTATCCGGAGTCACCTACGGACAGACAAGTTCACATTAGCTGATTTGGAAAAGTGGGTGGAATACTACAGATCAGAACACACACAATGGTACAAAGTCAGTACACACCGACAAGCCAGGCACGCTGGTTCGGCATCTGTGACATCATCCTCGGGATGCGACTACTCCTCATCACGTAGGCATCATGTGCTGAACCAGGGAAACGGGCGCACACATGTGTGATGCTCATATCTGCTAAACATACCACCAGAGCATTGATCGAATGGTAATGTTTACGGTTCCGGTATGCCTGCTCATGTGCCTGTGGTGGTATCAAAGCCACATGTGTCCCATCAATGGAGCCAATGACATGTGGCATCCTCCCCAGGGCATAGAAGTCACTCTTGACGACAGTGAGTTGTTGACGTGTTGGGAAATAGATGTACTGGTTCAGGTATCTCAACATTGCCTCCAAAACATCGCGTAGCACACGGCTGAACATAGTCTGTGACATCCCACCGGCAGTCGCAACAGTGTGTTGAAAGGTACCGGTGGCAAAGAAGTGTAGAGCTGCCATAACCTTCACCTTGGGGGTCAGCGCCGTAGGGTACGTCCGGCCAGGTTGCAAATGTGGTGCCAAGCGCACTGCCAAATCCTCAATCAGCTGCCTGGTGAAGCGGTACCGTCAGATGCTGTCACGTTCCACCATCGTTGCCAGGTCAGGGAATGGTCTATGGACAGCTGGAGCCCTGCAGTGCATAGGTTGAAGGAAGAAAGATTGTCAGTCACCCCACATATGTGCCATTCACCATACTCAATTTCATATGATACATCATTACGTGACACAAGTACTTGATGTGTGTGCCGTTCTGTCGGACATAACTCGCACCTACATGGCCATCATCTAACTTCTCAGTACAACATGTGTGCACAACAGGTACCAGGTTGTGCTATGGGAAACCATTAGGCTGTGTCACAGTACCCATTAACTGCTGTCACGTTCCACACACACCACAGTGACATGTCTGGACAGATGCGCCACAGGCATCACAGATCATTGACAGGTTGATTCCCAGTGACCCTCTCTTGCCACATGGCCACTGGAATGACATGGCGTATCATGTACACGTCAGATAAACAATCATGACTCCCACAGGTAGTGGCCCCTGTCGCATCCGCAGGACAGACATGGACGCCAGTGACGCACAACATCAAAGTCCATGCACAAACAACGTTGATGTGGAGACTGTCTCCCATTGTGCACATGGAATCAGTGACATCGGAAACACAACATGCACACAGACTGTGGAGGGACAACACTATTGTGGCAATGGGTCATCCTGTGACGTACATGCCTTCCCACATGGGACTCTGGAAGTATGTGACATGTCATACACATACACAACCTGGAAATGTGACCATGCCACATGCTCCAAAATGAACTGTTGCACATCACAGTGGTCATGTGCACAACACACCAAGGACCCTGTCCCCATGAACACATGCACAGCCTGGGTGTGGCTGCCCACAAGTGCCACCACAAAAACCACATGTTAACCCCCATACACAGAGAAGGAAATGCAGCCTTACATGCCTCAGGAAACAGTGTGGACTGGGTGTGGTGTCGTAGGTGTGCCCCTGGGTCTCTGGCAGGTATATGTGGCTAGCATACGTTCACCAGTGACAAGCATGGTGACATATGCGACTGACCTGTACAGGTACGCGTTGTACAGCAATGGACCGATCGGTGTGCCCGGCCGGCCCATTGCATCTGTTGTATCCCGTAATACACGTTGTACAGCAATGGACCGATCGGTGTGCCCGGCCGGCCCATTGCATGTGATGTGTGCGGGTACGCGTTGTATCCCGAAATACACGTTGAACAGCAATGGACCGATCGGTGTGCCCGGCCGGCCCATTGCATGTGATGTGTGCGGGTACGCGTTGTATCCCGAAATACGCGTTGAACAGCATTGGACCTATCGGTGTGCCCGGCCGGCCCATTGCATATGATGTGTGCGGGTACGCATTGTATCCCGTAATACGCGTTGTACAGCAATGGACCGATCGGTGCGCACACATTGGCTGGGGCCTGGCATGGCAACGGACACGTTTTCAAAGCTCCAACGAGTCTGATGCAGTGAATTTAGTTGGCCAGCCACAACAATGTTGCCAAATCATGGGTGTCATGAAGTTGAAGATTTGAAGGATGCTGTGGGCGTGTATTAGTGCTGCTATTCCATGGATTGGTCAGATTCAGAAGATGCAAACGACTTGGACCTATCACTTTGGACACATGGGACAGTATCTGCCTCTGCAGCACACATATAATGCTGGCTGTTCCCCTGAGAGCTCACTTGCCTGCACTACATGCTCCAGGACGACATCTGCCACCAACACTGCTGCTGTTTATGCATCCTCTGGCTCCTGCAATGGCACGTACTGTGGATAGAGCCCCAGCCTTCAGCCTTGAGGAGAACCAGGCCCTGCTGGACAGCCTCCTTCCACAGTACAGCAAGCTGTATGGGAAACCAGGGGAGCAGGTGAGTGTGCTGTCCACTGCATCACTAATTGTGCATGTTGTCTGACTAGCAGGACTTTCAGTGTGCACACCACTGGCTTGCATGCCCACTGAGTAGTTGTCACACCCCAAAGTGTGTAGTTACATGCACTGAACTGGTACAGTGCAGTAACAGTGCATTCCAACTAGGTTTACTTCCCATGCAATGATACCATGTAGTGACTGCTGGCAAACTGTTCATAGCCATTGTTGCACTGCCTGTGGACATCTCATGCCCCTGTGATTGAGACATGAATATCCAACTGTGTGATGCACGTATATGTTGCATGTGTAGTAATGGCCTTTTCACTTTGTCATCCTCACAGGTTGATGCCCACCAGAAGCAGGACATCTGGCTGACCATCGCCCGGAAAGTAAGATCCGTGGGGGTCTACAGGCGCAGGATCCGCAACTGCCAAAAGAGGTGGCAGGACCTTCGTGGCTGGACCCGGAGGATCGCAAGGGTCCAGCTGAAGCTGTCGCCTCCTCGCAGGAGGGGAGGACACCGGACCCTGACCCCCACATGCTCCGGATCCTGGCGGTGGTCTTCCCTGACCTGGATGGGCAGCTGAAGGACAGACAGCAGCAAGGAGGGGGTGAGTCCATGACTGCACTGTGCACTTTGTCTGACATGCTATGTGCCCTCCTCTGGCCTGGTTAAACTTCCACAGTACATCAGTCATGTGGTCCAGGACCCATGTCCCTCATTTGTGACATGCCCACTTCTCCTCTGATACGCATATGTGTGGCCCTTATAGTCAGGAAATTGTGTCATTTGGGGACTGTGTCATTGCATTTTGCTTTGCTCAAGGTGGGGGACAGCATTTGTTCCCGTGACTATGTTGTGCGATTCATGGGTGGGTCAATTGCTTACACAATGCCTAAGTTCTGACATGTGATCTGGGTGTAACTTTGATATGTGGTCCGCTTGCTGCTCTGACTCACCACATGTCCCTGGGGAATTTGGCACACACCCATGCTGCTGGTGGGAACAATGTTTGGGCCTCAGGAGTATGTGTATCCAGTGTGTCACACATGCTTAGCCACCTGCCTACTGTCCAGGACTCATCCCTCTTACAGGTGGAGCTGGACAGTCATGCCTACTCCCCACTCCCGTGTATCATCTGGCATGTTGTGATTAGTGAAATGTACCCTCAGGTGTCTGCCTCTGTCTCATTGTGCTGTGTCTTCGTTGTCAGGACTACTGGTATGTTTATCGGTTAGGGCTCAGCATGCCATCTGAGATGTGACCATGATAGACGATACTTCTGTGACTTATAGGTGTCTGTGAGGTGCTCATGTTCAGAGAGTTGTGTTTCATGTCCCCCATATGTCCAGTTGGTATGACGTGGACAAATAGTAGTACAGATGATGTGGTTTTTGGGGGATGGACATGTGCACTTGTCAGTCACATAACTTGCATTCCCCATGCCCAAGGATTGTGACACAGTGCAGACTGTTGTTGGCTGGCTGCCATGGCCATGTGACTTGAGACAGTAATGTATGACTTTGCACGCATTCCTGTGTCATGGCATTAAACTTCCTGGGACTGATCCTGCAGGGGAGTGACATGTGCAACATGCACCCCATTGTGGCATTGACTATCCGGACATGGGTGCATCATGGTGTCTGGTGCTGGTATGCATCACATGCATTTCTATTTAGAATCTGGCCATCCCTTTATCCGGACACCTGCACTGACTCAGTGGCAAGAGATGTGATGTGTGCATGTTCACATACTTCACCGTGTTCCCTGCAATGTCCAACAACTGTGTAGGTGGTGCATGTGTCCACACTGGGGTCTTACCATCAGACAGGCACCAGACAGATGGGTGCAAGGGCAGGAGGGGTGTGAGTCCCATGGTTGGCCATCAGACTGACAATTGGCTTCCCCGAATCTGTGTGTGGACTTTAGGCAATGTTCAACTAAGGATGCCAGGGCTTGCTCTGTAATGTGCTGTACTTACTGTGGTGTGTGCGGTCAGTGCAGGTGACTGATGTTTGTCTGTTTCCCTAATTGTTTGCAGATACATCCACAGCGACAGGAGGGGACAGCTCCACGGACCAGGAGGAGCAGCGGAGCCAGACTGGGTCAGCATCGGACGAGTGGTCAGAGGGACCCAGTGGCACGGAGGGCGAGGGGAGCCACACTGAGATGTCCTCAGCACCATCCACCTCAGCTGAGGACCACAGCAGCTCGGAGGATGACTCCCTTGTGGAGGCGGGTCTCAGCAGCCACCAAAGGCCAGCTAGTCTGTCTGGCCCCGCCACCACCACCACCACCCCCTCCCATTGGCTCCCATTCCTCAGGTCCGTGGAGGCTCCCATGCTCGGGAGCGTGTCTCCTTCGTGCCAGGCACCGCACCCCTGCCCCTGTGTCCCCTGCTGCCCTGAGTGAGGAGTCTGTGTACCTCCTTCGGCAGCTCCATGTAGGGCAGACAGCAATGCTGAGTGTCCTCCATGCACACACCACTCTGTTGACTCAGCTGGTGTCGTTCATGGAGGGCATCTCGACGGGTATGTCTGCCCTACAGAGGAGCAATAGGTCCATGGACTCCTCCCTGACAGCAGCAGTGTCCCTCCTCCAACAGTCCCTCACCCCTCCCACCTCTGCCCCATCCACACTTCCTGCCCCCCTACCTGTCCAAAGCACATGCACACCTGCACAGTCACCCAAACACACAGACACGAGCAGCACAGACACACCCAAGAGAAAGGCAAGACGTGCACACAAGCATCCTCAGGGGACTGATACCACAGACACAGGGGATGGGGAACACACACACACACAGGCATCCACATTCACTCCGCAGTCCTCCAAATCCTCTCCCTCCAAGACCCCTTCCGTTGCCTCGCCTGCTACCCCACCTACACAGCAGATCTTCCTGTGTGACCTCGGCCTCTTCCCCTCCATTCCTGCTGATCCAGCATACCAGGGGAAGAGGAAGTCCACCCACACAGAGGGGAGTGCCCCTCGCCCCCGGACACCCTCCCCCAGGCGCAGGCAGACACAGGACCCCATTAGGAAGTCCCCCGGACCAGGAAGAGCAAGACCCCCACCACCACGCAGCTCCAGCGCCCAGTCTCTCTCCTCCATCCCCCAGGCCACCACTGCACAGGTTCCCCCGCCACACCCTGCCCCAGGTTCCCCCACACACCGATACCGCATCCCCAAAATGCTTAGGCCCTCCCCCTGCCACTTGCTCTTCCACCCCCAACCCAGACGCTCTGCCTGTTAGTGGCACTGTTGTGGAGACCGGGTCCCCCTCTGTCCTGCCCACCTCATCTGCCCACCCTTCCACTCCCTTGGAGTCATGCACTGCAGTGGAGTCCACAACCACCACGTCTGACTCGGGCACTGCAGTGGGTACCCAGTCCACTACATCAGTCCAGCCCACTGCAGTGGTTGCAGCACCCACACCAACTGACTTGTGTACCACAGTGGTGCCGGCCCCCCCTGAGTCAGACACCTCCACTGCAGTTGCCGGTGACACTCCTGCACCCACCACCCCTTCACTGCCTCACTCTGCCAACCCCTGATCCTGTCCCTGCGGTGCCTGGCCTGCCCCTTGTATGCCCCTCCAAGGGGGATGTCCCCCAACCGTACCAGTGCAGGCAAGCAATGTGTGACCAGTTGTCACTTCTCACCCCGTTGGGACTGTGATTTTGGACTGGCCATTGGCCTTAGTTTCTTTTGGACTTCCGTGTTTACCCTGACATTTGCTGAATAAAGCCTCTTTTTGTTTACTTTTGGCTTTTCTTTTGATGTACATGATGTGGATGAGTAGCATCCTGCATTTGCAGTTGTAATAGTGTTCACATCAGGACAATGAAGTGTTGCAGTGATTGACTCCATGTGGTCCATGGGATATGTGTCCTGTTGTAGTCTGGATCTATGGCATCCTTTGCTACAGTCTGAGGGTGTAATGTTCAGCATTTGACACAGGGATGTCCTTTTTGCATTTGTAAATGAACATCTTTGTCTTACACTGATGCACATCTGGTGGGCTTACCACTGTTCAATGTTCCGATTTCCCTGACTGTGTGCCCAGCTCCACTGGACATGCAGTTTTGCACATCAATATCGAAGGACCCATCTGTGTATACAGTGCAACTTGCTTGACACGTGTTTTGTGTGTGTGCAGATGACTGACGTGACACTCCCATACCCAGGCTGATGTGAGCAGAGCCTTCTGTGTGTTGTGGTTGTTGACTCACTGACGGAGTGTTCTTCTGACATGTTTGGGTCGTGCACAGACAATGTTTGGCACAGCGGACCTTCCACAGGAGTGGAGTGCCCTCATGGCAGTGTGTAATCTGGTGACATTGCGTGGGCCTGTGTTGTGTGTTGTGTAAGCATGTTTGTGCGTGTTCCCTTCCCTTTTCCTACACATGCTGTGTCCCTAGGGATGTTCCTGTTTGTGATGCTTGCTGAGTTGTTCTGTGTTCATCCAGCATCTTGGACCTGGTTTCTCTGTGATGTGGGTGCATGGCAAACTAATGTTCAGGAGGGTGTCATCCAAGGTTGTCTTTGTTGTCAGGGCTGGGGATGTGGGCAAACGCAGATGGGACACATTCAGGATTCCCCTTGGCACCTGTTGTTTACACGAGTCATGTGATTTACAGTTTGTGTTAGCTTTCAGTGATTGTGACACGTTGTGTGTGTGAATGCTGTCAGTCCTCAGGGTCAGAGCTGCAGTGTTGGTAGTTGTGTACGTGTGTTCTTCGTGTGTCACCTTGGCTTCTTCGTTGATGTCTGACTATGGCCAGGATCCCATTGATTGTGGTGGATTTCACATCATGCCCATGTACGGCATACTGTGCTGTGTGTCAGACATTGATGAGTCTTGTTGACTGGCCATGTGTGATGGGTTTCTGCACCTTAGTTCCCACCACTACCCCTGGTATTGTCATGGGTGCATGTGCAATGTCACCAGTCCATGTGAGCTTCACTGCTGCACATTGGTGGAGATCAGGGTGTGTGGTGTTGAGTGTGTGCAAAAGTGAGTTGTTGCATGGCTAGACCCCTACCTCCATATTGGCCTTGGCTGGCAGGCCGTGCTGATTGATTGGAGCTTGTGTAGGTGTGATGGTAGTTAGTTGCTCAGGACACATGGCTGTGGTTCACAGTGTGAACGACATCTAACTTTGTCATCACAGTGGGATTATCATGCAGGCTAGTATCAGCACAATGTGGGGTCCCTGGGGGTAGTGCTGTGGTGGGTCTGTGTCTTGCTGTGTTAGTTGCTGTTCCTACAGGCTTGTGTGACATGTGTAATTTGTGCTCCCTCTCATCTAACAATGCCTGATTGCCCACATCCGATCCATGAGTAACTTTTGTATGGCACTGTATACACATCTGTGTGGTTGGAATTCAGGCCTCCTCATGTGTTGTGTGGTTGCCTGGGGACACTGGCACACCCCCCCCATCACCTGTTGTGTTTGATATGCAGTGTGAGTCTGCCTGTTTGTGTTTGTGCCTTTGCACCACTGCATTGGCATATCTTGAGTGTGCCATTGGCTGTATGTTGTTTGGTGGCTTTCCCCTGCTGTCCCTGGGACTCCTAGGTCATCAGTCAGCATAATAATCATGGTTTGTATGTTCCATTGCTGCCATGGTATGGTATTTGTTCACCTGACATCTACAGTCTCCACAGGATATCTACATTTGTGTGTCCATTGGTGCAGATATGTGGGTCAGCATTATGATGGTCACTTCTGTCATTGTGTTATTTGTGAATGTTGACAATGTGTGCCCCCATGGGTGATGTTTGTATGCACATGGCCAAAACGATGTTTCATTGACACTGCACTGTTTCCCTCGACCAATCTATGTTGCTATGGGACACAAGCACTACTATGCCACTGATGTGTTTGTTGTTGTGTGACCAGGATTCATCCATGCAGTTTGGCTTTGGCAGCTTTTACCATGACTACACTTCCTTTTTGGTCACTGTGGTGATGGGGCTTTAGGCCCCATTGCCACACTGTTCAAAATGTGCATCAGCTATGGTCACCACACTTCCCTTTTGGTCACTGTGGTGATGGGGCTTTAGGCCCCATTGCCACACTGTTCAAAATGTGCATCAGCTGTGGACACCACACTTCCCTTTTGGTCACTGTGATGATGGGGCTTTAGGCCCCATTGCCACACTGTTCAAAATGTGCATCAGCTGTGGACACCACACTTCCCTTTTGGTCACTGTGGTAATGGGGCTTTAGGCCCCATTGCCACACTGTTCAAAATGTGCATCAGCTGTGGACACCACACTTCCCTTTTGGTCACTGTGGTGATGGGGTGTTCGTGCCCATTGCCACAGTGGCCATGGTCTGCTTGCATTGTGGAGGCCACACACATTTATGTGTGACACATGTGCTAGGGGGTCACATTGTATGTTCAATGTCATGTTCAGTGTTGTAGGCATTTGACACAGACTACACACACTTGTCATGGTGTTGGGGGGATGTAATCTTCTGTCATTCCTTATGTGGGAGTATGCTAGTTGTGTCATGCATTTCCCGTCCTATGAGTAGCAGTGGTGTTGGTGGTAGGCATCCATCCCCCCATGAGTGGGGATGGTAGTAGCCGTAGGCATCCATCCCCCTATGAGTGGGGATGATAGTAGTGACAGGCATCCATCCCCCTATGAGTGGGGATGGTAGTAGTGACAGGCATCCAGGCCCCCCTGAGTAGGGGGGGTGGTAGTGGTAGGCATCCAGCCCCCCATGCGTAGGGGTGGTGGTGGTGGTAGGCATCCAGCCCCCCATGGGTAGGGGTGGTAGTAGTGGTAGGTATCCAGGCCCCCCGGAGTAGGGGTGGTGGTAGTGGTAGGCATCCAGCCCCCCATGGGTAGGGGTGGTGGTAGTGGTAGGAATCCAGCCCCCCATGAGTGTGGTTGGTAGTAGTGGTAGGCATCAAGCCCCCCCTGAGTAGTGATGGTGGTAGTGGTAGGCATCCAGCCCCCTATGAGTGGGGATGGTAGTAGTGACAGGCATCCAGGCCCCCCTGAGTAGGGGGTGGTAGTGGTAGGCATCCATCCCCCCATGAGTGGGGATGGTAGTAGTGGTAGGCATCCAGCCCCTATGAGTGGGGATGGTAGTAGTGACAGGCATCCAGGCCCCCTGAGTAGGGGTGGTGGTAGTGGTAGGCATCCATCCCCCCATGAGTGGGGATGGTAGTAGTGGTAGGCATCCATCCCCCTATGAGTGGGGATGGTAGTAGTGGTAGGCATCCATCCCCCTATGAGTGGGGATAGTAGTAGTGACAGGCATCCCTCCCCCTATGAGTGGGGATGGTAGTAGTGACAGGCATCCAGGCCCCCCTGAGTAGGGGTGGTGGTAGTGGTAGGCATCCAGGCCCCCATGAGTGGGGATGGTAGTAGTGGTAGGCATCCAGCCCCCTATGAGTGGGGATGGTAGTAGTGACAGGCATCCAGGCCCCCCTGAGTAGGGGTGGTGGTAGTGGTAGGCATCCATCCCCCCATGAGTGGGGAGGGTAGTAGTGATAGGCATCCATCCCCCTAAGAGTGGGGATGGTAGTAGTGACAGGCATCCAGGCCCCCCTGAGAAGTGATGGTGGTAGTGGTAGGCATCCATCCCCCTATGGGTGTGTATGGCATTGGTGTTGGCCATCCCACCCCTATGGTTCTGCTGTTGCTAGTGTACTTTATTTGTGCATCCCTATGTGTGTGTGACATATTTCGGGTACGTGTAGTTTGTTTGTATTGTTGGTGTTTGACTTACCGTCTGCGCCGTACGCGTCCGTGCCGGTAATAGATGTAGAGTATAGGTAGGACCTGCGCAATGGGATTCATGCTTGGATCGTCTCGTTCGGGTTTCTCGTGTCTTCGAGTCGTACTCGTAGCAGGCTTGTTCGTCTCGTAGCCGTGGATCGTCTTGTGTCGCGATACGGAGCTTATGTACGGCTCGCTGGATGCTCAAACGAGCCGAACGTAGCGACGGGTTCGGCGCGTATGGATTGCGCATCGTACTAGTCCGGCCGGAAGGTGCTGTGTATTTGCTTCCGTGCGGCTCGATTCGGCATTCACGGATCCGGCTCGGGCGGGGAACAGGAGCTGGATTGGGTGAGTACGGCTCGCTCGGAAAATGAGTTGTTATACGCATCGTACTTGTTCGTCCGGACGAGTGTACGAATCGGTCGGGAAACACGCATTCGGCTGGTATTTTTCCGGACGAATACTGTTAGGTGCCCTACCGGCCGAGATCGGAATCGACCCCTTAGTCTTTTTATAATAGCTGGGCTCTAGTATCCTTACCAAACAGCTATTGACTTCCTCCCCAGCCCGAATTCATAAATGGTTGGTCTACTAGCAAGCGGTATCTCAGCCTTAGCCCCAACTAAAAGGGGCCCTAGCTGTTGCATCATAGATGCCCAATAATACAGCAAAAAGTGTGGGATACCCCAACCTCCCCGTTGTCTCGGAAGAATCATTCGTTTGAACGCCCTTCTCGGCCTCCGATAGCCCCAAAGAAATCTAGAGCAAATCCGCTCTATCTTTGTGAAACAAGAAACAGAAAACTCAAGGGGGATTGTTCTAAATAGATATATCAAATTGGGACGGATCAACATTTTTAAAACCTTACAGCGCCCATTAAGAGACAGATGTAGATGATCTAATCTTTCCAGATTTCTATTAACCTTATCCATCACAGGTATAATATTCATGTCCGGAATTTGTTCCACCACCGGTGTAGCTTTGATACCCAAATAAGTTGCTTCAGTAACAATTGGCAGATCTACCGGAGACTTACTATGAGAATGAAGCGTCTGGGTTTTATCTATGTTTAATTTGTAACCTGAAAATCTACCAAATAGTTCTGCCAAATTCCTAACTGCTGGAAGTGCCAAAGAGACATTGCTAGTAAGAACCACAATATCTTCGGCATAAGCCAATGTTCTATACTCCATATTATTAATTCTGACAGGTTTAATATTAGTGCTCAGATTCAGTTTATTAAGAAATACGTCAATATACAATGCAAACAGCAGGGGGGAACAAGGACACCCCTGCCTTGTGCCTCTGCTAATGCTAAATAATCTTGACTCCTGTCCAGAAATACGTATAACCGCTTCTGGGCGTACATAAAGGGCCTTCACTGCTTGGATAAATTCCGAACAGAACCCCTTCCATTGCAGAACATACCATAGGAATCGCCAGGAGACCCTGTCGAACGCCTTCTCAGCGTCCAACAGGATCACTCCTAACGGAGATTCTGTTGCCTGAGCCCAATCAAGAAGAGCAATTACGCGTCTCACATGGTCAGCTGTATCCCTTCCCGGAATAAATCCGTGCTGCTGAACCGAAACCAACGGAATAATGACTTTACCAAGTCGACAAGACAAGATTTTTGAAAAGATCTTGCTATCAGAATTGATAAGTGAAATAGGCCTATACGAAGAAGGGCACAGCTCAGGCTTGTCTTTTTTCTTAAAAATGATTATAGTAGTTTTGCGCCACGAGTCAGGGATAGATCCCTTTTGGGTAGATTGGAATAATAACATAAGATCTTGTTGGAGTACCTGCCGGAATGTCCTAAAAAATTCCAAAGGGATGCCGTCCGGACCCACCGCTTTTCCAATAGCCAACGACATTATAGCCCCCTCCACTTCTTCCCAAGTAATTGGTGCTGCTAAAATCTCATTCTGATCATGTGTGACCTTAGTTGTCTCTAATTCTGAACAAAATTCCTGCATTTGATCGTCTCCACCTGCAGTCTCACCCTCTGCATATAACTGATGATAGTATCTATTAAACACATTCAGAATTTCAACCGGAGAGTCCTGTATCTGGTCAAGATGGTCCTTAATCCTATGGATTCGATTAGCAACTTCCCTCTGATGTAATCGCTTTGCTAATACCCTGCCAGTGTTTTCTCCTATTTCATATATTTCAGCCCTATACTGGGCATATTTAGCAGCTATCTCCTCACAAAAATGCAGGTGGATTTTCATTTTTAAGATAGCAATGGCCTTTAGAGATTCCTCAATGCTAAGACTCTTTGTTATATTCCCCATGAGTTCTATTTCTAATGATCTTAGCTGTTCAATCCAGCTCTTAATCTCCCCAAGTAGTCTCCTCTGATTAGCTATAGAATAACTAATAGTCTCCCCCCGCACCCCAGCCTTAAAGGCGTCCCAGACCATTGAATCAGAAGCTGTATTTCTATTGATTTTAAAAAACTCTTCAATCCAACTTCCCATGTGAGCACAATATGCCTGATCCAGCAACAATTTTCTTTCAAAAGTCCAAGACTTATGTTTAATCTTAGTGCTCATTGGTAATTCTAATATTACCGGGTTATGATCTGAGATAACCCTGGGTGTGATCTCGATCTTGATAGTCTCGATAATTTAAGTGAAAACGAAAAAATAATTCAGACGCACTAATTTCTTGTGAGGGGCTGAATAAAAAGTAGTTCCTGGATCGTCTCTTTTATGCCTATGCCACACATCCACCAACCCAAGTTCCCTAACTAAGCCTTGAGTGGCTTTGAAGACTTTAGTTTTCTTACCCCTATATGGGATATTACTGGTTATATCTACATCACTATCTAAATGTATATTAAAGTCTCCACAAAGAATTAGAGGATGAGGCCATAATGCTAATTCAACACTCAGGTAATGCAGCACTTCCGGGTCATCTAGATTAGAGCCGTAAATGGAACAAACTGACAAAGGGGAATTGTTGATCATAATTTCTGCAATAACCCTCCGCCCTAAAGTGTCCTCTTTTACCCGTTTGCAGACTCCAAGGCTATGCTTTGCCAAAATGGCTACCCCTTTGGTCGTTGTACCTTGCCTGGTACAAGCCAGCACTTCTAAGCCCAGATCCCTCAACCACCCACGGTTGTTCCAGGATATATGGGTCTCTTGTAAGCATAGCAGATCAATTTGCATAACCTGTAAGATTTTAGCAGTCACACCT
Source organism: Calotriton arnoldi (assembly GCA_963921515.1). Classification (NCBI taxonomy): domain Eukaryota; kingdom Metazoa; phylum Chordata; class Amphibia; order Caudata; family Salamandridae; genus Calotriton; species Calotriton arnoldi. The sequence goes on along the minus strand of CAWUFW010013814.1, from coordinate 195,275 downwards.
CTCTTTTTCCTATCATTCAGGCCACATATGTTCCATGAACATATACGAATTCTACCGCTCATCACCATATCTAAAATATTCCAACTCAAATCTGACCAGCCCAAACCCAAAACTAGATTTCATAGCGACAAAACAATTAGTATTTCTCTTGTAGAAACAAGTACCATAACCATAGCTAATAACAAAGAACCACAAAAAGCAACAGTGCTACCCCCTGCCCCCCCACTCCTCCCTCACCCCATGCCCCCCCAACCAACCCCTTCCCCCCCTTCCCACCCTCCACCCAAATGAGACATAAGGACCGTAGTCCTCTGTGATGGAAAGCGGATGATCAGCCCCCTGGTCCCTCCCCCATGCAGAAAAAAGAATGGGGTGCGAAAAAAAGAGAAAAAGAAGCACAGCAGGAAGAACAACATTAATCCCAGACATCTATAGCAATAAGGCACCTTATATTTTCCAGTACATATGTTTGTTCAATTTTGTCCCAAAATCCACCTCAGATTGAATTTAAGAACTCTTTTGCAAGACTTTTTGAGACAAAAAATTGGGTCTGACCCTTATATATAATTTTCAGTTTGGCTGGATTTAATAAAAAAAATCTGTGCCCCCTTCGCCTGAAATAAAGGAATCAGTTGCCGAAGATGCCACCTTCTCTCAACTGTGGCCTGGCAAAAATCAGGTCAAACAAAAAATTCGCACCCCTTTCCCGCTCTCTTCCTGTCCGGTCTTGCCAAATCATAAATTGCTTCTCGCAATAAAACATTATTGAGACAGATCAAAATTGCTCTCGGTCTTTCAGTTGATCCCCCAGCTTTTTTCCGTTGGTTGAAAGGGAATCTATGGGCTCTTAACAGTTCAACTTTCCAGCCCCATTGTGTCAGATTTTTGTACTTCTCAGGATCCGGATGATGCAATAATGGGTCCACCACTTGATATCCCCAGACTCCAACTGAAAAGTTACGGAGTCTAAGGGCGTTCAAGTGAGGGATAGGAAAGGTTGGGAACAGCAGGGATAAGAACCTATAAGAGAAAACAACAGGTATCACACATAGGTACTTAATCACGACTACTCTCATAAGGTCTCACTAAAGGGGTATAGGTACCTTTTCCTACACCGGATACGCCACGCCAAGATTCACAGAAATAAACAACCAGTTCCTCTTTCTGGATGAACCTATAACAACAACGAGATACGTTATGGATACACACATACATATCCCATGCTTTGCCCACACAGTGACTTTTGTGCCTAGCACACCCTGTAGTGAATTCCTTAATGCTCACCTGTTCTCTCTTGGACTAGTCCCTAAAACAAGTTGAGCTCAGGCCCATTAATTCATAATCTGAGGTCTTAAAGTAAGGTTAATGAAGGCATCCTCTTCGACCTCCTTTTCTTATGAAAGAAGTGAGTATCTCAACTGCTCCTAGTACCAGCGGACGTGATTCCTTCACTGCCGTCCGCCCAGTCTCTTTTAAAGAACTCCAAATAATACTCACGGACTTCCGCGGTTAACTTCACCGCCGCCCGGGTGGATACTATAACCTAAGATAAGTACTTAGCGGGCATTCCACAGTGTATATACCGCCGCCCTGACATGTACTTAATTAGGAATAGAACGAAACTCGGCGAGCGCGGTTCAGATCACCGCCGCCCGCCCACGATTAGTTCCTCTGAAGGTGAACGCGGTTCCTTTCACCGCCTTTGCCTCCCTCCGGATTTGGCAAACTCACTCACCGTCTGCAAAATAGAAGGCCTGTCACCTGGAAATGATCACACCAAACGGGACGTGCTCAGCCGAGCACCTACAAACATCGTGGAAATAACTCCAGCCGCGGGAAAACAAGACTTCTGATTACCAAACAGAATTACGCACGCTTGACGAGCGCGCGTCGCATCTTTTTGTAGACGCTAGCTCCTCCTCCCTTGGCCTTCTGGGATAAGTAGTTTAAAGAGCTAGGCAGGCGCTTGTGCATCGCGAAACCTGACAGTATGCCCCCCTGCCAAGAGCCTCCTAGATCCGGGCTTGGTGGGAAACCGGCAAAAGAAGGCGTTCACTGCGGCAGGGGCGTGCACGTTGCAACACGGCTCCCACGAGTCATCCTCGGAGGAGTATCCCTTCCAGGAAATGAGATACCACAGCTTGCCCTGCCGATACCGTGAATCGAGAATCCTCTTCACCTCGTATTCCACGCCACCTTCACATGATACCGGAGGAGGAGCCCGCCGTCTAGCCCCAAACGCCGGCTTAAGAAGGTTACAATGAAACACCGGATGAATGCGGAGACTGCCAGGCAACCGCAGTTTGTAGGCAACTGGGTTAACTCGTCTCACCACAGTGTACGGGCCAATGTATCTCGGATGGAACACACTGCGCAACTTGAATTTAATGTTCTTCGTGGACAACCAAACCTGGTCACCTACATGATACTCAGGACCATCCGTCCTGTGTCTGTCTTCCCACTTCTTGTACACTAGTTTTGCCCTCATCAAATGTCGTCTCGTCTTCCTGTGGATAGAGCGTAGGGCCTGTATGTGAGCCTGAACAGAAGGTTGGTTGGCAATATCGATAGGCAAGTCGACGGGCAGGGTTTTTGCACAGTAACCGAAATTTGCAACGAACGGGGACACCCCGATAGAACAGTGTAAAGCATTATTGTAGGACAACTCCGCCATTCATAGCAGAGATACCCACGAGTCTTGTTCCTCTACCGCATAGCAACGGAGATACTTTTTTAACGTCTGATTCAGTCTTTCGGTCTGGCTGTCTGTTTGCGGATGAAAGCTTGTTGAAACCGCGGAGTCTATCTGCAAGGCTTTACACCATGTTCTCCAGAAACTTGCAATGAATTGGGGGCCCCTGTCTGACACTATCACTGTGGGCAAACCATGAAGCCTGATTACTTTGTCCAAGAGTAGTTGAGCTGTCTGACCTGCAGTAGGTAGGTTCTTGCATGGAATAAAATGGCCCATTTTGGTAAGGCTGTCCACTACAACTAAGATAGCGGAATATCCCTGATCCAGAGGCAGGCCGGTGATGAAGTCGAGACTGATGTGTTGCCAGGGCTGTTGAGGGGTAGGCATGGGCACGAGCATTCCTTTTCGTTTAAGATTTTCCCCTTTTCCCCTAGCATAGTCTTCGCATTGTGATACCCAGATACAAACGTCTTTGGCCAACGTTCTCCACCAGAAATGTCTTTGCACTAGATGCGTAGTTTTGCGAATACCTGGATGTCCTGCCAAAGGAGATACATGACACCATTCGTATGCTTTTTTCTGTAGTGCTCTAGTAGAGAGGTATAACTTATTGTTCTGAAAAGGCAGTCCTTGTTTGAGGCTACGAGCACCATCCTCCTTTGCCCATCTCTCCCACCAGTCTGTCGATTTGTTCTTAGTCACTTCATTCAGGAAATTGTCGACTCTCAGAACACAGATGACCTTTGCAGGATCGATGATCGCTACCGGAATGCTGTTGTGTGTGTCTACTACTGATTCTTGCCTAGACAACGAATCAGCCTTACGATTGTCTGTTCCCGGTCTGAAAGTAATAACGAAGTCAAACTCGGCAAAAAAGAGCGTCCACCTCATCTGCCTCTGAGTGAGATGACGCGCAGTCTTCATGTATTGCAAGTTACGATGGTCGGAATACACCGTGATTGGATATCGAGCCCCCATAAATAATGACGCCATTCCTGGAAAGCCTTCTTTATTGACAACAGTTCTTTCTCAGCAATGGTGTAGTTCCTTTCTGCGGCAGTTAGTTTCTTGGAAAGATAGGCTACTGGATGTAGTTGTCCCGTGTCTTTATCTCTCTGAGACAGAATGGCCCCAATGGCTTCATCTGACGCATCTGCTTCAACTATGAAGGGAGCCCCCATTTGAGGATGTCGGAGCACCGGAGCGGTGGTAAATGCCTTTTTCAAGTAGGCAAATGCTGTAGAGGCCTCGTTTGACCATACAAACGGAACCCCCTTGCGAAGCAGCCTGGTGATGGGGACTGCTACCTGGGAGAAATTCAGGATGAACCTGCGATAATAATTCGCAAATCCTAAGAAGCATTGAACGTCCCTAGTACTCTTTGGGATGGGCCATTCCTGTACAGCTTGTACCTTGCGCTCTGCCATGCACAGACCTTCTGGACACAGTATCACCCCTAGAAACTCTACTTCACGCACCCCAAATTCGCATTTGCTCAGTTTACAGAACAGACGGTATTCTCTTAGTCTTTCCAATACCAAAACGACATGTTTGTGATGCACCTCATCTGACACAGAGTAAATGAGGATATCGTCAATATATACAACAACGAAGCGGTCCACATACTCTTTCAGGACGTCATTCAGAAAATACTGAAATGCCGCCGGTGCGTTGCAGAGACCGAACGGCATTACAGTATATTCAAACAATTCATACCGTGTCTTAAAAGCAGTTTTCCACTCATCCCCCTCTCGGATGCGTACTAAATGGTAGGCCCCTCTTAGGTCTAACCGGGTGTAAACTGTGGCCTCCCGCACCTGATCTAACAAAACTGTAATCAGGGGCAAAGGGTATCTGTTACGAACGGTGTTTTTATTCAAACTCCTGTAATCACAGCACGCTCGCAACTCTCCACTAGCCTTCGCTATAAAAAAAAAGAGGGGAGGCTGCTGGAGAACGAGAGGGCCTAATGAAACCAATTTTCCTACACCGGATACGCCACGTCAAGATTCACAGAAATAAACAACCAGTTCCTCTTTCTGGATGAACCTATAACAACAACGAGATACGTTATGGATACACACATACATATCCCATGCTTTGCCCACACAATGACTTTTGTGCCTAGCACACCCTGTAGTGAATTCCTTAATGCTCACCTGTTCTCTCTTGGACTAGTCCCTAAAACAAGTTGAGCTCAGTCCCCATTAATTCATAATCTGAGGTCTTAAAGTAAGGTTAATGAAGGCACCCTCTTCGACCTCCTTTTATTATGAAAGAAGTGAGTATCTCAACTGCTCCTAGTACCAGCGGACGTGATTCCTTCACCGCCGTCCGCCCAGTCTCTTTTAAAGAACTCCAAGTAATACTCACGGACTTCTGCGGTTAACTTCACCGCCGCCCGGGTGGATACTATAACCTAAGATAAGTACTTAGCGGGCATTCCACGGTGTATATACTGCCGCCCTGACATGTAGTTAATTAGGAATAGAACGAAACTCGGCGAGCGCGGTTCAGATCACCGCCGCCCGCCCACGATCAAGGTTAGTTCCTCTGAAGGTGAACGCGGTTCCTTTCACCGCCTTTGCCTCCCTCCGGATTCGGCAAACTCACTCACCGTCTGCAAAATAGAAGGCCTGTCACCTGGAAATGATCACACCAAACGGGACGTGCTCAGCCGAGCACCTACAAACATCGCGGAAATAACTCCAGCCGCGGGAAAACAAGACTTCTGATTACCAAACAGAATTACGCACGCTTGACGAGCGCGCGTCGCATCTTTTTGTAGACGCTAGCTCCTCCTCCCTTGGCCTTCTGGGATAAGTAGTTTAAAGAGCTAGGCAGGCGGTGTGCATCGCGAAACCTGACACATTGCTGAAGCTCGGGAAAGGCTTCCAAAAAGAGTTCTACTACGAACTGTCGAACGTTGTTACCCTCCGCTCCTTCAGGCACTCCCAAAATCCGCAGGTTGTTTCTTCTGGAGCGATTTTCCAACTCAACCAACTTCCAGGCTGTATCATCTTTCTGAGCCTTCCGAGATTCAGTAATAACCTTCTGCTGAGCTAGCTCATCTTCCAAAACTGATATTCGAGCTTCGGCTTCCCCAAATCTGGTTGTAAACTCATAGCAAGTCTTAGCAACTCTACGCACAACATTCTGCAGTTTTCGAACCGCCCCCTGAGTCCGTAACCCTTCTGCCCTGGTCTCCTCTCGATGAGCCATTATACTCTGATAAATGGTAGAGAGAGTAATTTCCCCTTGCGGTTCCATGCTTGATCTGGCTACCTCTTTAGGTGTCTCACCGTGCCCTACTTCATCACACAATTTTGGAGAAAACGAGTAGTCCCAGACCAGTGAGCCAACTGGACCCAGAACTGAATTTGCCAAAGATTCAGGTTGCTCCCTTTGTTTCCGAACAGTCCCATTATTTAAAGAAACCTCGTCACCCATCTCCTCTTCATCCAACTGCAGACTGCTCGTGTCACTCCTGTCCTCTGCCCATTCTCTCCCAGGACTCTCATCCCCAGAAGAGTTGGAGGGGTCCGACATGGAGTAGAACTTATCCCCCGAATCTCCTTCCTTAGCTCCACCTGTAGCCGACTGATCCACATTTTGTGTGCCCAGAGTTCCTTCTTCCCCCCTTTCCAGACAGCTACTTACACAGTTATTGCTAACAGCCTCTTGTTCCTGGCCAGCCCTTAAAGGGTTATTAGTTAAGGTAACATCCGGTACAAGTTTTTTAGCCCCCTTCTCAAATGTTATATCTCCTGGGATATCGGATCCAACCAAGACCGGCTCACCCTCGAATGCAGTAGGAAAGATTGCACTGGTTACATCGGTACTAGCTGCGATACCATGTGCAGCTTTCCTCAAACCCTGGACCCCCCTGCTCCCCTCGCTCTCCTCGCTAGAAGCAGCCACAGCAGCAGAGACAAAGTCAGAGTCAGTACCTTGTATTCCAAGAGGTAGTGCCTCTACTGCAACATTGTTTCCAGATTCTGCCGCAACATTGTTACCGCATTCCGCCGAAGCACCGGCAGCCTCCGAGACTGCCACTACGCTCTTCCCTTTGCCGGATTGAATTTTAAATAGCGCTGGAACTGTAAGACGGCTACGGGTAGTGGTGCCGCCTTTCCCTGCCGAAACCGGAGAGGAACTTTCTGCTTGTCGGCGTGCTCCACCATCGCCTCCTCTTCCGCTGCTACCCTTCGCGGGACTCCCGGCGCCAGGAACTGTACCCGCGGGAGGCCCCCGGGCCTTAGCGCCCTTAGCTGTATTCTTCAGAGGCATCGAGCTGGGTGAGCTGGGTGAGCAAAAAAACCAAGTTGTGTGCCGCCAGCGCACAAAACCAGTGCAAGATAATCTTGAAGGCTGTGGGAGAATCAAGCGCCAAGACCGGTACCCCCAGAACATACCGCAATTCACCTTCGTCCAAATGACTCTACATCGCCTAGGACCGAGCGATGAAGCAGGGGGGGGAGTTAAACCAGGAGAGTGCCGAGATCCGGCTTACTCAGCCGAACGAGCGGCCGCCATCTTGCCTCTCTCCACCGCTTGTTGGACTTCTTTTGGTGTGGTCGGTGATACATGTATTTAGCAATTGCGTGGAGTTCTGCATTACATCAGACATCCTTGACCTGAGCTCAGAGATTTGGAGATACACACCAGGGTGTAGCATTGTGTAGCAGGGAACTCATAGGAGTACATTTGCACCTTTATCAGAGATTGTCCCAGGTGTAGAGCAGGGAAGGTGGTAGATTGGCAGGTTAGGGGTAAGTGTGAAGGTTATTATTAAGTTTGACAGTCAGGGAATGTCACCGTGAGGCATGAGTGGTGTGCCAGTAGCATACACATGACATATTAGTTAAGACAAATAAGGTGCTGGTCACTGTATGCCTAATGACAGGTCATCTCATTCTGGTTCAATGCCTTACTTGCATTGCTGGATCACAGTGATACTGCACTGATTATATCTTTCATACAATTAGAATCTCTGTGCCACACATGGATTAATTGATGTCCTAAGTGTAGTGTCATATGTGGGACCTCTTAAATTACATGAACATATGCTACCACTCATTTCTCCATACATTTCCTACACTGGTCCCTCCACTTTTGAATAGTTTACTTGTTCTCATACAGTGATGGTGACTTATAGTTTGTGGAAGATGCACAGTAAGAGTTTGTGAGCTGTATGAAGGAGTTGACATGCAGACTGACCAGTTCCAAGGTTTGTAATCTGCACAATGACTCTTTCTTTATTCAATTACTCACATTTATTCACATGAGTGGAAGGCAGGTGTGAGGAAGAGGAGGTTTGTCATGGGTCTTAGGTCAGAGTTTACTGCTATCAAGATGGCCTCTTCCTGACACTTTGGCATTCATTCAATATTTTCTAGTTGGTGCTACATCTGGAGAGGTGGAGTGATGGTTTGGAGGTGTTCAGTGAAGTGGCAGGGTAGTCAGTGTTGTTGATGTACAGGACATACTCACATGGGGTCATTTAGTGCAGCAATACACAAATGAGACAAATGCACACTGGTGTTTACTTTAAGTTTGCAGTTTAAGTCAAAAATGTTCAACAGTGTTGCATGGCATGGCCTGCCATTGTATGTGATGAGCCTGGCAATCTCTGCTTAGGGTGTGTGCTCAACTTAAATTTAACTGAGACAAAATCCTAGTCGTAAAGTTAGGATTTTATCTCAGTTAAACTTAAGTTTGTCTTAAGCTTAACTTAAGACCAAAACTTAAGATTGACTGAGACAAAATCCTAACTTTAGTACTCCTAAATGCCTTCTGTGAATACCGAACATCGTAAAGTTAGGATTTTGTTTCAGATTACTTTTGTGAATCGGGCCCTGTGCCTGCACATCACTCCTTGCAGCAGCTTTGTTGTGCTAATTGGAGGCTCATTTTGATTGGGTGTGGGCTGGAGGATGGTATAAGGATCCTGCTAGCCTGGAATCATGTGCTCGACTTCTACATCCATATGGGCAAGTTTGGCCACCGGTTCACCGCTGCTGTGACGTGACTGCCACGGCCACGCTAGGTGGTATCATTTTTATTGAGGTGGGTTTCACCGATGATGAGGTTACAATGTACCTTCCTGTGAGGAATGGGTACTTTAACTGTGGTATATGTTCCTGTGTCCATCAGGGTGTCCGATGTTGACAGGTAAGTTATACCTGAGCGATTGCTGTGTGTTGTTGTTGTCAAGGGGTTGCATGTGAGGAGATGTTTTGGACTGAACTTTGCTGTTGTCCGCGATGGCATCGTATTTGCTGGTAGTGGATCAGGTAGAGCAGCGGTAGGGTTTATAGAGCAGGATCCATGACGTGCATGAACGTGGAGAGGTGTCTCTGACTCGAGTTTCTCGCTCCGTAGTTGTGCTTCCGTCATCTCCGATGAGCTGGTTTTACCACTGCGTTCCGATGGCTTGATTGACGCATTGTGATCTGGTGGGCGGTTGGAACATCATTCCGCATGGCTGCCTTTCTCTACTGGCTCCCTCCGGCACCATTGCGTAACGAAATTTCTGGCGGATCCGGAAACACCGTGATGGATGGAAAATGGGATATCTTTGCCCATTGTAATATGGCGGTCGCGATGACCGCTTCCGGAGTAAATAAATCGACGTTTTCTGCCAGCACCGCGGAGGTGCCTACAACCGCCATCGTAATCAGCCCCTAAATTTTAAGATTTATAAGTGGTTTAATTTTTTTATTTAATTAGAATGGTTTGTTTTTTAAAGATTTAGGGACCGATTACGATGTTGGTCGGAAAGCCTCCAACCGCTAGTTGGAAGCTTTCCCACCACGGTCGGAGGCTATCTGACCGTCACGGTCGACCGCCAAATTAAGATGTCGGTGGTCGGAACGTAAACCGGTCGGTCATTCCGTTTCTGCCGTCGGGATTACGATGTCGGTTTCGGACAACCTTTCTGTGCAGGCGTTTCTGACACGGAAAGGCTGTCAGAAAGCGACTACGGGGGCCCTAGCAGGACCCCCTTGTCTCCGCGGCCTACGGTTGGTGGCCGAGGGGGCAGCACGAACCATGGGGTGCCTGCCACAGGGTGCAGGGTTTTGCACACACCCCCATGTCTTTATGGGAGCTTGTATTACGGCCAGTTTACGGCCGTAACACAAGCTCCCATAGAGAAATGGGAGTATGTTCGGTCGCATTGTAATCAGGCAGTCGGAACCGCCGAGACAGCAACGGTGTTGGTCGGAGGCGACATCGTAATAAGCCCCTTAATGGTATTGATATATATATATATATATATATATATATATATATATATATATATATATATATATATTATCTACTGGCGGTCGCCAGTAGATAGTTATAGTTACAACCTATTATCCATAGGAAATCCGCGACATTCTATTTGAAATAACTCTCTTGCCGGCTGACGTATCTTCGCAAAATTTTCAAACTTTGTGGGGCGCTCCGGTCCGCTCCTACCCTGAAAGTCTCGGGGGATTCGTCAAGCGGGGGCCGAGAAAAAGGGGGTCCCAAAACGCGTTTTCCCCATGCAATTTTCCATAGGAAACTTTAGACACGGCTACAGCCCGAACTGCTGAACGGAATTACACCAAATTTGGCAAAGAGGTAGTTCTTGGTTCAGAAAGAACCCTTTTTGTTAAATGGTGTAAATCCGTTCAGTAGTTGCTGAGAAAATCAAAAGTAAAAAGATAGATATATCTAGGGCCGCGGATCCTCCCGAGCATGAGCTTTATGTTAATTGGCTGTCAACACTCCAAATCAGGAAGTGTTGGCAGCCATTTTGTCCCTCGGTAGAACCGAGGGACAGAAACAAGTGCGCAAAGCGCACAAAGGGAGCAGGGTAGAAACACCCTGACCCCTAGGTCTGCTCAGGGGATCCCACAAGGACCCCCTGGGCAAAAAAAATTTTTTTTTTTTTTTAAATCGGCAGGATGCGCTCAGGGAGCGCGAATCCTGCCGAAAAAAAATCGAGCGCGGTCTCTCGCGCTTCGATGTTAATTGGCCCCGGGTGGGCCAAGTCCCGGGGGCATGCTGGGGGGGTTAATTTTATGTGTGGGGGGCCTCTAAGGGCCCCCAAGCCCGGGGACCACCACCCCCGGGGCTTTATGTATAATGGTGCGGGAGGGCTCTGAGCCCTCCCGCAGCCCCGGGACCACCACCTCCCGGGGCTTCTTTTTTAAATTAAAAACCTGTGTGGGGGCTCCAGCCCCCACACGCCCGAGGACCACCACCTCCCCGGGGCACTAAGAAAATTAAAATGGGGGTCCGTTTTGGACCCCAAGCCCCGGGGACCACCACCTCCCCGGGGCTTTCAAAATGTAGGGAGGGGGCCGCGCGGCCCCCTCCTGGAGCCTGTGGTGGCCCTGGGGACCGCCACCCCCAGGAGCCGGCTCCTGCAGTGTCCCGGGGTGCCTACCCCGGGACACTGCTGTTTGCAATGACAGGACGGGAGCCTCGCGGCTCCCGTCCTGTCATTGCAAACTTGCTTTGGATATTGGAAGAGAGAGCAGGAAACCTGCTCTCTCTTCCAATATCCAAAGCCGATTGCTTTCTACATGGGGAGCAGCATGTTAGCTGCTCCCCATGTGTAAAAGCAATGCTGGCTCCCGTAGGACACGGGGAGCCGGCGGGACTGTGGGGGCTTGGGGACCCCCCACAGTCCCCAACGAGAGGCCAGGCCCCGGGGGATGGGGTCCCCAGGGCCATAAGTGGCCACGGAGGGGGCCACGCAGCCCCCTCCCCAAAGTAAAAAAATGGAGAAAAAAAAATTTAAAAAGTGCAAGGCCGGCCCGGAGGATGGGGTCCCCGGGGCCTTAAATGGCCTGAGGAGGGGGCCACGCAGCCCCCCTCCAAATAAAAAAAAGAGGCCATGCCCCGGGGGATGGGGTCCCCGGGGCCAATACAGGCCTAGGGAAGGGGGCCACGCGGCCCCCTTCCCGTTTTTTTTAATTTTAATTTAAAAAAGGGGTAAGGCCCTGGGGGATGGGGTCCCCAGGGCCTAAAAATAGGAAAAAGGAAGGGGGCCACACAGCCCCCTTCAGGAAAAAAAAAAAAAACGATCGGCCCCGTAGGCCCCGCCCCCTTCCTTCACCACTCTGCAAACGCGCCCCTGGCGCGTTTGCAGAGGGAGAACGATTCCCCTTGAATACTGGGGGTCCCTGGGGGCCAACTAGCCCACCAGGAACCTCCAGTATGCGCCAGGGGCTGCCTTGCAGAGAGGTGTACAGAGGCCACGCCCCTTTTACACCTCTCTGCAACGCAGCTCTATGGCGCTTTTTGGAGGTATTTGGTGGGCTAGTTGCACCCCAGGGACCCTCAGGATTCAAGGGAGTTAATCCCCGACTTAAAACGCGCCACGGGGCGCGTTTGCACAGTGGTGAAGGGAGGGGGCGGGGCTTCAGGTGACATGTGTGCAAACAGGCCCTGTGGCGCGTTTTAAGATGGGGAATTAAATCCTCTTCAATCCTGAGGGTCCCTGGGGGCCAACTAGCCCAACAGGTACGTCCAGAAAGCGCCACAGAGCTGCATTGCAGAGAGGTGTAAAAAGGGGTGTGGCCTCTGTACATGTCTCTGCAACGCAGCCCCCTGGCGCATACTGGAGGTTCCTGGTGGGCTAGTTGGCCCGTAGGGACCCTCATGATTCAAGGGGACTTAATCCCCCAACTTAAAACGCGCCACGGGGTGCGTTTGCACAGATGTCACCTCAGGCCCCGCCCCCTCCCTTCACCATTGTGCAAATATTCCTCTAAAATCAGCCGAAATACGAATTCTGATTTACTCACCTGTTATCAGGAGAGACCTCAGTGCTGCATCTTTCAGCCCAGTACTAATCCTGAAAAGTAATTTTAACCGTACTTACCAGTAACTTGAATTTCCTTCCATAGGCTAACATTGACTGGTTTCACTTGGAAATTCTTCTAAGTGTGGAGTTTTGGAACTTTAAAATATTCCTCTAAAATCAGCCAAAATACGAATTCCGATTTACTCACCTGTTATCAGGAGAGACCTCAGTGCTGTATCTTTCAGCCCAGTACTGGTCCTGAAAAGTAATTTTAACCGTACTTACCAGTAACTTGAATTTCCTTCCATAGGCTAACATTGACTGGTTTCACTTGGAAATTCTTCTAAGTGTGGAGTTTTGGAACTTTAAAATATTCCTCTAAAATCAGCCGAAATACGAATTCCGATTTACTCACCTGTTATCAGGAGAGACCTCAGTGCTGCATCTTTCAGCCCAGTACTGATCCTCAAAAGTAATTTTAACCGTACTTACCAGTAACTTGAATTTCCTTCCATAGGATATCATTGCCTGCTTTTTGCTGAAAAAGTTTCTAGTGTTGATTTTTGAAACATACAAATATTCCTCTAAAATCAGCCGAAATCCGAATTCTGATTTACTCACCTGTTATCAGGAGAGACCTCAGTGCTGCATCTTTCAGCCCAGTACTGGTCCTGAAAAGTAATTTTAACCGAACTTACCAGTAACTTGAATTTCCTTCCATAGGCTAACATTGACTGGTTTCACTTGGAAATTCTTCTAAGTGTGGAGTTTTGGAACTTTAAAATATTCATCTAAAATCAGCCGAAATACGAATTCCGATTTACTCATCTGTTATCAGGAGAGACCTCAGTGCTGCATCTTTCAGCCCAGTACTGATCCTCAAAAGTAATTTTAACCGTACTTACCAGTAACTTGAATTTCCTTCCATAGGATATCATTGCCTCCTTTTTGCTGAAAAAGTTTCTAAGTGTTGATTTTTGAAACATACAAATATTCCTCTAAAATCAGCCGAAATACGAATTCCGATTTACTCACCTGTTATAAGGAGAGACCTCAGTGCTGTATCTTTCAGCCCAGTACTGGTCCTGAAAAGTAATTTTAACCGTACTTACCAGTAACTTATATTTTCTTCCATAGGAATCCATTGTCTGGTTTTCAGCAGAAAAGTTTCAAAGTGTCGATTTTCACAAACTACAAATATTCCTTAAAAATCGCCTGTATGACTTAAACGCATTCTTTCAACTGTTTACAGGAGATGCACCAGTGCTGGATCCAGGATCCAACACTGAGTAAGAAAAAGTAACGATAACAGTTTTTACCTGCTAAGTGAATTTCCTTCCATAGGATAACATTGGTGATTCTATGAGAAAAAGTTTCTAAGTGTCAACTTTTAAAATACAATAATATTCCTTAAAAATCACGACTGTAACCAAAACGCTTTTACTCAACTGTTTACAGGAGATGTACCAGGACTGAATCTAGGATCCAGTCCTGTGGTTAGAAAAGTAATCCATAAAGTAACTAATTGCATTTAACTAGAAATTCACATTGAGCTGAATGTTGCATTGTGTTTGAAAATGTGTTGCCCATTGCAACAACTGTAACTACTGTACTTAAAAGTCTATTGCCTATGTGCAAAGTATTTAAACTAAAGTAATTCATTCTGAGAAAGTATTTTTTGTAATGTAATGTATAATGTAATTACAATGTAATTTAAAAAATAAAATATGTAAAAGAAATTGTTTCTAAAAATGTAGTAAATCAGTATGAAAAAAATTAATATAAAAATTAATACATTTAAAAATTGTCATTTAAAAAACCTTTGAAATTCACTGAAAAAACCGTAGGTTTCAGGCACGTTATAGTTACAAATTAGCATTTTAAAAACCTTTGAAATTCACTGAAAAAACCATAGGTTTCAGACACGTTATAGTTAGAAATTAGCATTTAAAAAACCTTTGAAATTCACTGAAAAAAACCATAGGTTTTAGGGACAGTTATAGTTAGTTGGACATTGCACTCGTACAAAACCCGTGAAATTCCCCGTTATAGTTAGTTCAGCTAACTATAACTCGCGCCCCGCAATGCACTGCTGATGACGTCACATATTACATCACTCATGACATGGTCAGTGACATCACTGATGACATCACTGATGACATCTCAAATGACATCACTGATGACATCATCCACGTGATAATCTGATGCAGCTCCTCACACCCTAATATAACCTTTGATACACCCAATCTAAATTACAGAGTGCCATTCACAAAACCATAGACACTCCAACACCAATAACTACATACCCACTCACTGATTCTTAGGTCTACACACACACATCCACTCACTCACCCGTACAGTCACTCATACTTATGGTCACTCAGTACAGGACTATCATATGCACTCTTACTCCTATATAGACACTCAAACACCGCCACTCATCCATAGAGGTACTCACACACCTAGTCAGTCATGCAAATAATTAAACACACTGCCATTTACTCACCTATACAGTTATACACACACCAGCTCACTTAATCATACAAATACTAGCACATTGTTACGCTCTTATACAATCACTGATACAAGCACACACTCATCCATACAGCCACTATCACAATCACTCACTCTCGCTTATAGCTATTTATATACTCCAATACACATATATACTGCCTTTCACATATGTAGTTACTCACACATGTACCACTGGGACATACATTCACTCACTAACACACTCTTACACACACTTACCCACCCATACAGTCTATCACAGATGCACTCTTGAAACCATCCACCCAGTGAATCACCCACTCACACATCTATGCACAGTCGCACACACCCCATCCACACAAACACTCAGGCACCCATACAGATACTCATAGAACCAATCAATAACCCATATAGACACTCATGTAGCTATTCGCAAATCCATGCATCCACTTACACACCAACAGACGGATACAGACATTCACACAGTTTAGTCACTAACCCATGCATTCAGTAAGATACGTTTAATCACTCACTTGTAGAGTCAGTCACGCACGTACTAAATCATCCATTCAGACACTTATACACCCACTCATTCTTCAATACGCCTTTCCCTATATATATTAAACATATTTAAACTTTACAGAAACACACAGTCACTGGATGATGTCATCAGTGATGTCATCAGTGATGTCACTGACCGTATCTTAGAACACTGGAGGGCAATTACCAACAAAGACTTCACCTATAGCACTTCCAAACACTTTCATGATGCACATGATGGTGACTGGACGAGGGCAAAATATTTTGGCTTAGATTGTGTCCCCAAGAATCCCAGAGGCGGTAACCGCACACAAGCTCTACGTAGACTAGAGTCAAGATTCATCCTACAAGCCGGTTGCATTTCTCCTATTGGCATGAATAATGATGAGGAACTGCATGTACATTTATAGTTCGCTGAGAATCCTTTTGAACCTTAATCCCCTAAAGGAGTTTCCGTAATTCTGTCTGTAATAGGACTCAATTTTTTAACTTTTAACTTGATGTATCCCTTGTTCAGTTGCTTTGTTACAAATTGTTTATTTCTTTATCACCGTTATTGAGACTGTCACTTTGATATTTGCCTTTTTCTAAAATAATTGGTATTCAGATGCTGCAGCCATACTTATTGCTAACTCTTTTGGTTTACTCTCTCACAGATTGGTACACAGAGAGCAACCATCAACGAAGAGTAGTCACCATACAGGAAGTTAAAAGCATGGAGATCCGGCCTAGTTCACACAACAGCCGCCTCTTCTTTACAGTTTGTATATACCAATAATTTTGACGGTACACAATGTTCTCTGCTGGGAGAAAAACAAGTAGAACCGAGTATGTTTTATTTGGATAATCAGGTAACTCCCGCTCCATGATTATACTGGAGGTTTGCAGAATCGGTTTCATGCAGAATGAACAGCAATAGAGCCAGGACAGTATACCATGATGACATGTATTATATACTTTGTGATCGCTGTAGGACTGTGTACTTTATGCAGGTAACGCAAATCATTGAAAAATTGATTGCTTGTAGATTGTGCTGCTTTTTTGTCAGGTTATCATACTTCGATGAACTGTATTATATGTTTCACCTTTGTGATCCACTCAAGGGTACTATACCCAGATGTCGCCCATTGAGTTCAGAAACTCACCTTTTCCTCCTTGGTCACAGAAATACGCATTGAACCAAGCGAGTTATCTCGGCATGTCAAGGTACACATTGATTCTACTTTGTACCGAGTTGCATGCATTTAAATATGGGTACTAAACCCACAAGGTTGCGCACTGAACCAATACTTTTTGAATCTTCTTACACACTTTTTCTGTATTATTGTTCCCACTGAGGTACTTGACCTTAGTTAATAGGCATTGAAAATTGTCATGTTAATCAATTGCACGGCTTACTGTCTTGTATTTGACTGAATGTTCACAATTTATTTATATTTATTGTTTAGCCAAAACCTGTTTTAACATGAGATTTATCATGCTCACAAAAATCACTTTATTACGAATGAGGGCAACTGCTGTAAGTATGCCATGTTGACAGTCTTTTGTTTATGTTCATTATTGTTTAGCGTGCGTCGCGTAGGACGCTACGTTTACTTAACGATGGGAACTCTACCAATGGTCATGTGATCAAGACCCCGAGAGGAGTCGAAACGCGTCTTGTTTTTGTGCCCGAATAAATTGGATTGTCGTTAAAACCTGCAACCGGAGTGGCTCGTTTTTCACCAAGAATAGAGGTGAGAAGAATTTGTGCAATTATCGGTGTGGTGGCATCCGCACGTTCGAGCCCCTACCCACTTGGAAGGGCGTTCCTTTGGCGCCATTCCCTGCCAAGGGTATATATATATTTATTTATATATATATATATTTCTTTTTTGTGTTATATTTTTATATTATTTAAAAAATTTGAAATGATAAAAGAAATTATAATTATTCATTTAATAATTGGTTTTTAAGTAGATATATGTAAATATATATTAGTTATTATATATGTGTGTTTAACTATTTTTAAATTAAGTTAATTTGTTGTATTTGTTCAAATATATATTAAATATATTTTCTTTTTTAATAATTAATGTTTCTATTTAATATATTTAATATTTATTACTTTATTCGATATATATTCAAAAAATAATATTTGATACAGCTATATTAATGACATCGATATTTTTTTCCCGATATTATGTATATCGATATTTTTTACATTAATATTTTGGTCACGATTTTTCTGTAAGGAGATACTTTGGCTGTCGAAATTCTATCCGTGAACCCCTGTAAATAGTCATGTGTGGTGCTTGGCTTGCTTCAAGGCTGGCCTAGAGTACATTTATTACTGTTTTGATACCTTTGGGCTGTCGTAACTTTAAAAGTGTAGTTTGTGAACAGCAATGGGCTTTCTATTTTTTGGGTTGGTGTGTGTATTTGCCTGTCCCTCCCTAATCCAGTCCCTAAATTCCCCTGACTGCCTCCCATTTTGTAGTAAATATTCCTCATTTCCCGGCCATTCCCTCTTGTGCCTCCCACATTTACAACTGAAATGTAGGTGTACATGTGTGGAGTTCTCCACCACAATGGCCCGAGATCACCAAATAGAAAAGATAGGGAAGGTGGAGGTCGCCACATGTAGATTTAGGAGTCATATTGTTCTTGTATGTGAGTAGTACTCCTGTAGTACTGCTTCTCATCACTACAAAATGCTGCTTGTGAATAGGTCCCAAAGTCTTTAAATTTAGATCTGATATGGCAATGGTCAAGGTCATTTGGGAGCAGAAAGAAGATCTTTGTTACGTCTATGGGGGTAGTTCCACACTGGTTCCTGCCTGATAAGCTCGCCCTGAATGGGTTTGGGAAGCCGGGATCTCCATAAGGACCTTCTAATTGCATGCTTGGTACTTATACAACACATTGATCCAGACCGTTGTGGGCTTCATTGTCCTCCCACAATCACCTTTTTTATTTTTCTCCATACAACAGGGGCGAGCCAGATGTACTCATCACACTGAATGTAGTTTAGGCAAGGAGATAGTGACCACCAGAGTCATTACAGAGTTGCCTTACATATTTCAGATGTGGAGAATTCTCATTCAACTAGAGGCATCTATGACATTGACAGAAAATATCTGTACAGTGACATGCATGAGCAATGTGAGGAATTCATACGAGCTGTAATATACATAGTTATAACTATTTGTGACCTACATTGGAGCTAAGTCCATACTATCTCTAAAGGTTGGGGAATTGGGTTGAATACACATACAATAGCGGTGCTCCATAATTTGTAGCAAGGCAGAACAATAATTTGGAAATAGATTTTGCTCACACTTGAAACTAAAAAAGCTTGTTTCCATCCTGAAGAATTAGAAAGGGCAAACATAATGAAATCCCTCTTTTATTAGTAGTGTAGAGCAGGAAAAGATTTGGGATAGCAGACATAAACCAGTAGTTGTAACCTCTGGCCTCATTATATGTGCCCTGGTAACAGCAATGGGGCCGGTAACAGGAATTACCAACCACATCAGGAGTTTGAGTCCTGCAATAACAGCATTGATCCAGAATTTTTCAACACGGAAAAAAGGGAAATAACCCCTTGAATCGAGTATAGTATTCCTGATTTCCTCAGTGATATTATATCTTTACTCAGGGAGCACTTTTGAATCAACTCTGAATCCTGCAGTATTCTCACTTTCCCACGTGGTGTTACAGATGAATTTGTATTGTTAACTATGAGGGGAGTAATTGTCTATGGGGATTTTGTAGTGGGTGCCTTAGTTATAACTATCCTCTACATTTAGGGCTCAGAAGCAATTAGACTGTTGCTCTACTGTCACTACTTAGTTTCTGCCTTGAATTCTATAAATGTGGTTGATCTGCCCTTTGTAATGTGCATGATCTATCCAACCAGACATACTTTCCTGCAAAAAAATGTTTGGTTATACTTTTAAATACACTAACAGCAGAAGGACTTGTGCTGTTAGTATCTCTCCCACTGCACCATGCAGCTTATCTCATGAGGAGGCCTTACCCCCATGAGGGTGGGTGTAGTTTTTTACAGCACCTTGCTTGTTAGTGCTGTTAAGACTCCCCTCATGTATGGGTGACTGCCTGCATGGAATAAAAGAGTGGTGGGTGAACTGCTACTTTGGTCCTTATTATGAGTTGATTGTCAATCCTACTTGGCAGGTAACAGGAGTTGCCTCTAAATCGGGATTATCGGAGGAGTGGCCAAGATGGTGGACGGATAGGACGTGCCTTCTCTGCACCGCTGACAACAATCTGCCTCCCATCCTCTCTATGCCAATTTCGGTCCCTACGGTGCCCTCCTCAGTGTGGAGATGACCTAGCAGCACTAGGGGACAATGGCAGGGGTGGTGGGACTCGCCCCTATATCGCTCCGCACAGCCCGGTCGCGGCCACCTAGAGAGACACAAAATGGCGGTGGATGTGGCGTGGTGAAACGTGCACCGCAGCAGACCAGCAGCACTGGCCCCGGCAACCCGCTATGAGACGCTGGGTTGAAATAGAGCAGCAGAGCCCTCCAATCACTCTGGCAGTGGTGCGGCCCCAACACATCAAACCTAGGCTGCACCGCGCCTGCTGGCTACACTGACACGGACACCAACACCCCTGGCCAAGGTGCCCAGGAGGACTTGGAGTGGGGGTCTCCAAGCCTGTGGCCCCAGAGAATTCACAAGCATTGAGGGCCCATAGAGATGCTGAAGCCGGGGCACCCCTGCAACACCTTAAGCCTCCAGCAGGAAGCATAGGCCGTGACCTCCAGGAAGAGCCAAAGACCGACATTTGAGATTGCTGCAGAGGGCGAATAGACAACATACACCCCCTGTGTGCCCACTGGGTCAGCTTGTGGGCCCTCCTTGCTGAGACTGGCATCAGGTGGACGGGACTTGACCAGAAATGGCAGAGGTGAGCAGGAGCCAGGAGATATGCGGTGAGGCCTGGGGCCCCGGGATGGAGTTACCCTGATACCCTGGATAAGACAGTGAGAGAGAGGCGGGGTACACACAGAATATCCCAGCAGAGTACCCTTGGGAGCAGGGAGCCTGTTTGGCGACATTGGGTCCCTTGCTTCTCTGAGCTGAGATGGCACCCCTGGCCTGAGCCGCACGGTCTGACTGAGGGGAGGTCAGGAGCCATGATGGACACTCCTTGGTCCCTGCCACAGCTACACACCCACTGTTGATATCCTGGGGTCCCCCCGACCTGGCAGGCCTAACCTGAGGGGGCGAAAAGATCCGACTCGTCACAGACATGGCTGTGGCCCATGAGAAAAAGAAGAGATCCCTTTAGGAGATTCTCACCAAACCGGCTGGGGGACCATCCGGAGAGCGACCTCCATCCTCGCAGCTGGAACAGACGGCCGATGGGGACAAAAATGAAGGCCCGGTGACTCTCTCATTCCTGGATGCCTTGTTCGCATCCCTTCAGGATGATCTCCAAACCTCTCCCAGGACTTAAAAGATGTTCATCAAGATCTAACAGAGGTAGGAGCTAGGGTCTCAATGTTTGAAGATCATGACTCCAACTGCGACCAAGAGATCAAGCTGCTCCAGCAGGAAATTATTTGCTTCAGGGACCAACAGATCGACTTGCAAGCCCACACAGGAGATCTAGAGAACCAGTCAAGATGGAACAATATACACATCATAGGGGTACCGACTTAAGCAGAGGGCTCAGATGTGGAAGCCTATGTAAAGGCTTTATTTCTACAGGTCCTGGATACACCCCCTGACAAGGAGTTACAGCTAGGCAGAGTCCATGGGGTGGGCCCCCCAAGGCTAGAGAACGCCCGCCAAGCAAATATACTGGCATGTGTCCACGATTTCCAACCTAAAGAAACTATTCCCCGTAAAGCCAGAGACAACCACCTTTTGCAATACCGGGGTCACAAGTTAGCATTTTATCAGGATCTCTCAGCTCTCACCCTGCAGAAAAGGAGATATTTTCGACATGTGACTACCTTCCTCCGAGACAAAGGCATAGTCTACTCATGGAGCCACCCATTCCGCTTGGTCTTTCATGGGAGCAGAAGTAATATGAGTGCCGATCCCTATCCGAGGCCTGTCAACTGCTGAACATTAAGGAATCTCCAGAGGAGAGGCCGCAGAGCTGCCCCCGGTCCACAGATCCCAGAAGCGTCTCTGGTGGCACCGTAGCCAGGCTTCTCCTAAGGGACTGCAACCAGACCCAGCGACTAGAGCTATGGAGCAGTGAGCAGTACTTGACACCCAAGCTGGAGAACTCGACCGTCAGGACATGACCTGAACAATATTGAGGCCTTCACCTCTTCTACCTCAGCGCTGGTAGGGTGGGGGGCTGCTGGGGCAGGGTTGGAGGAAGGCCGAGATCTCTCCGCGAGAGGTTTGAGAGACTCTAGTGGGCCCCCACACCCAGTATTTCTACAGGACATTCCTGGCCATGGCCAGCACCTTCAGTTTCACCACGTGTAAGTTACTACATGAGTTACAGTTTGTGTTTTTTTGGGGAGTACTCACATCCCGTTTGGTTGCATTACATTCTTGGTTTCCTCACATCTGGGGCCTGGCGGGGTCCAAACTGGGTCTACTGGGGGGAGAGGTGGTTACAAACCTGGACGCGCTTCCTTCCCTCTCCCCCATATATGATAGCCTTAGGGTAGTCACTCTTAATGTAAAAGGATTAAACAACCCAATCAAGCGCACAGCGATCCTGTCTTACCTGTCTCAGATGTGGGCTACTACAAGAAACTCACTTTTTGCCGCAAACTGACATTGACTTCAATCTCTCGACTTCCCACAGCAATTCTCCTCCTCCACCACCTCTCAAACAGCTGGAGTGGTTATCTTGGTCTCCCACTCTTTTGGCGGTCAGGTGGGCTTCAAATTAGTAGACATCAAAGTGCGATTGCTAGCATATAGTGTGAGTGTGGGGGACAGCACATTTACATTGACTTCCCTGTGCGACACTAATGGTGGCCAGGAAAGCTTCCTTTGGAGCACAGTGGTGGAGAAGATGACATCCCAAGATCGACTGGTACTGTTAGGGGAGACCTCAACCTAGTCTTCAATAATGATCTGGACAGATCAGGTCAGCGCTACGGACACACGGGGGCCCTTACCCGGGGGGGAGCACACTGGTTGCGGAAGATGGGCTAACAGGATATTTGGTGAGACAGACATCCCCATGAGCAGGGCTGCACATTTTACTTGCACACGTTGACTATTTCCTGGGGACAAGAGAGATCTAGACCTCGGTTAAGGCTGTCAAGATAGAGCTACCATCCCTGTCAAATCATGCTGTGGTATCACTAACCCTTGCTCTCACCCGGTGCAGCATGCCCCCTGCCATTGGAGACTGAGGGAGAACCTGCTTCAGAGGCCTGACACTATGAAAGGGTTACTTAGGCGATAGCGGACTTCCTGGTTGTCAATGACAATGCTGAGATATCTATCACTGCCCTCTGAGAGACATTTAAGGTCGTCATACTTGTGGAACTGATTGCAATTTCAGCAGCGGACAACAAAATCCGCTGTGACAAAAGGGAGAGTTTACATAAGACAGTCCAGGAACTGGAACGTATCCACAAATGCAACGGGGCTCCCAGAGTATGGTGACAGCTAGAGGCAGCATGCATGCAATTAGCGGACTGAACCTGGACAAAGCTGAATGTGCACTACTCGGACTGCGCCACTCCTTCTATGTGGAGGGAGATAAATGTGGGAGGCTATTAACGAATAGACTTAAGGCTCAGAGGGAATCTACAGGAGTACAGTCCCTTCTAGCGCCAGATGGTGCAGACATCGTAGGAGATGGCCCCATTGCATCCGCCTTTCAAGACTTTTCCTCGCAGCTTTACTCAGAGCAAGACCTCGCCACAGACAGTCCTGACATTTACCTCAAAGAGGCGCACATTCCATGGCTGACCCCTGACCAAGCCGACTCTCTGGATCACCTGATACGGATAGAGGAAGTTATCTTGCCCATAGCTTGGCAAAAAACGCTTAAATCCCAGAGAACGGACGACTTCTCGGCCCTCTTTTCCAAAACCTTCTGCACTGCGCTCACCCCAGTCCTAACCCGGCTCCATAATTCTATTTCCGGCCAGGGGATGGCGCTGTGCTAAGCTCAATGCTGAATGCTTCCATCGTTGTTACCCCCAAGCCCAGGTAAGACATACAGAAGTGTGGATCATATCAGCCACTATCCCTCCTTAACGTGGATATGAAACTTTTTACTAGCATCTTAGTGGCGCAGCTAGGTCCCTTTATGCAAGGATTGATCGATCCTGATCAGGCGGGATTCATCCCGCATCGTCAGTACAGTGACAACATGAAGCGGATCATTCACCTGATTGACAAGGCCTAGCGCTCCCGGAGGGAGATAATTCTCCTAGCCATAGATGCAGAGAAGCCATGTGACCGGATACATTGCCTTACCTAGAGGCAACGCTCAAAAACTTTGGCATCGGGGAGAGATTCTGTGCCTGGGTCCTCAGTAACTACGGGGAGCCGAGAGCGATGGTCTAAGTTAATGGGCAAACCTCTGCTCCTTTTTTTATTCACAGGGGGACTCGATAGGGGTGTCTGCTGTCACCCCTGCTGTTCGCTCTGTACATTGAGCCCCTAGTCCAGCACATACGAGACAATCCAGCCATCACAGGGGTATGTTTTGGTGGTGAGGAACACACTGTTAGCCTCTATGCTGATGACGTCATAGTCTTACTAGACTACCCAACCTTCCTGGCTGAGATCAAGGACTTTGGGACAGTGGCCGGGTTACGAATTCATCTCTAAAATTCACAGCACCCTCAATTTCTCGGTCCCTCCAGTGACTGAGATGTTACTGACACTCCAATATCGGATACAATGGGCGACCACTTCCATCCCCTATCTCAGGATCCAACTGGCTTCGACTGTGAAGGTGACAGTGGCTCTTAACTATCACACCTTACTCCAGCAGCTGAGGAGGGATCTAGCCCAGTGGAAACACTATCGGCTGTCTTGGCTCAGCCGAGTGGAGCCATTAAAGATGACCACTATCCCAAAGATCCTGTATTTATTCCAGGCCCTCCTGATAGAGCCTCCCATAGGCATGCTGCAGACCTTGCAAAGGGAGATGTGCTGCTACGTCTGGGTGGAAGGGAGGCCCCGTATGAGTCTGTAACAGAGCTACAGGTCCCCACTAGAGGGAGGCCTGTAGATCCCCAACCTCCTCCACTACTACCAGGTGGCACAACCCCGCCACATGGTGGAGTGGACCAAGGAGGAGTCCGAGAAACATTAGCTGCTTATGGACAGGGCGGTGGCTGAGATGCATCTGTGGAAAGTCCAATTTCTGCGACGCACACAGAGGACATGGGGTCTTTATTCCTAAACCCACTTAAAGGTAAGGGATAGAGTGGCGTCACATAAGAAGCTGTCCTCATTCCCTTCCCCCGTGACACCGATCATGGGCAATGCGGATTTTACATCGGGTTTCGACCATACCACCTACCAGCTATGGTAGACGGCGGGATACAGATCTATTGGACACCTCTTCGATGAGAAGAGCACTATTCCTTTTGATCAGATAAATAAGGACTATGTGTAGGAGAGTAGGATCTGCTTCACATGGGTACCCCCACTTTTGGCTGATGCTTCACTGTTTTTCGACCTTAGTCTGGCTGGGGCCCTGCTAATCAGAACCCCAGCCTAGCTGCTTCCTCTCTAAAATGGTTTCCATGTGCCTTAGGCACATCTCTGATTGGAATCTGGAGTGCCCTTATAAGTCCCTAGTATATGGTATACTATGTACCCAGGGCATAGGTACCTCAGAGGCCTACCAGGGGCTGCAGCATGTATTGTGCCACCCCTGGAAGGCCATCCAAAATGACACCACAGGTCTGCTACTGCAGCCTGGGTAAGGTGGTGCATGCACCCCTTACTGTGATATAGGCTACCTATATCACTACATACCTACACACATATAAACCTATAAGTCACTCCTATGGCAGGCCTTATCAATCCTGAAGGCAGAGTGCGTGGTTCCTAGGTGAGAGGGTGCCCCTGCATGAGCTGGGCCCTTCTGCAGCGTTCGGAGACCCTTCTCTGATGCTGTTTGTAGTGCAGCCCGACCATATACTCTTAAGCGCATTATAACCTCGCGTTAAATGCTAACTTTGGGATGGCTGCACGGAAATATGTCGTGTTTGGTGTCAAACATCTTGAAATACTACCCCCCCACCAGTTCTGGCGGCGGGGGTAGCATTCCACCCTTCTAGAGGGAGAGACATGTACACACCGGTATACCCGGTACTGACTTTCCAGAGCCCTGGCATCACAAAATGGATGCCGCTGCCACAGACACGAGTCTGACCTCCTGCTGCTGACCGAAACTCCAGCAGGGGAGGCCTGGACAATAGGTTTCCTGTCCCAGGGAGGTGTAACCACCTCCCCAGACAGAATAGTGTGTATTGGGGCTGGGCGGGAGCACTCTCTGGTGCTTTGAAGTCCTGCACTGGGGGCACATTTGGTGTCCCTGTGCATACCCCAGTTCAAACCGGCTCAGGGGCTTCCAGCCCCTGCTCTGGCGCGAAACTGGACAAAGGGAAAGGGGTGTAACCACCCTTCTGCCCTGACCCTCCCATAGGTGGGTCCATAGAGTATGTCCAACCCCCTACCTTAGTATAAGTATGGGACCCCAGTCCTTAGGACTTTAGATTAACCTGGACGAAACTCTGACACAGAATCCGGACCTTCGACGCTCTACTTCAAGATTAGAGGACTGAAGAATCTCCCTTGGGGTCAAGGAGTGACTCCCCTGCTTGGCAGGCACCAAAGAAGCAATTGTCCAGTCTGCATCGCTGAAGCTCCCGCCGGACGCCGAAGTCTTTCCATCACCAGAGGTGGATTTCCAGACTTTCCCGAGGCTGCCCTGAGTCCTTAGCAAAGCTGAGGCCCGTAGCTGTCGTGGGTAACGTGGAACCATGACCCCTGGACACCGATCGCATTTGCAAGTGCATCCTCTTCTGGGTCTCCCACGAAGTCGTGCTTTCGGCTCCGAGTTGCCCCAGCCTCCAGCACCAACTGCACCGAAGATCACTGGCCTCCACTCCACGAGTGTCCTGTGAGCCAGCTCCACGTGCATCGACTCGAGGCTCCTTTGTGGTCGCTAGTCCGTTGGCTAGTAGGCCCTCCCGAAGGCCAATCTTCTTCTGCTTGGGCTCCCTGATTGCTCCAGGCGTGCCCTGACTTACCTTTGCTGGGTGAGTCCCACAGACCTTGCTGGTCTGCAACATCGTCCTTCTTCCATTTCCACGAGACTTGCCGTTGCCAAGGCTTGTTGGGTCCAATCCGGTCGCCGACACCCCTGCAATCAACAGACGTCGTGGGACAGCTCGAATCCAGCTCCTGGTCATCGTCAACGCCTCCTGGACCTCGTGGCTGAAGAGTCAAGACAACCGTCAACCTACCTGAAGCACTCGACATCGGTGGGCATCTGCTCATCGCCTTCCTGGTCACTGGCTAGTGACCCAGACTCTGTCCCCTCTGCTTTCAGGTTCTTCAAATCTTCGATCCACCTTTGGATCCACACGAACACTTTCGACTTGGCCGCCAGCAGCACTTTGCAGCAGATCGCCATTGAAAGCGACGACGAAACCCGACCCCGAAAGACACCTATGCACCCGGCTCCCCTGGGTGAGGTAACTCGAGTACTCCGGTGCTCCCATGGGTATTGACACTAGAACAGCCTAGTTCTCAAAGGGTTTGCTCCAAGTCCTCCTCTAAGTGTCCTTTTTCTTTTAAATTCCAACCGCGACTTTCCCCATAGAAGTTAACGGCGATTCGCGGCTGTGTTCATACACTGCACGCGTCCCCCGTGGGTCCCCTGTGTCACTACCTTGGGTGGTTCCTTGTGGTCCAAGCACTTCTACAGGCTCTAGGCCCTGTGTCTAGCTCAGTCGTGGTTCTTATACCACTTTATTGGTATATGGTTTGGTACGCCCCTAGGGCTCAAACGTGTATTTGTGCTATTACTGTAGATAACTAACTTATAACTTATGTACTTCGAACTCTAGCCTCATAAAGAGACTAGAGGGGTGTGTTTAGCAATAAATACACATATTTTGAATATATACCTGGTGTGGTCCTCTTTCATTTGGTCACTCAAGAGATTATAGACTGGTAAAACAAGCTGCTTTACATTCCTTCAAGACTTAGCCTGAAGGCTGCTCTCCATAGCTACCACTAGGATAGCTTTCAATAAAGGTTGTCTTTAACCTATCTCCAATAAGGGGTTGTCTGGACTGGTGCAAGGTGCCCACTATAATTAGTGGACAGCATATGCCAGGCCAACTTCTCACATTGGTGTGCAGCGTGTGGGATTCCAGCTTGCTATTATTTTACCAGATAATCTCAATTGAATTGATCAACTGAAAACCACTAAGGGTACCTAAGGTACATATAAATCAAGCTTAGTATACAGTAAGTTCTACTGAACTTAGAGTTGTGTGTTAAGGGATAGCACACCCTTTCTACAACTCAAGAGAGTTTAGTAGGCCACACTAGAGTAGGTAGTGCATACACCACACCTCACTAGTAATGTCTTCAAAGCCAGGACCCAGTGAGTCCTTGCCAGAAGCCAGTGGGCTTCTTCCCTCCAAGTATGATAAACTCCCATTCTTGGAATTGAGAGCATTATGCAATACTAGGAAGCTGAAGGCAGGCAAAAGTGCCAGCACCCAACACCTCAGGGAGGTGTTACTGGCTGATGATCTCAGCAGGCCCTTAGGGTCTGAAGGGGTAGGCAGAGAGGGTGGGGCAGAAGATGAGGAAGGGGTCAGGGGTGAAGAAACCCAGCCCCCCCCCCTCTGAAACTGGCCAGGAAGGTGAAAATGGCCTTGTCCTGGAAAACCCAATTCCTCCTGTGGAGGAGGAGGAGGATCAGAATGACCTCCCCTTTGTCCCCCAGGAAGAATACTGAGTGTGCCCAGAAGGTCTAGATCTCCTTCTCAGGAGTCTAACCACTCTGACACCTCAATAGGGACCTCTGTCTCCTCTCATATGAGGGAATCCTCTCATGAAAGGAGAAAGAGATTGCTTCAGTATGAACAAGCCCAGCTTGAGCTCAGAAAACAGCAATTGGCTATAGACAGGGAGTCCCTAGATCTCTATAGAGAGAGGAAAAAGATGGGACTAGAGTCCCATGGTGGCAGCAATTTCCCCAAAGATAGGGAAAGGTCTTATGACCATAGAAACCTGAGCAAGATTGTCCCTCCCTACCAGAGTGGGGATGACATCCACAAATGGATAACTGCTCTAGAGAGGGCCTGTAAAGTACAGAGGGTCCCTCAGTAGCAGTGGGCAGCAATCTTGTGGCTCTCCTTTGCAGACAAAGGTAGAGATAAGCTCCTCACTGTTAGAGAGGAGGATGCTGATAATTACAAAGTCTTGAAGAGTGCTCTAATTGATGGGTTTGGCCTAACCACTGAACAATACAGGTTAAAGTTCAGAGATACCCAGAAGGCACAGACTCAAGACTGGGTGGACTTTGTTGATTGTTCTGCCAAGGCTCTGGAAGGTTGGTTATTGGGCAGTAAGGTATGTGACTTCACAGGATTGTACAATCCTATCATGAGGGAGCAGATCCTTAACAATTGTCAAAATCAGCTGTTGCATCAGCACCTGGTGGACTCTGATCTGACCTCTCCCCAAGAATTGGGAAAGAAGGCAGACAAATGGGTCAGAACCAGGGTGAGGCAGAAGGTACAGAACCAAGGTAGTGACCCTAAGAAGCAAGATTCGAAAAACTCTGATAAGGGTGGGGAGAAGGGTAAAGACCAAAAGTCTTCACAAGGCCCCCAAAAATCTTCTTCAGGTGGGGATTCACAGTCTAACAAGGGAAGAGGCCAAAAGAAACCATGGTGCAAGGTCTGTAAGCAAAAGACCCACTGGACCAGTGATTGCACCAAGTCCAAAGACTCTGCTCCAGCCCCCACCAATGCCCCTAAGGCACCTGCTCCCCCTAGTGCAGTTACAGTTGGTGGTGGGACTACACAAGCCAAGGCTTTAGTAGGGTTGACCCTGGGTAAGGAGATGAGCTCTGACCTAGTCAGAGAACTCACTCAGGCTGTCCTAGTCTGTGATGGAGGCATGGATGTGACCTCCTCTGTGAGTCCCAGTAATCTGGGCAAGTACAGGCAACAGCCCTTAATCAATGGAAAAGAGGCTTTGGCATTTAGGGACACAGGGGCAAGTGTCACCATGGTGACACAAGACCTTGTGAATCCTGGGCAGATTATACTTGGTGAAATGTACCAAGTGACCAATGCTAGCAACGTCAGAACAGACCATACTTTGGCAGTTGTTAACTTCTCCTGGGGAGGGGTAACTGGCCTTAAGAAGGTTGTGGTAAGTGCAGACCTACCCGTTGAATGCTTGCTTGGCAATGACTTAGAAACTTCAGCTTGGGCAGAAGTGGAGCTCAGGACCCATGCAGAAATGCTGGGCATCCCTGCAGATGTGTTTGCTGTGACCAGGTCACAAGCCAAAATGTCTAACACTGAACAGGCCTTGGATTCTGGAATAATGGACTAAGTGCCCTCCAAGAAGAGGAGTAGTAGGGTAAAGGCAGTGCCTTCCCCCTTGGCTCAGAAGGAAGATCAGTCTCTTGAGGGGGATGATCTCAGTCCTGAGGAAGGAACTGTCCCAGAGGAGCTTGAACCTGACCAGGTTGAGTTCTTGGGGACAGGGGGCCCTTGTGTGGTATTCGTAGTTTCTTCACCCTGCTTATACTCCCTGTTGTCCACTTCCCATGTCCCTCCACCTGCGTGTGGAATGCCCTGCGCAAGGAGCTCTAGAATGTAGAGAGCTCCTTGCTGCCTAGCGACAATGCTGTTGGTGAGTTGCTGCTGTGTCACCTGTGGGTAGGACGCTATTACTTCTCCAACTTATCAACCAATAAAGGTCTTCTAACATCTCTTCCTGGCTACCTACTTCTTCACACTGGCGACGAGGATGGGAAGGTGTGTGGTATTCGTAGTTTCTTCACCCTGCTTATACTCCCTGTTGTCCACTTCCCATGTCCCTCCACCTGCGTGTGGAATGCCCTGCGCAAGGAGCTCTAGAATGTAGAGAGCTCCTTGCTGCCTAGCGACAATGCTGTTGGTGAGTTGCTGCTGTGTCACCTGTGGGTAGGACGCTATTACTTCTCCAACTTATCAACCAATAAAGGTCTTCTAACATCTCTTCCTGGCTACCTACTTCTTCACACCTTCCAGGGCAGATCTGAGCCAGGAGCAGCAGAGCTGCCCCTCTCTTGAACCCCTCAGACAGCAAGCTGCTGCTGAGGCTGCTGGGAAAGCTAGTGGTCCCCATACAGTGTATTGGGATGATGGACTCTTGTACTCAGAGTGTAGAGACCCCAAGCCTGGTGCCACCAGGAGGTTGGTTATACCTCTGAAGTTCAGGGGCTTCCTATTGACCCTAGCCCATGACATTCCCTTAGCAGGTCACCTGGGCCAGAACAAGACTTGGGACAGAATTGTCCCTCACTTTCACTGGCCCCACATGTCTGAAGACACCAAGGAGTTTTGTCGCTCCTGTGTAACCTGCCAGGCCAGTGGCAAGGCAGGTGGCACTACAAAGGCCCCCCTGATACCACTACCTGTGGTGGGGGTTCCCTTTGAAAGGGTGGGGATTGACATTGTTGGTCCCATGGATCCCCAAACAGCATCTGGGCACAGGTTTATCCTAGTGGTAGTGGATCATGCCACCAGGTACCCAGAGGCTATTCCCCTTAGGACCACTACAGCGGCTGTGGTGGCAAGAGCCCTCCTGGGAATTTTCTCAAGAGTGGGCTTCCCTAAGGAGGTTGTATCAGACAGGGGTGCTAACTTTATGTCTGGATACTTAAAAGCAATGTGGAAGGAGTGTGAAGTGACTTACAAGTTCACCACACCCTATCACCCACAATGCAATGGTTTAGTTGAGAGATTCAACAAAACCTTGAAGGGCATGATTAAAGGGCTCCCAGAAAAGCTTAGGCGAAGATGGGACATACTCTTGCCCTGCCTTTTATTTGCATACAGGGAGGTGCCTCAAAAGGGGTTGGCTACAGCCCTTTTGAACTTTTGTTTGGTCACCCTGTCAGGGGTCCATTGTGCTTGGTGAAGGAAGGATGGGAGTTACCTCTCAAGCCCCCAAAGCAAGACATAGTGGACTATGTACTTGGTCTCCGCTCCCGGATGGCTGAGTACATGAAAAAGGCAACTAAAAACCTTGAGGCTAGCCAGGAACTTCAAAAAGCCTGGCATGACCAAAGGCTGTACTGACTGTTTACCAGCCAGGACAGAAGGTGTGGGTGTTGGAGCCAGTGGCCCCAGCAGCTCTCCAAGACAAATGGAGTGGACCCCATACCATTGTTGAACAGAAGGGTGAGGTTACCTATTTGGTGGACCTAGGAACACCCAGGAGTCCCCAGAGGGTTCTCCATGTCAACAGGTTAAAACCATATGTGGACAGGGCAGACATGGGCTTGCTCATGGCTACTGATGAGGGACAGGAGGAAGAGAGTGACCCACTCCCTGACAGTCTGCCTATTAAAAATAAGATTTATAGGCAACCTGACCATGTCAGGGACTGTATCAGGACAGAAGTCCAGAAGATGTTGGATTTGGGAGTTATTGAACCCTCAGATAGCCCTTGGGCTAGTCCAGTGGTCCTTGTGCCAAAACCTCACACCAATGGTGGGAAAAGAGAGATGAGGTTTTGTGTGGACTACAGGGGTCTCAATGCAGTCACTAGGACTGATGCCCATCCAATACCTAGGGCAGATGAGCTAATAGACACTTTGGCCTCAGCCAAGTATCTAAGCACATTTGACCTGACAGCTGGCTACTGGCAGATCAGACTAGCTGATGATGCAAAGCCAAAGACAGCATTCTCAACCCCTAGTGGGCATTATCAATTTGTGGTGATGCCCTTTGGTCTGAAGAATGCACCTGCCACTTTTCAGAGGTTGGTGAATACAGTCCTTACAGGTCTGGAAGCCTATAGTGCAGCATATCTAGATGATATTGCTGTCTTTATCTCCACCTGGGAGGATCACCTGGTCCACCTCAGAAATGTTTTGCAGGCCCTGCAGAAAGCAGGCCTGACTATCAAGGCCACCAAGTGCCAGATAGGGCAGAGTCAGGTTGTGTACCTGGGCCACCTTGTGGGTGGAGGCCAGGTTCAACCACTGCAGAGCAAGATCCAGACCATCATGGACTGGACTGCTCCAACTACCCAGACTCAGGTGAGAGCCTTTTTAGGCCTGACTGGGTACTATAGGAGATTTGTCAAGGGGTATGGATCAATAGTGACACCCCTGAATGACTTAACTTCCAAGAATATGCCCAAAAAGGTTCAGTGGACAGTTAGCTGTCAAAAGGCATTTGATGACCTAAAGCAGGCCATGTGCACTGCTCCCATTCTACAGAGTCCTGATTACTCCAAGAAGTTCATTGTCCAAACAGATGCATCTGAATTGGGGGTAGGGGCTGTACTGTCACAATTGAATGATGAAGGTCAGGATCAGCCAGTAGCTTTTATTAGCAGAAGGCTGACCCCTAGAGAGAAACGTTGGTCATCCATTGAGAGGGAGGCCTTTGCTGTGGTCTGGGCTCTGAAGAAGTTGAGGCCATACTTGTTTGGTACTCACCTCCTTGTTCAAACAGACCATAAGCCCCTCTTATGGCTAAAACAAATGAAGGGTAAAAACCCCAAACTGCTTAGGTGGTCCATTTCCCTACAGGGGATGGACTTCACAGTGGAACATAGACCTGGAAGTAACCATGCCAATGCAGATGGACTCTCTAGGTACTTCCACTTAGAACATGAAGACTTAACTGGGCATGGTTAGTTTAATGTCCCTACGTTTGGGGGGGGGGTTGTGTAGGAGAGTAGGATCTGCTTCACATGGGTACCCCCACTTTTTGCTGATGCTTCACTGTTTTTCGACCTTAGTCTGGCTGGGGCCCTGGTAATCAGAACCCCAGCCTAGCTGCTTCCTCTCTAAAATGGTTTCCATGTGCCTTAGGCACATCTCTGATTGGAATCTGGAGTGCCCTTATAAGTCCCTAGTATATGGTATACTATGTACCCAGGGCATAGGTCCCTCAGAGGCCTACCAGGGGCTGCAGCATGTATTGTGCCACCCCTGGAAGGCCATCCAAAATGACACCACAGGTCTGCTACTGCAGCCTGGGTAAGGTGGTGCATGCACCCCTTACTGTGATATAGGCTACCTATATCACTACATACCTACACACATATAAACCTATAAGTCACTCCTATGGCAGGCCTTATCAATCCTGAAGGCAGAGTGCGTGGTTCCTATGTGAGAGGGTGCCCCTGCATGAGCTGGGCCCCTCTGCAGCGTTCGGAGACCCTTCTCTGATGCTGTTTGTAGTGCAGCCCGACCATATACTCTTAAGCACATTATAACCTCGTGTTAAATGCTAACTTTGGGATGGCTGCACGGAAACATGTCGTGTTTGGTGGCAAACATCTTGGAATACTACTCCCCCGCCAGTTCTGGCGGCGGGGGTAGCATTCCACCCTTCTAGAGGGAGAGACATGTACACACCGGTATACCCGGTACTGACTTTCCAGAGCCCTGGCATCACAAAATGGATGCCGCTGCCACAGACACGAGTCTGGCCTCCTGCTGCTGACCGAAACTCCAGCAGGGGAGGCCTGGACAATAGGTTTCCTGTCCCAGGGAGGTGTAACCACCTCCCCAGACAGGATAGTGTGTATTGGGGCTGGGCGGGAGCACTCTCTGGTGCTTTGAAGTCCTGCACTGGGGGCACATTTGGTGTCCCTGTGCATACCCCAGTTCAAACCGGCTCAGGGGCTTCCAGCCCCTGCTCTGGCATGAAACTGGACAAAGGGAAAGGGGTGTAACCACCCCTCTGCCCTGACCCTCCCACAGGTGGGTCCACAGAGTATGTCCAACTCCCTACCTTAGTATAAGTATGGGACCCCAGTCCTTAGGACTTTAGATTAACCTGGACGAAACTCTGACACAGAATCCTGGACCTTCGACGCTCTACTTCAAGATTAGAGGACTGAAGAATCTCCCTTGGGGTCAAGGAGTGACTCCCCTGCTTGGCAGGCACCAAAGAAGCAATTGTCCGGTCTGCATCGCTGAAGCTCCCACCGGACGCCGAAGTCTTTGCATCACCAGAGGTGGATTTCCAGACTTCCCCGAGGCTGCCCTGAGTCCCCAGCAAAGCTGAGGCCCGTAGCTGTCATGGGTAACGT
The DNA here is from genome assembly GCA_963921515.1 of Calotriton arnoldi. Lineage (NCBI taxonomy): Eukaryota > Metazoa > Chordata > Amphibia > Caudata > Salamandridae > Calotriton > Calotriton arnoldi. The sequence continues at coordinate 160,480 of CAWUFW010013814.1, read as the reverse complement.
GGAACCGTGACCCCTGGACACCGATCGCATTTGCAAGTGCATCCTCTTCTAGGTCTCCCACGAAGTCGTGCTTTGGGCTCCGAGTAGCCCCAGCCTCCAGCACCAACTGCACCGAAGATCACTGGCCTCCACTCCACGAGTGTCCTGTGAGCCAGCTCCACGTGCATCGACTCGAGGCTCCTTTGCAGTCGCTAGTCCGTTGGCTAGTAGGCCCTCCCGAAGGCCAATCTTCTTCTGCATGGGCTCCCTGGTTGCTCCAGGCGTGCCCTGACTTACCCTTGCTGGGTGAGTCCCACAGACCTTGCTGGTCTGCAACCTCGTCCTTCTTCCATTTCCACGAGACTTGCCGTTGCCAAGGCTTGTTGGGTCCAATCCGGTCGCCGACACCCCTGCAATCGACAGACGTTGTGGCATCCAGCTCTTGGTCATCGTCGACTCCTCCTGGACCTCGTGGCTGAAGAGTCAAGACAACCGTCAACCTACCTGAAGCACTCGACATCGGTGGGCATCTGCTCATCGCCTTCCTGGTCACTGGCTAGTGACCCAGACTCTGTCCCCTCTGCTTTCAGGTTCTTCAAATCTTCGATCCACCTTTGGATCCACCCGAACACCTTCGACTTGGCCGCCAGCAGCACTTTGCAGCAGATCGCCATTGAAAGCGACGCACGAAACCCGACCCCGAAAGACACCTATGCACCCGGCTCCCCTGGGTGAGGTAACTCGAGTACTCCGGTGCTCCTGTGGGTATTGACACTAGAACAGCCTAGTTCTCAAAGGGTTTGCTCCAAGTCCTCCTCTAAGTGACCCTTTTCTTTTAAATTCCAACCGCTACTTTCCCCATAGAAGTTAACGGCGATTCGCGGCTGTGTTCATACACTGCACGCGTCCCCCGTGGGTCCCCTGTGTCACTACCTTGGGTGGTTCCTTGTGGTCCAAGCACTTCTACAGGCTCTAGGCCCTGTGTCTAGCTCAGTCGTGGTTCTTATACCACTTTATTGGTATATGGTTTGGTACGCCCCTAGGGCTCAAACGTGTATTTGTGCTATTACTGTAGATAACTAACTTATAACTTATGTACTTCGAACTCTAGCCTCATAAAGAGACTAGAGGGGTGTGTTTAGCAATAAATACATATATTTTGAATATATACCTGGTGTGGTCCTCTTTCATTTGGTCACTCAAGAGATTATAGACTGGTAACACAAGCTGCTTTACATTCCTTCAAGACTTAGCCTGAAGGCTGCTCTCCATAGCTACCACTAGGATAGCTTTCAATAAAGGTTGTCTTTAACCTATCTCCAATAAGGGGTTGTCTGGACTGGTGCAAGGTGCCCACTATAATTAGTGGACAGCATATGCCAGGCCAACTTCTCACACTATGCACAGACAGTACACTATCTCCAAGTCTGACAATGGCTTACCCACCTGACTGTCCGTGATGGGGTGCAACGCCCACTTTGAAAATTGGCTAATAACTAAGATCTCAGATAGCTGCCTCATAATGGAATTATACGACACCCTCCAACATGCTATCCCTGCGACCAAGACCTCAGGGAGAAAAGGTGGGAGCAGGAAGTAGGGCAGACGCTGACACCCAAAGAATGGGATGAGATCTATTACAGGACACGACACACAGAGTGTAACTCTGCTAGAATTGAGACCAGTACTAAAATAGCTACGTACTTGTACTTCATCCTAGTTCGACTGCATAGATGCAGCCCTGCACGTAGCGCACACTGCTGGAGAGGATGTGGATCATCCGGGATGCTGCTTCATTTGTTGTGGGACTGCCCTAGGCTTGCACCGTATTGGGACAAGATGTTGACTGACATAGACACCTACTGTGATACGCAGTTACCTAACTTCCCTACATATGTTATTCTCGGACTCACGAACGCGCTTACCTTTCCACTTAAATACCAGAGGGGGTGGCACATTGGTCTCGCACTAGGGGCAGCATTGCAAATTATCCTCTCACTCTGGGGCACAGACAAGATTCCGACACACCTAGGTGGTTGCATTGTCTATGGCATATATTAGGGATGGAGAGGCTGACCCTCATCTTAACCAATCAGAACGATTCCTGTAGAAAGCTTTGGCATCCATGCATTGCTCTCCTCTCCGAGGAATTTCAGAAGCTGGATTGCCCTAGATATCTATGCCTACTGCGCTTGGTTGAACCTGACGCTCAGACACAACCGGGGGAGCCAATCGGGATGGTCCTGCAGAAAGTGAACAGTATGCTATTTTCCAGATGGTATTAACTGTGAGTACTCCAGGGAGTGGGTTGGGGTATGAAAATGTTGTTTACTTTTGTCTTTAACTCGCTTCCTGCTTCTTGGTTGTATTTTTCTGAAATGCAATAAACAGATTTGAACCATAAATTGGGATTACAAGTACTATGGGAAAAATCACAAATGGGGAGGTTCTCCATTCAGAGAAATATGAATGTGGAAAGGTGTGAGTTATTTTAAAAAAGCTTTGGACATTTGTGTTGAAACATAAATTTCTAATGGTTTTCCCTGTTTGAAATAAACAACTTTTCAATTGGGAGTTAGTCACAAACCCAGGAATTACAGTTCCCAAATGCATCCGTAATTCCCTGGTGCAGGAATTCCAACCCAATTGCAGGGTAACTCATAACAAGAACTGGCAAACCCTTCCGTCTTGCTTTGACAATGCTTGTTGTTTGCTGCTATTAGCTGTGCCTATGCTTTTTAAATCGCGCTGACATTGGCAGAGCGAATAGTGGGGGTAGACCATCTTAAAGTGGAACTTACTATAATTCCAGGATGGTTTCACATTGCATGTCGATGCCACATGGCATGGTATATGTTGGACCCACATCTGGCCACAACCCAGGATGCACAGCCATGAAAGGAGAACAACTCATGAGTCATTAAGTTCCAACAATAATTTTCATCGGTAATCCATTTTATTTCCTCCAATTTAATACATAATGCAAGCGTATTCGTACTTCCATTTTCACCTACAAAGTCAATATTTGCCTATCCAGGCTTCTCTTCAAAACACATGGGGATTCGCCATTCCTCATAGTGCAACGTTGAATAATATAACCCAATGCATTTCGGGCATCAATTGCCCTTCCTCAGGCAGCCATCTATTAAGTACACAACATAACATTCAGCCATTTTGAAATGTTATTGTTTATAGTTTATAGTTAGAAGACGGCCAACATATTGCAGGTGCACTCACTATTGCAGCCATCTTCAAAGTAAAAAAATAAGATTCAAAGAGACCTGGACATTATTTTTTATACATCCAAGATGGCCTCCTTTGGCGTCTACTCTCAACGTGAAAGCCACCTGGAAAGTTTAGAAAATCCTGTGGCATGAACTGGGAAAAAGGAATTGGCCAGAGGATGACGAATTTGGAAGAGAGAAAGATAAGGGTGCTGAAGAAAAGAGGGAAACAGCACAAGTGAACAAGGAGCAATAGCATTTTATAGAGTGCAAGAGAGATAAACAGAATGGGGCAGAAAATACACTCCCATGGAGTGCTTAGTCACAATTGATTAAAAAAAAAGTAGTTCCCTGATATCAGCAGTGGATGGATACCATGAACCAATCAAAAATGAGGGTGAAACATAAATCAAACACAAGAATAGAGAGCAAAGCCATCCAGTCAATAGAAACAAAGTGAAACAGACAAAGCAGCCACCCAGTCATGAGCAACCCTGCGGCACACTTTAAGAAGTGCTGATTACAATGCTGTCTGAGACAAACAGCTAAATCTGTCTGTACCTAGGCTGAAAAAGGGACTCTGTGTGTACATATACATGTAGAGCACGCATTAATATGCAGACACCAGATTTATTTTCTTAATGTTGCATACCAACTTGATCTTTGGTGGCAGCATCAAATGAGTGTCAAAATGCCATGAGCTCATATAGCCTTAAATTAAATGCTTTTCAAACTATAAAGTAAATAATTATTAACTACACAGTTGAACTCTTTTTTTGTAGAAAATATATATGGATGATCCTCAATCTACCACCTTCTTTGCCACACATCTTCATATCAATCAATTTATTTCGGTTCACAGAACCATAAAATTACACAATAAAAAACATAACAATTTACATTAAAAACATACAGTTTTAACATACACTGTTTTTTACAGTACAAATGAATTGGAAAAGTTTCAGATCATATTACATTCATTGGCAAAATGGTTTTACTACTGTTTATTTCTAGGCCATGGTCTTTGCAGAATAGACTAAACTTCTTCAAAAGGTTGCTTAATCCCCACAAACTTTTAGAAAGAAGAAGAATGTCATCTGCAAATAGCAGATCCTGTACTTTAAGCCCAACCATTTTAAGGGAGACCTTCTCACAATCCAGAAAGTAGGTGATACATCCACTAATGAATAATAGGAATAGTGTGGGTGCCAGGACACAGTCCTGATGAACACCTCTTTCTTATAGGAATATCCTTAGTAGTTTCTCCTCCCGGACCCCACCTGACTCTAGCGAAATTGCCTGTATATAATTGCTGAATTAACGTCAGTAAGCCATCTGGAACCCCCGCTTTAACCAAAATCTCAGAGAGTTTGGCCCTTGGAACAAGGTCAAAAGCAGCTCTCAAATCTATGAATGCAACAAATAGCGACCCCTGATCTATATCAACTGCTTTCCTCTTTTTCTGGGCATAAATCGCCTTAAGGGTTTCTTCCTGTGTAAATTCTGCTGGTTCACCATCAATGCCCATAGTAATAGAAGAGGTCCTGATGCTGTTATCACCTTCCTCAATGAGTGGATCTGCATAGAGAGCTCTGGACCCCCCCACCCCCTCCCCCCCACACACCCTTCCCCCCCCTCAGGGATATAGCATTCTGGACGAGCATAATCCCTACGTCCATCATGTGTGACCAGATGCCAAAACCGTCTGATATCCTTTCCTTTCACTGCTTCCAGAAGGTCCTTCCAAAGCTTAGTTTCCTAGTGGGACTTGCTAGTCTTAATAACCTTAGCTTAGTTCCATCTACAGCTAATAATATCAGGCCTCAACAAAAGCAGTTTAACCTGCTTTTCATGTCAGCAAAAACACTTTCTGGAAGAGCTTCGACCTCAAAACATTAATTTCCAATGAATTGGCTGGATGTCAATACATTTTGACTGTGCAATTTCATATCCTTGGTGGTAAGCAAGGCAGTACTTGATGCAAATGCATTTTAGTACTGTTGTGTTGTTTGCATTGTTCTGCTTTTGTGCTCTTTTGCTGCATTATTCCATTGTGATGTTGTATTGTGCTTTGGTTGTAGTGCTGTGCTCATGTTTTGACTGTTTTATTGTATTGTATCCTATTATGTTTTTAATGTATTGTTGTGTTGCTTTGTGTAAGTTATTGCCGGATGAGAAAACATTGTCACTGCTACTAATTAATGTCTATGGCGATTAGTGCTCGGTGCAAGCACCTTTTACCACATTATTATGAATCCAATTTGTGGACCAGAATATTTGTGCATAAATGATGTGTTGCATTCTATTGTGGTGATGGTATGTTCTGTTGCTTTCTTGTGTAGTGCTTTTGTGCTGTGTTGTTGCATTGTACTGTTGTGCTGTACTATAGTTGTCATGATACATTCTGTTTTACATGTTTTATTGCATTGTGCTTTGTTATATTTTTGTTGTTTTTATAGTTTGAGCTGTGTCCTCTGTGACATGCCATGGAGCTGTGCTGAGGTGTACATCAGATGTTTCATTATATGTTGCTACATTTCCAGTCAAAAGCAGCACCTTCTTTTAAAGTTCTGAAGGCATACAACCACTCACTGCTGTATAAGGTGGTAAAAACAGCTGTTCCAGCTCTTCAACTGTTTAAGACACTGGTCGGCCCAAAACTCTAGCGTAGACCTGTCTTAAGTTATTGCTTTCAATGCTCACTTTATGTGAAAGACCTTGGGCCATATCACATAAAGTGAGCACTGGGAGCGCTGAGTTAAGACACTGTGGGGCATATTTACAAGCCCCTATCGCCACAGGAACGTCACTTTTAGTGACGTTCCAGTGGCGATATGTGCTCCGCCTTATTTATAAGGCAGCGTTAAGCCACTTAAGGTGGCTTAACGCTGCCTTGTAAATAAGGCCCCCTTTCACGCTACACTTAGCATGAAAGGGGAGGGCAATGGGTGTTGCGGTGCACGTTCCATGGGTGGGGTAAATAGGAGGCAGCGCCAAAATTAAGACCAGGGAAAACCTGGTCTTATTTATTTATTTTTTTTTTTTATTTTTTTTTAGCCATGTAATTTACTTCGTAATAACAATTTAAAATACACATAAAAAAAAGGGGGAAATATCTCATATCACATATTTAGACATATATAACCTAAGAGGAAGAAACTACAAATAAAATAAGAAAACAATATCATAAATGAAAGCTTATATAAATAAAAAGGAAGATATCAGACAGGCCGGGATATCCGACAGCATAGCATTTCATTAATCAGTTCCATTTGAGGCTAAAATTTAAGCCATGATCGTGGACCTCTAGCTTTAGCAACAGCTAATTCCATTTCATATATTTGCCTAAGTAAAGCCCAAAATTCATTGATACTTGGGCTCTTGTTTTGAATCCACACTCTAGCAATACATAGTCGTGCGCAAATTATAAAAATGGAAATGAAAGATCTCAAATAATTGCCCATTTCTCTTATAGCCCCTAATACAATTTCCCTCTCACCGATCTGGACATTCCGCCCTATCAACATTGTAAGTGCTAAGGTTACCTCCGCCCAAAATAAGTTCAAACTTGGACAGGTCACAAACATGTGTTTTAAATCTGCAGCATACAGTTGACATTTAGGACACTTAGCTTTCTCCAGTGATTGAGTAGTATTCCATTTAGATATATGCTCAGGAGTGTAGTATAACATAAATATTGTCCGATGTTGTTGGAGTTTCAAATTAACTGATGTTACTGCAGCATCTATGCACTCCAATGACTCCTTTACTTCCTCCTTAGTTATCTCAATTTGAAAAATCCGACTGAGTTTCTCTGAGGCATGTAACCCATCGTCCTCAACGGCTGCTATCAGCTTATTATAGACCTTGCCAATAGTTCCTCGGCCTTCAGTCATAAACAATATATCTACTACTTCTGAGGTATTTGATAGCTCTAAAAGCCTCTGACCCTGTATGAAATAATCTCTTATTTGCAAATATTTAAAAAATGTACTCTGTTGCAAACCAAACTCCTCTTTCAAAGTTGCAAAAGATCGAAACCCCTGTTTATCATAAAGTTGGCCAAGTTGCAAAACACCCTTACATTTCCAATTTTTGCCGATAGCATCATGAAATATACCAGGCATAATAGGGTTACCCCATAGTTTCATATAGGGGTGAAAATCTGGGACCGAATACTCCTTACAGATATCCTGCCATATCCTAGCAATGTCCCTTATTATCTTAAATTTGACCCGTTTGTAGTAGTTCGGGTCTGCCGTTTTATAGAGAAGAAATCCAGTATTAGGTCCATAAGCCAGTTGATACGAAAGCCATACTAAATTAGTATCTGGCCCATCAAGTAAGCTTCGAATACGCCCAGCAAAGGCAGCCCAAAAATACAGTTTAAAATCTGGCAGCTTGAAACCCCCTTGTTTGTAAGATAATTTTATGTACCTAAGTGCTCTTCTTGCACGTCTATAGCCCCAAATAAAACTACCTACTACGCTCTCTAACCGCTTAAAAAAAATATACGGAATTCTTAAGGGAATTGTCCGAAACAAATATAAAAATTTCGGCAAAATATTCATTTTTACTATGTTGCACCTCCCGTAGATGCTAAGTGGAAGTCGATGCCATTTGCGGAGTTTAGCCGTAATAGTTTTAAGCAGCGGCTCATAATTTAAGAAAACCACTTCTTCCACTCGGCTGCTTAAGCATATTCCCAAATAAACTGCTGTTGTTGTAATTCCTAACTCTTGCGTTGTCCTAACAGATTGATAGTTTAAGATAGTCTGAGTTTTATTCACGTTTAGTTTGTAGCCTGAAAATGAGCCAAAACGTTGTGCCTCTTGCATAACTTCCAATATAGCCTCATCTGGATTGGAGGTGAAAATGGCAATATCGTCTGCATACGCCGTTAATTTGAGTTCCATACCATTCAACACAACGGGATCTATCCTTGAATTATGCAGCAAATGTCTTATATAGGGCTCAATATATAATGCGAACAATAACGGGGATAGCGGACATCCCTGCCGCGTGCCCCTTCTAATAAAAAAGTGAGCCGACGTCAAACCGTTCAACTTCAGTGCTGCTATCGGGGTGTTATATAATTTTTGAACAGCAGAGATATACCTTTGACCTAGGCCAAATGATGACATAATCGACCATAGTGCTTCCCAGGCAACTCGGTCGAAGGCCTTCTCCGCATCCAACATCATCATCCCCATTTGCTGATTTAGTTGGCCAGATACATCAAATGCAGCAATTGCTGTATTAATATGTGCCGCTGTATCTCTACTCGGAACAAAACCATGCTGCTGTCCTGATACTAGCTGATGTATTATTGGGGCCAACCGGGAAGCCAAAATTTTAGAAAATATTTTCGCGTCAGCATTAATCAGTGAGATTGGACGATACGAACCCATTTCCTCTACTGGTTTCCCTTTTTAGGGAATACTATGATATTAGTAATCTTCCAGGTCGAGGGAACATCCTCCCCATTCATAATATTATTAAACAGAGTAATAAAAACTGGTGCCAAGATGTCTTTAAAGCGCTTATAAAACTCCAACGGAATAGTATCTTCGCCAACCGCCTTACCATTAGGTAAGGAGCTTAATGCTAAATCAACCTCCCCAAGCCCTACATCACATTGCAGCCCCTCAGAGTCTATCGAATTCAAGACCGGCAGCTCCGATTCTTGGATATAATCCATAGTTATTTGTATATTAGTAGACGCTGACTCTTCGTATAATTCAGCATAAAAAAGTCGAAATTGTTCGACTATATCTTCTGATTTCATATGCATTAAGCCATCCCCCCCCCTTTAATTGTTTTAATATATGATCTAGCCCTCTGATCAGCAATTTGTAAGGCTAGCAGACGTCCTATTCTTTCTCCATATTCATACTGCTTAGCCTGGTATTTATGATATTTGATAGCTACTTTGTCCGCCAGCCCGCGATTAAGTTTAGCTCTAGTTTCCACCAAGTATAAATATATTTGCTGTTCCTCCTTGTCTTTAGCTATTATGGCTCTAGCATGTTGTTGCTCCAGCTCTATTAACAACTTATACACCTGTTCCTTCTCCCGGTTAGCATGCTTGTTCTGCTTTAAAATGAACTGCAATGTGGCCCCTCTAACATACGCCTTCAGACAGTCCCATACTACTGCGATAGCTGCAGTGCCCCTGTTATTTTCTAAGTATTCCCGTAAAGTATCCTGCATAAATTTCCCGTATTCAGGGTTACTTAAAAGATGTCTAGGAAATGTGAATTCTCTGTGTGGCATCCTATCATCTATCTTGTTTTGAACAATTAACATCACCGGGTTATGATCCGAAGTAATCTTTGGGCACACTACCATAGTTGCTTTATCCAATATTGACCTAGCAGTAAAAATCATATCTATCCGAGAATAATGTTTGTACGGGGCCGAGTAAAATGTAAACCCTGGATCTCTTGGGTTTAACCTCCTCCAAACATCCTCCAGCTGATGCAAATGCAGGAGTTCCAAGATTGCCGCCCTTGTCCGTCCCATTCTAGCACGCTGTGTTGTATTAGTAGTATCAATCTTTTTATCAATTATACAGTTAAAATCACCCATTAATATCAAGTCACCATCCCATTCCAACAATTCAGAGCATATAAAATGAATAACCTCCGGACAATCCGTATTTGGGCCGTATACCACACATATTGTATATTTGCGCCCCTATTCATCACTTGGGCAATTGCCCATCTGCCTTTAGAATCAGCTAATGTGCGTAAAACTGTTACTCTAGAATTTTTTGATTTTAATATGGCTACCCCTCGTATAGAAACTGCCTGTGACGTGCATACTACAACATCAAATCCTAACTGTTTAAGCTGAGATCTATCCTTAAACGCTAAATGTGTCTCTATCAGACCCAATATATGGGGTTTGAATGATCGAAGCTCCTCCATTACTAATCGTCGTTTCCTAGCCTGATTCAACCCAGCTACGTTCCAACACATATATTTGAAATCAAACATTAACTCTTAAGTGTATCTTCGCTGTAGCTGCCTCCTCCTTTCTCTCGTAATCCTTTCCCTTTTCTATTTCCCAAAATTACTCTAGCTAAGTAAACTAAGACATGGCTATTAAACCCCCCTCCCTAAGCAACCACCCCTCCCTTCTGACCCCACCACCCCATCGGCCGATGACGGCCCAGTACCCTCCTCTGCCTGTCATCCACCCTTCCTAACCCCACCCTGTGCCTACCAGAAGGAATCACCCCTATCTCTGCTGTCCCCCTGACAGCTTAAAAGGCGCCTCGCCCTTCTCCCTCCCCGGAACCCCCCGATCCCAGCCCCCTCACCACCCCAATAAAATAAAATATTGTAAGAAAGCTAGTTTAGTTTTAGAAATCCCTTACTAATGCAAAAAATATATAAGTAACAGAGCAGGCAGAGCAAACATAACCAAATAACATTAATATTCATTCAAATATTCATTTTGCCTCTATTACCTATGCCATACTGTATTAACTGTCAGCGATCACTTTTTAGAATCCAACTGCCATTTGGCTAAAGCAGTTTTTGCCTCTGCTTCAGTAAAAAAAATGTACTTGACCATTTCTAATAGTCTTAAGACGGGCCGGCTCTTGGAGAAACACCTGAGAACAGACTGTTTTCAGGGGATCCATTAGTTGCCGCAGGCCCCAACGCTTATCCATTGTAAGTTTGGACAAATCCGAGCGTACAAATATGGACATATTGTCCAGCTTAACAGGAGTTGCTGGGCGTGCCTTTAGGTAGATTGCCTGCCGCAGCAAAAATTCCCCAAAAACACCAATATTGGTCTTGAATAATTAGGCCCAGTCTGTTTCCCAGGCTTAATTGACAAAGGCAATCTATGTGCTCGCTGTACTTGTGTGTCCATATCCCAGTCCTCCAATTCAGGGAATGCCTTTTGAAACAAACTGACAACAAAGGCCCGGGGGTCGGACCCTTCGGATCCTTCTGGTATACCAAAAATCCTTAGGTTCTGGCGCCGTTGGCGATTTTCCAGATCTTCAATTTTAGTCTGCATTAACAAAATTTGAGACTCCTGTATCTTCGTTATATTCACAGTATGTGTATTAACCTCTTCCACTGCTCCAACGCGCTCTTGCAGTTCCACAACTTCTGTTGAAAGTTGAGCAACCTTAGATGTAACCTCCCCCAGTACTTGTTTTATCTCACTACTATCCGCCCTGGCTTGTTGATAAAATTCTTGGGCCTCCACTCTTTTTGATTGATTAAAGCCTGCAAAATTGTAGACAATGATGGTTCCTCACTATCAGTCAACTGAAAGACCCTTTCAGTACTCACTGTCATCCCAGATATAGATACGGATCCAGGTCTTTGGCTGCTGGCTTGCTTAACATATAGCGTAGGAGCCTCTAAGACTGGATCTACCACTGTTGCAATTTGAGAGGGTTCCAGAGTTACAGAGGTTGTTACTGGTCTTACTGTCAAAGCTGTATATGTAGATACTGGTACAGAGTGATGAACGTCTTGCAAATCCCCATTCATACTACCTCTGCCCTCAACCAAGCTGCCAGAGCAAGCAATACCCTCATTCTGTGGCATAAAACCCATATTATTTAATGTGTTGCTTGATAGTTCAGCTTCAACAACCGCTCCAGCTTTTCCAGCAGTCTCCATATTACCAGTATACGAAAGTCTCGAAATAATTGCTTTCACAGCGCCCTTGGAAGCCACCCACTTCCGTATGGGGCTAATTCCAATCCCCACACCAGATTTTACACTCTGAGCCACAGAGTCCTTTAACCTTCCCACAGTAGAGGCAACTTGAGGTTTGACACCACCACCCCGGCCCTTACCTCCTTTAGTTGCTTTTGATACTTTAACCACTTTTGCCAGTTTCGGACCTTTCGCCTTTGAACCTGTACCCCCCTCAGAGGACTGTTGGTGCCGGGGTCCCCCACCATGGCATGCTGAATACTCTGAGTCTTTTGCTGCATTACATCTCCGCCCTGCTGATTATTCTGTAGATCCACAGTACCCATCTCACATTCCTCCAAACTCGCTTTGTCTGCAATATCATACGCTCCACCAGGAGCTATAGTAGAAATGGTAGTTTCTTTAGTCTGGTATTCCATAAAACCTGATTGCTCAGCTGCTTCCGAGGTGCCACCACCATCAAGTTGGTTGTTAACCTCTATACCTGCGCCACTTTGCTCATATTGCATTTGCCTCAGTGTGTCACTTTCATCATGTCCCTCAGCGCCATCAGATTCACAGTAGTTCTCTTTAGTAATGCAAATATCTTCGCCCGTATCTGTCTGGCTCGTCGCAGTCTTAATTAAACTATCCTGTATTCCATTCTCTGTATCTCTTTCTTCATGAATCTCAATCGTATCTATATGCGTAGTGCCAGGTTCAAAAGAAAAAGATGATATTGACTCAGTATTTATTTCCTCATTTTCCCAGCCTACCTCAACTGCAGCATTCAGCATTTCTGCCATCACAAAACCAGGAGTGGATTCCTCTGAGCCACAGGATCGCAGTACACCAACAGCTCTTCCAGATCGCAGAAATCGTAGAATTGGTTTTCCAATTTGAGTTCCTGAATCCAAACTCCGTCCCGGGTGCTGCCTCTGTGAGCCGCGGTGAACACGTAGCCACGACACTACTGCAGTCTCCTCCGCCATCACCATTATCAGCTGCATGAGCGACCTCCACTCGCCCCCGTCCCCTACCGGTGCGTTGCGGGGCCATGTTAGTCTCCTGATTGATTCTCCTGTTGTTCTGCGTTGCGGGGCTCACTGCGGCCAATACAAGCACCCGCGCCACTTTCCAACGTGCAGCGCGTCCGGCAAGTACCAGCTCCCGTAGCCGTTCAAACCGGCACATCCAAAATGTACTGCCTGCTCCGTATTCCAATTGTAATTGCCAGCAAATTCTGCATGAGTGAGAGGTAAGTAGGGGGCAGGGTCAGCGGTTACTCCAGGGAGGTTTCAGGGAGAGGCATCCTTAGACGCGGAAACCATCCGCCATCTTCCTTCCCTCGGAAAACCTGGTCTTAAAGAGGCGAAACAAGGAGAAATGCTTTATTTCTCCTCATTTTTGCTGTTTCCATGTGTGCTGCGTTATGCAGCACACATAGAAACAGAAAAACACCATTGATTGTTTATGTGGAGGAAGGTGTCCCTTCCTGCACATAAGCAATCAATAAAAAAATGACATTTTGCAACTTCTATGTGTGCTGCATTAAGCAGCACACATAGAAGTTACAAAACACAATTTAAAGATTGTTTATGTGCAGGAAGGGATACCTTCCTGCACATAAACAATCGTCCCCTCAAAGCAGACACCCTTGCACTATGGTGCAACGGTGCCTGCGTTGGCGCTAGGTTGCTAAATTTAGCGCCAGCACAGGGGTAAACGCAGGGCTGCACCATACTGTTGTAAATATGGTGCAGCCCTGCATTTCAGAAGTGGCGTAGCATAGCGTTAGGCCAAGGAGGCTAATGCCATGCTCCGCCACTTCGTTGTGAATATGCCCCTGTTGGTGGATCACAAAGCATTTTTGACTGCCACTATTTCATGTTCTTGATTGTAAATTTAGACAGTGCTTCCTCAAAACACCTTTTAACACTGTGTTATGAAAACAGGATTCTGGGGGTGGTTCTGTGTGACAAGAACATTGGGGCATATTGTTGTGTGGGAATTTGTAGTGGTGGTGACGTGTTTTGTGCTGTACAAGACATTGAAACGCAGTGTGTCAGCAGTTCTGTGCAATAATGCTCTGTGGGAAGCTTTCTTCTATGAACATAGAGCATGTGCACGCAGCTTCTTATATACTGGCATTCAAAGAAATCCTTGCATGCACTTTCTGTCAGGGACACTCATTATTAGGAAGCTGCGAGACAGTGCAAACACAAACAAAAGAAATAAAATTGCACTGCAAGATGGGGAGAGGAGAAAAAACATTTAAATCACCAATTCCTTCTATCCCGAATTATTATAATCATTTTTAGGGAAAGGAACAGAAATTAAGAAGAACAAACATAGGATGCCGGCGGCGTCACCAAACCCCAGTAATATTCTGAGCAGTTGACATCACAGTAAAGCATCCATGCCATTTACTCTGAAAGAACACTTTTCAACACGAAAAGGGGGTTACTAGAACAAATTCATTTTTAGTGTGGACTAAAATTCACAGTGGAGGATGGTCAATTCAAGGAAAAACAAAGCCTGACTCACGAGGTCTTTTTCAAGGAAATTAAGCTTTTTTTTTTTTTTTTTTTTAAAGATGAAGAGTTAAGAAAAATGATGTGCCTCTTTGAAAATCTGTTCACACTATTGTACAGGTTAAAAGTATTTACACAGCTCTGCATGCAACAGACAGCTTTTAGGCCTTCCGTCCACTAATTGCCATATAACTGCTAAGACTGAATCACGTCACAGAGAAGCTCTTCTCAAACCCTGTTCTGAGTCCCCTGCATGCCATCATTTCACGAATGTATTCTTGGCCTGTCCTTCAAACATTCTCTAGTTATCAAATGTAGTTATTTATTTATTTGGGGGTTTTATAAAGCGCTATCTGTAGCCGTTTTCTTCAGTGTCTAAAAAACCAAAGGTTAAAGTGACATTTGTTTAGGCGAAAATGTCACTTTAAGCATAATGTTTTAAACTAAATGTCGATGTCATCAATGATGTTATTAGAGATGTCATCAGTGATGCCATAGAACATGTCATAAGTGATGTAATATGTGAGGTCAGAAGCAGTGCATGGAGGGGACACAAGTTATAGTTAGCTCTGCCAACTATAGCTGATGAATGTCTGTGGTTTTTTAAGTTCAAAATGTTACTGTTGTCACTGAGATATTTACCTAACTATAACGTTACTTTAAACTTAGTTTTTTTCAGTGAATTTCTAGTTTTTTTTAACATAAACGTAATGTTTTATTACCATGCGTAAAGCCAACCCTCTGCTGCGCACAACCTTCGACCACGCTTGGGGGGGATGGGCCGCAAGCAGCCAACCCCAAGCTGTGCACGGCCTTTGGCGATGCTCAGCAAGGGGTTGGCCACAGGGCCTTTATTCTCATTTGCACATGATCAAATGATAGATGATGAATTCTCTGCCTCTTGGCCTGCGCCTTACTGATAATTGTCTTCAATCCAGGAAGAAATGTAAACCTTGCTATTTTCGGGATAATGTCCCTCTATAGCACAAGATGGCTATTTGTGGGGTTTTTGTGGGAGTGTTACAGCGCTATGATGTCTGCTAGGAGATGAGTGATGCGCTTTAGAAATGCCCCCAAATAAATAAAAATGCTGAAACACAGGGATGCATTACTGAATTACCAAATGCAGAATCTTTGCACACATAAGTAATACTCCCATTCTAAAGTTACTAAAGCCAAAATGGTAGTAATTTACTCCAGTTAACAGCTGAAGTAAGTCTAGTACCACACATGGCCAACCACTGGTACTGCAAACACCCCCACAGAAATCAGAGGAGGGAGGGACTTAAAATAAAACCCCATAATGTTACATTAATTTAAATTATTAAAATTAGTTACAAATAAAATCTAAATAAATACAATTTAATGTAAGGATATATATATATATATATGTAAATATACATATATATATATATATATGCATATATATATACAAATATACATATATATAGCCTATATAATATGTATATAATACATATTTATTAAGTGAATATAAAATATCATAACAACTTTTTTGAAATGTAAGATTACATTACAATAAAATGTGATTAAATATGATTTGATTGCTTTTAATAAATTCTATAGCCCACTTTCAACAATTATTATTGCATAGTATTTTTCTTCCATAGGTGGGGATTTAGTTGCTATTTTAAACTTGAAATATATGCAATTTAATTTAATTTTTTAATCAAAAGTATGTTAATAATGCTGGAGCAGGTTTTCTTTTCTTCTACACTTTAAATAAATATGTCAAATTATTTTCCACTAATATTTAACATAAAATATCTTTACTAACTTTTCCCAAGTTTAATAAACCTTTAGTATAGGGAAAAGATCCTAATACTTTACCATAGGGAGATTTCCATCCATGTGTGACCCACAAGCAGGTCCAATGTCTGCCATAGGCCCCACCAATGCCCAATACCTGTGTTTGCTGAATGACTTCAGGCGGTAACTCCTGATGGCCAACACTGCCACGGCCTACCCAGACTGAGGAATGCTCCTGCAACCGAAACATCCCCTCCTAGAAGCAAGAGTGAGTGGATGCACCTGTTGCAGGTCCCTCACCAGACCATAGGGCTGCCTGCATAGACTCATGAGAGAATGGATACCTGAGTTAAGGGAAGGGGTGGGCGACTACCCAAGGCAAAGTAGCTCAAGCGACAGTATATATTATTGTACCTATCTGTGTAGTATTCCGTATTAAGAGTTTTGAGCTTTTGGCTGCATTGCTTTGGAGATGAGGAGGATAGCTGTAACTGCCCCTGGTGGATAGAGTTCACTATCAGGAGTAGGAGGAGCCCAGGATTGCCCAAATTGGCCCAACAAGGCCTGAGTATGGCATTCTAAAGTTTGGCGACCTATAACCTTTTCTTCTCCGCAGAGAGCATGGAGCTTCGCTGCCAGGTTGGTGAAATTCCCCCGGGGTGGGCCTGGGTCCGGCGCAAAGAAGCTGCATGATTTAATGCAGGGGAGAGGGCTCGCGTGGGGCCCCTCCTGTTCCTGCATATTGCCGGGGGACCTCATCCTCGAGTGCCACCTAATCCGGGGAAGCACCATTGCATTTCTCCAAAGCTGGAAGAGCAGTGGGGAGCGCAATCACACCCCAGCGAATGACGAAGGGGCACAGGATCCCATCCCTTGACCCCATGACTAGAAGAGAAGAGGGGGAGCGCTGACATGCTACCCCATGTGGCTGGCCCACCATGCTCCCCATGCCTGTAACTGGGGGGAGTGGGAGGCCAGCCACACAGTGCAGATGTGCCTGCAGGAGCGGTCAGACAAGACTGAAGTTGCCTGCTCCCATGGCAGCACATGGGAGTGCTTACGGCCTGGGGAGTGGGCGAGGGGATCCGGGGGTGGGCTCAACGAGCTGCCCTCCAATGAAGATGACTTCATGGGGGCCCGACTGTGACCGGGCACCCCCAGAAAGTATGCACACTGTGCAAGGTTGCTACAAAGACAAATTAAAAACATGAGGAAACCTAATGCGTCTCTCCCCAGAGCAGCGGGAGAGCCGCTGCTACAATATGCACAATCCCTAGAAACAAATCACCCCATAATGCCTTTTGGGGCCCTGCTATTTTACCCATCTTTTTGCCCATATCTCCCTTTGTGGTGAGCCCAGGATGACGAGACCACCACCAACCAACTCAGGAGGATGATGCTTTTTCTCTGCATGGATCTCCCGAGTCCTCAACTTAAGTTGGGGGCACTCCAAATTATTACTTGTCCTGGATTTCCTTCATGTTATCAAGCACTTCCATGGCTGGAGCTTTTGCTCTGCAGCCGGGAGTGTTATGCCGTCAAGGGGCCAGGTGTATGGTGTCATTCTGGAGGGCCTGGGAGGCCTGAAAATGCATAAATATAATGCTGATGTTGTAAAGCCCTCTACGCACTGACTGTATGGTTCCAATGCAATGTCTTCATAATGTGATGCCCTCTAGCGGCTGTCTTTATAATTGCAGTTTGGTTTCAAATGTATGAAAAATACACAAACTTAGGGTTTTTCCCTCATGGTTGCTTTAATTCACCATAATGATTGCACATATCGTATTGGTTCATCATAATGATTTTAAATGTTTTATTGATTGCTGCAATAATGACAATGACTTCTACAAAAGGTATCTTAAAGTGATTATTACAACATGAAATGATTGAACTCACTTGATAAGTTTGGGTGACTCCTCTAGGGGGTCACCAGCAGTTACACAATGTCACCTATTGTATGTTCCATCTACCAATGTACATATTTGTAAATGATTGCGTAGTATTTAGTACTGTGTGTATACATGTACTTCTCCTTTCTCTAAAGAAAAAGTACTGACTATACAGTCTTTTATTGAGTGTTATTATTGATTAGTAATTACTAGCCCACATCAACTCCCTTGAGTAGGCCTTGGAATGCTCCGCTCCGCTACCCTGTGAGAGTCAAGCGCTACAATTGGCTGTTTGGTTTCCAGTAAGGACAATTGTGGACCTATCACTTGTTGTGCAGGTCACACAACTAATAACCCAATTTCCTGCAATGCCCCACCCTTATTTAATGTCTTTTGGACTTCAGCACTTCCATGACTTGTTTAAACAATCATTTTTGGCTAATGTGATAGTGGACACATTTTGAAAGAGTTGTAATGTTGCACCATTGAAGAGATGGGGTCACCCTCCCTGGCCCCATTCATGATAGATTCTTTTTCCTAGTAAAAATGCACTCTCGTAACAACATCCGAACGAGAACCTCTGGAGGACTGCCACTGGAAAACCCTATGTAGTCTATCTAGTCTAATTGATAACTGGCCCAATCTTTCCAATACAGCTTTGAAGAGACTCTGTACGTATTCCAGCAGGGAGCCACTTAACATTTCTGCGGGTATTCCCGCAAATGTGGATGTTATTTTGGCACAATCTGTTCTCAAGTTCATGACAATTCTCCTGTAAGATGATGTGTAGCTCTTCTTAAGCTATCATACATGGCCAAAGATGGTTGCAGTCATCAATGTGTTCATGAAGGCCTTTTTCCACTTCTTTTACATGGTTTCCCAGGTTTAATATATCTCTCTGCACATCTTTTGGGTTGCTGCAGAGGTTCGTCTTGAGTGGCTGGATGTTATCCTTGATTCCTTTGAAGGTATGTAGCAAGGAGTTTTTAGTGGTGCTGTGATCAAGAGGTGAAGTCTCCACATGGCTGACAATTATACCTGCTCCCTTGCCTCCTCAAATATCCATGCCGGCTCCGCATGTATTGGGTTTTATAGAAGGTCTTTAACGGATTGATCTTTCTTGTTCTGACACCAGCTAAGGCAATGGCACTCTGATGCAGCAGTGTATTTGCCATGGTACTTCAAACGCAGCCAGTCGAGGTCAGAGATACCAGCCTTGATGTGCGACTGTCTCTTGCCAGCTCCACCAGCTCCTATCCCAGCAGCCAAAATTCTAATGCCTAGTGTTCTTCATACGAGCCCTGTCTTTGAATACTAACAAGCTCTCTCATCGACCTCCAACAAGTATCCATGTGTCCAGCGCTCATGGGCCCTGTGCGAACAACACCCAAATGGTCCAAAGAACCTGGTGTCAAGTGTGGAAGTGGATCACCTGGCACGTCATGTCAGGTGTCACATGTGGGGCTGATGTTGCAATTGTCGAGGTGGTGAATGAGGTCCAGAAGCAAGTGTTCACAGACACAGGGGTCGATTCCGATCCCGGTCGGAGGCGCACCTAACACCATTCGCCCGGGAAAAAAACCAGGCCAATGCGTGTTTCCCGACCGATTCGTACATACGTCCGAACGAGCAAGTACGATGCGCATAACTGCCCAAATCCCGACCCAGTCGCACTCACCCAATCCAGCTCCTGTTCTCCGACCGAGCCTGATCCGGAAACGCAGAATCGAGTCGCACGGAAGCCAAAATGCAGCCCCGTCCGGCCGGACTAGTACGATGCGCACTCCGTACGCGCCGAACCCGTCGCTACGCACGGCACGTCAAAGCATCCGGGAGCGGCGCACATAAGCTCCGATTCGCACCACAAGACGATCCACGGCTACGAGACGAACACGCCAGCCACAAGGACGAGGCGAAGCAACGACAAAGACGAACGAGACGAACCAACCATGAAACCAATCACGCAGATCCTACCAATACTCTACATCTATTACTGGAACTGGTACGGACGCGTACAGCGCAGAAGGTAAGTCAGACACCCACCACACAAACAAACCACACGTACCCGACAGACAACACACACACATAGGGATGCAGAAATTACTTGCAACAGCAGCACCATAGGGGCGGGATGGCTATCACCAATGCCATATACACACATAGGGGCCTGGATGCCAACCACTAACACCACCTCTACCCATGGGTGGGCTGGATGCCTACCACTACTACCACCCCTACTCAGGGGGGGCTGGATGCCTGTCACTACTACCACCCCTACTCAGGGGGGGCTGGATGCCTACCACTACTACCACCCCTACCCATGGGGGGCTGGATGCCTACCACTACTACCACCCCTACTCAGGGGGGGCTGGATGCCTGTCACCACTACCACCCCTACCCATGGGGGGCTGGATGCCTACCACTACTACCACCCCTACTCAGGGGGGGCTGGATGCCTGTCACCACTACCACCCCTACCCATGGGGGGCTGGATGCCTAGCACTACCACCACCTCTGCTCAGGGGGGGCTGGATGCCTACCACTACCACCACCCCTACTCAGGGGGGCTGGATGCCTGTCACTACCACCACCCCTACCCATGGGGGGCTTGATGCCTACCACTACTACCACCCCTACTCAGGGGGGGCTGGATGCCTGTCACCACTACCACCCCTACCCATGGGGGGCTGGATGCCAACCACTACCACCACCCATAATCAGGGGGGGCTGGATGCCTACCACTACCACCACCCCTACTCAGGGGGGGGCTGGATGCCTGTCACTACTACCACCCCTACCCATGGGGGGCTGGATGCCTACCAATACTACCACCCCTACCCATGGGGGGCTGGATGCCTACTACTACCACCACCCCTACCCATGGGGGCCTGGATGCCAACCACTACTACCACCCCTACCCATGGGGGGCTGGATGCCTACCACTACCACCACCCCTACCCATCGGGGGCTGGATGCCTACCACTACCACCACCCCTACTCAGGGGGGGCTGGATGCCTGTCACTACCACCACCCCTACCCATGGGGGGCTGGATGCCTACCACTACCACCACCCCTACTCAGGGGGGGCTGGATGCCTGTCACCACTACCACCCCTACCCATGGGGGGCTGGATGCCTACCACTACCACCACCCCTACTCAGGGGGGGCTGGATGCCTACCACTACCACCACCCCTACTCAGGGGGGGCTGGATGCCTGTCACTACTACCACCTCTACCCATGGGGGGCTGGATGCCTACCACTACTACCACCCCTACCCATGGGGGGCTGGATGCCTACCACTACCAACACCCCTACCCATGGGGGCCTGGATGCCAACCACTAACACCACCTCTACCCATGGGGGGCTGGATGCCTACCACTACTACAACCCCTACCCATGGGGGGCTGGATGCCTACCACTACCACCACCCCTACTCAGGGGGGGCTGGATGCCTGTCACTACCACCACCCCTACCCATGGGGGGCTGGATGCCTACCACTACCACCACCCCTACTCAGGGGGGGCTGGATGCCTGTCACTACCACCACCCCTACCCATGGGGGCTGGATGCCTACCACTACTACCACCCTTACTCAGGGGGCTGGATGCCTGTCACCACTACCACCCCTACCCATGGGGGGCTGGATGCCTACCACTACCACCACCCCTACCCATGGGGGCTGGATGCCTACCACTACTACCACCCCTACCCATGGGGGGCTGGATGCCTACCACTACTACCACCCCTACCCATGGGGGGCTGGATGCCTACCACTACCACCACCCCTACGCATGGGGGGCTGGATGCCTACCACTACCACCACCCCTACTCAGGGGGGGCTGGATGCCTACCACTACCACCACCCCTACTCAGGGGGGGGCTGGATGCCTACCACTACTACCACCCCTACCCATGGGGGGCTGGATGCCTACCACTACCA
This sequence comes from Calotriton arnoldi, assembly GCA_963921515.1. Classification (NCBI taxonomy): domain Eukaryota; kingdom Metazoa; phylum Chordata; class Amphibia; order Caudata; family Salamandridae; genus Calotriton; species Calotriton arnoldi. The sequence continues at coordinate 138,464 of CAWUFW010013814.1, read as the reverse complement.
CCACCCCTACCCATGGGGGGCTGGATGCCTACCACTACCACCACCCCTACTCAGGGGGGCTGGATGCCTGTCACTACCACCACCCCTACCCATGGGGGCTGGATGCCTACCACTACCACCACCCCTACTCAGGGGGCTGGATGCCTGTCACTACCACCACCCCTACCCATGGGGGCTGGATGCCTACCACTACTACCATCCCTACTCAGGGGGGCTGGATGCCTGTCACCACTACCACCCCTACCCATGGGGGCTGGATGCCTACCACTACCACCACCCCTACTCAGGGGGGCTGGATGCCTACCACTACCACCACCCCTACTCAGGGGGCTGGATGCCTGTCACTACTACCACCCCTACCCATGGGGGGCTGGATGCCTACCACTACTACCACCCCTACCCAGGGGGGGCTGGATGCCTACCACTACCACCACCGCTACCCATGGGGGGCTGGATGCCTACCACCCACACCACCCCTACTCATAGGATCGGTAATGCATGACACAACCAGCATACTCCAACATAAGGAATGTAAGACAAAAACAGCCTCCCAACACCATGACAAGCGTGTGTAGACTGTGTCAAATGCCTACAACACTGAACATGACATTGAACATACAATGTGACCCCCTATCACATGTGTCACACATAAATGTGTGTGGCCTCCAAAATTCAAGCAGACCATGACCACTGTGGCAATGGGGTCCAAGCCCCCATCATCACAGTGACCAAAAGGTAAGTGTGGGGTCCATAGCTGAAGCACATTTTGAACATTGTGGCAATGGGGACTAACCCCCCATCATCAGAGTCACCAAAAGGCAAGTGTGGGCTCCATAGCTGAAGCACATTCTGAACATTGTGGCAATGGGGTCTAAACCCCCATCATCACAGTGACCAAAGGGTAAGTGTGGGGTACATAGCTGAAGCACATTTTGAACATTGTGGCAATGGGGACTAAACCCCCATCATCACAGTGACCAAAAGGCAAGTGTGGGCTCCATAGCTGAAGCACATTCTGAACATTGTGGCAATGGGGTCTAAACCCCCATCATCACAGTGATCAAAAGGTAAGTGTTGACATTGAAAAAGCTGCAACTGCCAAACTGCATGGATGATTCCTGGTCACAGAACAACAAACACATCAGTGGCAAAGTAGTGGTTGTGTCCCATAGCAACATAGATTGGGTGAGGCAAACAGTGCAGTGCAAAGAAGACATACCTTTGGCCATGTGCAGACAAACATCACCCATGGGGGCTGACACTGTCAACATTCATCAATGACACAATGACAGAAGTGACCATCATAATGCAGACCCACATATTTGCACCAATGGGCACACAAATGGAGATATCCTGCGGAGACTGTAGATGTGAGGTGAACAGATACCATACCATGGCAGCAATGGGACACACAAACCATGATCATCGTGCTGACTGATGACCTAGGAGTCCCAGGGACAGCAGGGGAACCCACTAAACAACATACAGCCAATGGCACACCGAAGATATGCCAATGCAGTGGTGCAGATGCACAAACACAAACAGGCAGCCCCACACAGCACATCAAACACAACAGGTGAGGGGGGGGGTGCCAGTGTCCCCAGGCAACCACACAACACATGAGGAGGCCTGAATACCAATTACACAGATGCGCATACAGTGCCACACAAAAGTAACTCATGGATCCAAATCCCCTATGTGGGCAATCAGGCATTGTTAGATGAGAGGGAGCACAAATCACACATGTCACACAAGCATGTAGGAACAGCAACTAACACAGCAAGACACAGACACACCACAGCACTACCCCCAGGGTCCCCACAATGTGTTGACCCTGGGCTGCATGAGAATCCCACTGTGATGACAAAGCTAGATGTTGTTCACACTGTGAACCACAGTCATGTGTCCTGAGCAACAAACTACCATCACACCTACACAAGCACAAATCAATCAGCACGGCCAGTCAGCCAAGGCCAACATGGAGGCAGGGGCATAGCCGGCCAACAACTCTCATCTGCACACACTCAACACCACACACCTCGACCTCCAACAATGTGCAGCAGTGAAGATCACATGCACTGGTGACATTGCACATGCACCCATGACAATCCCAGGGGTGGCGGTGGCAACTAAGGTGCAGAAACCCATCACACATGGCCAGTCAACAAGACTCCTGAATGTCTGACACACTGCACAGTACGCTGTACATGGACATGATGGCAATACCACACCAACCAATGGGATCCCGGCCACAGTTACACACCAATGAAGAAGCCAAGGTCACCCACAAAGAACACACATAGACAACTTCCAACATTGCAGCCCTGACCCTGAGGAGTGCCAGCAGTCACACACACAACGTGTCACAATCACTGAAAGATAACACAAACTGGAAATTACATGACAGGTGTAAACAACAAGTGCCAAGGGGAATCCTGACTGTGTCCCATCTGCGTTTGCCCACAAACTCAGCCCTGACAGCAAACACACCTATGGGTGACACCCTGATGACCAGTAATGTGCCATGCACCCACATCCCAGAGAACCCAGGGAGAAGACTTTGGGGAACATAGGTCAACTCAGCAAGCATCACAAACAGGAACATCACTAGGGATCCCAGCATGCCCAGCAACATGGAAGTGAACACACTCAGACATGCTCACACAACACACACCTTGGGCTCAGGCAATGTCACAGAATTACACACTGCCATGAGGGGACCCCACTCCTGTGTGAGGAAAGCTGGCCCATACGTTGCCTCAGTAGGGCTCCATCATGTCAACAGAACACTTGGTCACACAGTCAACAATTAGCACCAAATGAAGGCTCCCGCCATATCAGCCTGGTCATGGGACTGTCACCGAAATCATCAGCACAGATCCAACACACATGTATAGCAAGTTGCACTGATAACACAGATGAGTCCTTCCCCATTGATGCCCAAACTTGCATGTCCAGTGGAGATGGCCACACGGTCAGGGAAGTAGACTAATTGAACAATGGCAAGCACAACAGATGTGCAGGGCTGTAAGCCACAGATGTTATATTGCCAATAAAACCTCGGAATTCCCATTGCCAAATCTTGGAAACATGACACCCTCATATGCTGCAAAGGATGACATGGATACACTACAGGATAGGACACATTCCCCGTGGACCACATGGGTTCCTGCACAGTAACACTTCATTTTCATGAGAGCGAAAATCAGCATCACTGCAGCAAGGGCACGGTTAGCATCATCAACAACATGTACATCAGAAGCAAAACAACTAGAGAACATAAAGTTGCTTTATTCAGCATTTGGGTGAGAGAAGTGAAAGAAAATATATAACAAAGGCCAATGGCCAGTCCATAACATTAGTCCAAACAGGGTGACAGTGCCAGATGTCACCCTTCGCATGCCTGCACTGCTACACACCAGGGACAATCCCTCTGAGGGGCATACGGGGGGGCAGGCCAGGCACCGCAGGGACAGGATCAGGGCTCACCAGAAGGAGGCAGGGAAGGGGTGGTGGGTGCTGGAGAGTTACTGACAACTACAGTGGAGGCGTCTGACATGGTGTGTGCCGGCACAACTGGGGGCATGACTCAGATGGTGTGGGTGCTGGCACGACTGCAGTGGGCCGTGCAGATGGAGTGGACAGGTTCCCCACTGCAGTGCCCAAGTCAGACGGGGTGGTAGTGGACTCCACTGCAGTGCCTATCTCCAGGGGAGGAGAATGGGGTTCAGGTAAGGTGGGCAGGACAGAGGGGGTGGACACCGTCTCCACACCAGTGGCACAGACATGCGCAGCGGGGGTGTGGTGCTGGAAGAGCAAGTGGCAGGGGGAGAAGGCCGAATCATTTTGGGGATGGTGTATCTGTGGGTGGGGGAACCTGGGGCAGGGTGTGGTGGGGGCACCTGTGGAGTGGGGGCCTGAGGGATGGAGGAAGGAGACTTGGTGGTTGAGCTGTAGGGCGGCGGCGGGGTCTTGCTCTTCTGGGTCCGGGGGGACTTGCGGATGGGGGCCTCAGTCTGTCTGCACCTGGGGGAGGGTGTCTGGGGGCGAGGGGCACTCCCCTCTGTGTGGGTGGACTTCCTCTTCCCCCGGTATGCTGGATCAGCTGGATCGGAGGGGAAGAGGCCGAGGTCACAGAGGAAGACCCACTGTGTATGTGGGGTTGCAGGTGAGGCAAGGGAAGGGGCCTTGGAGGGAGAGGTATCGGAGGACTGCGGAGTGACTGTGGATGCGTGTGTGTGTGCCTGGGCCCCATCCCCTGTGAGTGTGGTTTCAGTCCCCTGACTGTGCGTGTGTGTGCATCTGGATTTTGGCGTGTGTGTCTGTGTGCTGCTTGTGTCTGTGCTGGTGTGTGCCTGTGCCGGTGTGTGTGTGCTTGGGACAGGTAGGGTGCTGGGGAGTGTGGATGGGGCAGAGGTAGGAGGTGTGAGGGACTGTTGGAGGAGGGACACTGCTGCCGTCAGGGAGGAGTCCATGGACCTATTGCTCCTCTGTAGGGCAGACATGCCCGATGAGATGCCCTCCATGAACGACACCAGCTGAGTCAACAGAGTGGTGTGGGCATGGAGGACATTCAGCATTGCTGTCTGCCCTACATGGAGCTGGCGAAGGAGGTACACATACTCCTCACTCAGGGCAGCAGGGGACACAGGGGCAGGGGGTGCGGTGCCTGGCACGAAGGAGACATGCTCCCGAACACGGGAGCCTCCATGGACCTCTAGAATGGGAGCCGATGGGAGGGCGGTGGTGGTGGCGGGGACAGCAACACTAGCTGGGGTGTGGTGGCTGCTGACACCCGCCTCCACAAGGGAGTCATCCTCCAAGCTGCTGAGGTCCTCAGCTGAGGTGGATGCTGCTGAGGACTCCTCGGTGTGGCTCCCCTCGCCCTCCGTGCCACTGGGTCCCTCCAACCACTCCTCGGCTGCTGACCCAGTCTGGCTCTGCGGCTCCTCCTGGTCCGTGGAGCTGTCCCCTCCTGTGGCCGTGGATGTATCTGCAAACAATAGTGAAACAGACAAACATCAGTCACCTGCACCGACCGCACACACCACAGTAAGTACAGCACATTACAGACCAAGCCCTGGCATCCTTAGTTGAACACTGCCAGAAGTGCCCAAACAGAGTAGGAGAAGCCAATTGACAGTCTGATGGTCATCCATGGCACTCACATCCCTCCTGGCCTTGCACCCATCTGTCTGGTGTCTGTGGGATGGCAATACCCCAGTGTGGACACATGCACCACCTACACAGTAGTTGGACAGTGCAGAGAACACGGTGAAGTATGTGAACATGCACACATCACAACTCTTGCCACTGAGTCAGTACAGATGTCCGCATAAAGGGATGGCCAGAGTCAATTTTGAAATGCATGTGATGCATACCAGCACCAGACACCATGATGCACCCATGTCCTGATAGTCATTTCCACAATGGGGTGCATGTAGCACATGTCACTCCCCTGCAGGATCACTCATTGGAAGTTTCATGCCATGGCACAGGCATGCCTGCTAAGTCATACATCACTGTCTCCAGTCACATGGAAAGGGCAGCCAGACAACAGCAGTCTGCACTGTGTCACAATCCTAGGTCATGGGGAATGCAAGTCCTGGAGCTGAACAAGTGCACATGTCCATCCCCCACACACTACATCATCTGAACTCTTATTTGTCCACGTCATACCAATTGGACATATGGGAGACCTGTAACACAACCCTCGGAACCTGAGCACCTCACAATCTGCTGTGAATGGGAAACAGCTGCCTGAACTTCACATTCGCATACCCCAGTTTGCACGGTCAAGTGATCAAACACCTATGTGTCACACAAGTATCGTCTCCTATGGTCACATCTCCGGTGGCATGCTGAGCCCCAACCGAGAAACACCCCAGTAGTCCTGACAACAAAGCCACAGCACAATGACACAGAGGCAGACACCTGAGGGGACATATCACTGAGCACAACGTGTCAGCTGATACACGGGAGTGGGAGTACAGAGTGTATTGTATGGCCTGGAGTAGGCATGACTGTCCTGCCCCACGTGAATGAGGGATGAGCCCTGGACAGTAGGCAGGTGGCTAAGTATGTGTGACACACTTGATATACATACTCCTGAGGCCCAAACATTGTTCCCACACGCAGCATGGGTGTGTGCCAAATACCCCAGGCACATGTGGTGGATCAGCTCAGCAATTGGACCACATATCAAAGTAACACGCAGATTAAATGTCAGAACACAGGGATTGTGTAAGCAATGGACCCACCCATGATGCCCACCACAGAGTTAGGGGAACAAATGCTGTCCCCCACCTTGAGCTAATCAAAATGCAAGGACACAGTACCCAAGTGACACAATTCCCTGACTGTAAGGGCCACACCTGGGTATCAGATGGGGAGTGGGCAGTGCACAATTGAGGGACATGGGTCCTGGACCACATGACTGATGTACTGTGGAAGTTTAACCAGCCCAGAGGAGGGCACATAGCATGGCAGACAAAGTTCACAATGCAGTCATGGACTCACCCCTCCTTGCTGCTGTCTGGCCTTCAGCTGCCCATCCAGATCAGGGAAGACCACCGCCAGGATCCTGAGCATGTGGGGGGTCAGGGTCCGGTGTCCGCCCCTCCTGCAAGGAGGCGACAGCTTCAGCTGGACCCGTGCGATCCTCCGGGTCCAGCCCCGAAGGTCCTGCCACCTCTTCTGGCAGTTGCGGATCCGGCGCTTGTAGTCCCCTACGGATCTCACTGCCCGGACGATGGTCAGCCATATCTGCTGCTTCTGGTGGGCATCAACCTGTGAGGATGACAAAGTGAAAAGCCCATTACTACACATGCAACATTTCCGTGCATCACACATTTGGATATACATGTCAAAATCACAGGGGCACATGATGTACACAGGCAGTGCAACGATGGCTATGAACAGTTTGCCAGCAGTTACTACATGGTATCATTGCCTGGGAAGTAAAACCTCGTTTAAATAGGGGTGGGCGGAATTTGCGTAGTCGCGTTACGCAAAGTTCCGCGAAACGGTAAAAAATCTCCGCGAGCACGCAAAAGTTCCGCGAACAGGCGGAATTGCTTGTTCCGCCCGTTCGCAATGCTTTTTTCCTGTTCGCGAACGCTGTTTGCGTGCTCAGGGAGCAATATCTCGCGAACACGCATTTTGAAAGCGCGAACAAGCAAAAAATTCCGCGAAGCCGCGGATCGCGGATTGTTTGGTAATTCCGCGTTCTCTGCGGAACGCGAAATTACCCAAATTCCGCGAGCGGAACGGAATTTACCGCCCAGGCCTAGTTTAAATGCACTGTTACTGCACTATACCTGTTCAGTGCATGTAACTACACACTATGGGGGGGTGACAACTACTCAGTGAGCCTGCTAGCCAGTGGCGTGCAGACTGTAGGTCTTGCTAGTCAGACAACATGCACATTTAGTCAGGCAGTGGACAGCACACTCACCTGCTCCCCTGGTTTCCCATACAGCTTGCTGTACTGTGGAAGGAGGCTGTCCAGCAGGGCCTGGTTCTCCTCAGTGCTGAAGGCTGGGGCTCTCTCCACAGTACGTGCCATTGCAGGATCCAGAGGATGCAGATACAGCAGCAGTGGTGGTGGAAGATGTCGTCCTGGAGCATGTAGTGCAGGCAAGTGAGCTCTCAGGGGAACAGCCAGCATTATATGTGTGCTGCTGAGGCAGATACTGTCCCATGTGTCCAAAGTGATAGGTCCAAGTCGTTTGCATCTTCTGAATCTGGCCAATCCATGGATTTGCCCCACTTACACACGCCCACAGCATCCTTCAAAAGTTCAACTTCATGACACCCATGAATTTGCAACATTGTTGTGGGTGGCCAACTGAATTTACAGCATCAGACTCGTTGAAGGTTTGAAAATGCGTCCGTTGCCATGCCAGGCCATAGCCAATGCGTGCGCACCGATCGGTCCATTGCTGTACAACGCGTATTGCGAATACAACGCGTACCCGCTCACATTGTATGCAATGGCCAATGCGTGCGCACCGATCGGTCCATTGCTGTACAACGCGTATTGCGAATACAACGCGTACCCGCTCACATCATATGCAATGGCCAATGCGTGCGCAACGATCGGTCCATTGCTGTACAACGCGTACCCGCTCACATTGTATGCAATGGCCAATGCGTGCGCACCGATCGGTCCATTGCTGTACAACGCGTATTGCGAGTACAATGCGTACCCGCTCACATTGTATGCAATGGCCAATGCGTGCGCACCGATCGGTCCATTGCTGTACAACGCGTCCCTGTACAACTCACTGGCATATGTCACCATGCCTGTCACAGGTGAACGTATGCCAGCCACATTTACTTCCCAGGGAGTGAGGGGCACACCTACAACACCACAGCCTGTCCACACTGTATCCTAAGGCATGTAAGGCTGCATCACCTGTTCCGTGTATGGGGGTCAACATGTGTTTTTGTGGGTGGCACTTGGGGGCAGCCACTCCCAGGCTGTACACGTGTTCATGGGGACAGTATCCTTGGTGTGTTGTGCACATGAACACTGTGGTGTGCAACTGTTCATTTCAGAGCATGTGGCATGGTCACATTTCACGGTTGTGTATGTGTTTGTCATGTCACATACCCCCTGAGTCCCATGTGGGACGGTATGTACGTCACAAGGTGACCCATTGCCAGAATTGTGATGGCCCTCCACAGTCTGTGTGCATGTTGTGTTTACAATGTCTCTGATTCCATGTGCACAATGGAAGACAGTCTCCACATCCACGTTGTTTGTGCATGGACTTTGATGTTGTGCGTGTGTGTGTCACAGACGGCCATGTCTGTCCTGCCGAGGCAACAGGGACCACTACCTGTGGGGGTCATGGTTGTTTAGCTGTGGTGTATTCATGATGCACCATGTCATGCCAGTGTCCATGTGGCAATACAGGGTCCCTGGGTATCTACCTGTCGATGAGCTGTGATGCCTGGGGCACATCTGTCCTCACTTGTCACTGTGGTGTGTGTTTGGAACGTGAGAGCAGTGCATGGGTACTGTGACACAGCCTAATGATATCCAATAGCACAACCTGGGACTTGTTGAGGACACATGTTGAACTGTGATGTTAGTTGTTAGCCATGTAGGTGACATACATGTCCTTACGGAACGGCACACGCATCAGGTACTTGTGTCTCGTAATGATGTATCATGTGATATTGAGTCTGGTCTATGCCACATATGTGGGGTGACTGACAATCTTTCTTCCTTCACCTATGCACTGCAGGGCACCAGCTGTCCATCGGCCATTCCCTGACCTTGCAACAGTGGTTGAACGGGACTGCATCCGACGGTACCGCTTCACCAGGCCACTGATTGAGGAATTGACGGTGCGGTTGGCCCCACATTTGCAACCTGGCCGGACATACCCTACAGCGCTGACCCCCAAGGTGAAAGTGATGGCAGCCCTACACTTCTTTGCCACCGGTACCTTTCAACACACTGTGGCGTCTGCTGGTGGGATGTCACAGACCATGTTCAGCCGTGTGCTCCGCGATGTTTTGGAGGCAATGTTGGGATACCTGAACCAGTACATCTATTTCCCTAAACGTCAACAACTCACTGACGTCAAGAGTGACTTCTATGCCCTGGGGAGGATGCCGCATGTCATTGGCTCCATTGATGGGACACATGTGGCTTTGATACCACCACAGGCACATGAGCAGGCATACAGGAACCGCAAACATTACCATTCGGTCAATGCACTGGTGGTATGTCTTGCAGATATGAGCATCTCACACGTGTGTGCCCGTTTCCCCGGTTCTGCACACGATGCCTACGTGATGAGGAGTAGTCGCATCCCGAGGATGATGTCACAGATGCGGAACCAGCGTGCCTGGCTTGTCGGTGTGTACTGACTTTGTACCGTTGTGTGTGTTCTACAATGTAGTATTCCACCCTCTTTTCCAACTCAGCTAATGTGCAATTGTCTGTATGTAAGTGACTCCGGATACCCCAACATGCCGTGGTTGCTGACGCCCCTCAGGAACCCTGTGACACCAGCCCAGATGCGCTACAATGAGGCACATGGTCGGACCAGGAGAGTGATTGAGCGGACATTTGGTCTCCTGAAGAGCTGCTTCCGCTGCCTGGACAAGACAGGAGGGGCCCTCACATTTGCCCCAGCAAAGGTGTGCAAGATTGTCATCGTCTGCTGCATGCTACACAACCTGGCAGTGCGGAAGGAGTTGCCTCTCATCCTGGATGACGATGACCAACATCCGCCACCTGTGGAGGATCCTGGCCTGGACCACGATGCCAGTGATGATGAGGGTGATGTCCGCACACAGCTCATCACCAACTTCTTCAGCTGAATGTGAGTATCCGGAGATGTCATGTCAATGATGTGAGTTTGCATGATATGTGTTGGTGGTGCTCTGGTGCTGTTTGAGTGTGTCCATGTGCTACATGACTGTATGCGTGCAGCGATGTGTCCTCACAGGTAGTCTGTACTCCCCAACAGTGTTGACATGCTAACTTGGTTCTGGGTGGGTATCTTGTGACATGTATTGGGCATGAGTATTGCAGTTCTGTCCTGTTCTTCAGTGCTTTTGACTGTGTGTCATTTCTGTCCTTCACAGGGTACTTTCAGGGTTGTTTGGTCAACTGTGATCCCCCGACACCGTGAATCAACTTCCAGGGTGGTAGCTGTCGTTTCCCTACAGGTGATGTGTGCCACACCCATGGACTTCCTTTCTTCTACACTTGTTGACTGTGTGCCCACTGCCAGGTGGGATTACCTTGCATCTGTAGTGGTTACAACATGTTGCAAATGTGTAATAAACCTGTGCTTCACTTTGTGATGTGCGTTGTCTGTGGTCACACATCTGACTGACATTTGCTTACTGCACCAGTGGGCTAGTTAACACAGACTGTGAATAGGTGTTGTGTCTGTGCATTGCACCGTATTTCCTGACAACATCAGTGTAGGCGATGAGTCAGATGGCCCTGGTGTGTATGTGTTGTGTAGCCCTAGTGGTGTGTCTCCCTCATATGTGTCACGTCGCCATGACTCACATGCCGGTGTTGTACTTGCTGTAGCAGTTAGCATGCACAGTGTCATTTCGCAGATCATCATCTCCATGACAGAAACAACGTTGGAATCACAACAGAGGCAAGTATGGTGTATTAGTGAGTTTATTGACATACATGTGTGAGTATAGTGCACAGGATGGTGGGTGCTGTACATTGTGATTGTAATCCAAAGTTCCTAGATGATTTGGAAGTCCTGGTAGCAGAAATGTCCAGAGTAAAGTCCACAGTCATCTGATACATTGGTCCAACTTGAACTCCCCATGTCATGTGGGAGAGTTGTGTTGCATTCGACAGGGTGAACAGTTTGCGCACAAAGGTGATTTTCCAGAACAGGTGTTGGCTTCCTGGGGGTTGTGCATGGTCATCGGCCTCTCAGTCGCCCTTCCTCGGACGACCCCTCTTCTTTGGGGGGACCCTCAAGTGCAGGCTGCTGCGGTGCAGGGGACTCTCCACCTGAGTCATCCTCCCTCCCTGTGGCAGTTGCAGTTGTTGCAGCACCAGATGTTGTGGGCACACAGGGAGGTGTTGACATGTTGGTGCAAATCTGGCGGAGGCATTGTAATATGTCCCTATGCACCGCCATCCGTTCTTGCAATGTGTCCCACTTGGACTCCATGCGGGACATGTGTAAGTCCAAGCGGGCATGATGGGCAGCCTGCTGCTGTTGAATGTCCCTGAGGATCCCCACTACCTGGCTGAACTCTCCGGTGCTAGTCTGGTACGCATCAGCTATGCGTACCAGTTGTGGGTCATCATGCAGTCCAGACCCCTCTGCAAGCAGCGACCTATGTCTACCACCCCTCCCACCACCCCTGGCAACACGTGCAGGACCTGCAGTGGCACGCACAGGTGACCCTGGGCCCCCTTGGGGGTTGTTGCTGGTGTTGGTGTCCGTAACTCCACGTTGGGCCGGGGTCCGTGTGCTGTTGGTGGTGGTGGTCCTTGGTCTGTCCGTGTCGGCAGGGGTGGTCTGTGTGTTGGCAGTTGTTGGAGGGGTGGGTGCAGGGGGTGCAGCTGGTGGTCCTGCTGGTGCTGCATGATGACTCACTCCGGAGGTGCCAGGTATGTCTTCGTCATCCGAGGTGGGCAGAGGCTGTTCCACACCAGTGAGCTCAGTGTCCCCTGGAGCCTGGCACAGGGACTCCTCAGCGTCTGCTGCTGTGTCCCCATCATCACCTGTATTTGGAAGAGACACACAATGTATGTAATGTTTCTACAGGCATCAATGGTTCAAACACCTGACAGTTGTGACTGTACCTCTGGATGTGGGCCTGTACATTGCATTGTCCTAAGTTGTCACAGTCAGCTGTTGATATTGGTGTAGCGCATTGTCCTGACAACATGAAGCATTTCAATGTGAATGTTGAGGTGTGTGCATGGCCAGCATTGGTGGTATTTGGTTGACATCCGGACATCCTTCTCCCTCCAGCCCAGTTATCCCACCATGAAGCATGCCACCCTTGCAGTGGGTGCAGGTTGACTCTCAGGATGTCAGTCAGTGGTGTCCTGCTGTTGGTTGGTGGCCAGTTCCCAGCATGGCCTTGTGCTCCCCACAACAGAGCACCAGTGTCAGACATCTTTGAAATGGCTTTTGACTCCCTGTGAGGTGTGCATGCTTCAGTGTGAGCTTGCTGGGCCATGTGGGTGGGGGATGTTGAGCTGTGACTACCACTCCCATCATGCTATTGCCTCCACCCCCTTCCCAGCATGCCCATACTTCCTTCCTTTTGAGTGGACTTCACTGTGTGTGAGTGTGACAGCAATGGCAAGATGGCTGACAGTGGTGTCCTGCTGTTGGTTGGTGGCCAGTTCCCAGCGTGGCCTTGTGCTCCCCACAACAGAGCACCAGTGTCAGACATCTTTGAAGTGGCTTTTGACTCCCTGTGAGGTGTGCATGCTTCAGTGTGAGCTTGCTGGGCCATGTGGGTGGGGGATGTTGAGCTGTGACTACCACTCCCATCATGCTATTGCCTCCACCCCCTTCCCAGCATGCCCATACTTCCTTCCTTTTGAGTGGACTTCACTGTGTGTGAGTGTGACAGCAATGGCAAGATGTCAGTCAGTGGTGTCCTGCTGTTGGTTGGTGGCCAGTTCCCAGCGTGGCCTTGTGCTCCCCACAACAGAGCACCAGTGTCAGACATCTTTGAAGTGGCTTTTGACTCCCTGTGAGGTGTACATGCTTCAGTGTGAGCTTGCTGGGCCATGTGGGTGGGGGATGTTGAGCTGTGACTACCACTCCCATCATGCTATTGCCTCCACCCCCCTTCCCAGCATGCCCATACTTCCTTCCTTTTGAGTGGACTTCACTGTGTGTGAGTGTGACAGCAATGTCAAGATGTCAGTCAGTGGTGTCCTGCTGTTGGTTGGTGGCCAGTTCCCAGCATGGCCTTGTGCTCCCCACAACAGAGCACCAGTGTCAGACATCTTTGAAGTGGCTTTTGACTCCCTGTGAGGTGTGCATGCTTCAGTGTGAGCTTGCTGGGCCATGTGGGTGGGGGATGTTGAGCTGTGACTACCACTCCCATCATGCTATTGCCTCCACCCCCCTTCCCAGCATGCCCATACTTCCTTCCTTTTGAGTGGACTTCACTGTGTGTGAGTGTGACAGCAATGGCAAGATGGCTGACAGTGGTGTCCTGCTGTTGGTTGGTGGCCAGTTCCCAGCGTGGCCTTGTGCTCCCCACAACAGAGCACCAGTGCGAGACATCTTTGAAGTGGCTTTTGACTCCCTGTGAGGTGTGCATGCTTCAGTGTGAGCTTGCTGGGCCATGTGGGTGGGGGATGTTGAGCTGTGACTACCACTCCCATCATGCTATTGCCTCCACCCCCCTTCCCAGCATGCCCATACCTCCTTCCTTTTGAGTGGACTTCACTGTGTGTGAGTGTGACAGCAATGGCAAGATGTCAGTCAGTGGTGTCCTGCTGTTGGTTGGTGGCCAGTTCCCAGCGTGGCCTTGTGCTCCCCACAACAGAGCACCAGTGTCAGACATCTTTGAAGTGGCTTTTGACTCCCTGTGAGGTGTGCATGCTTCAGTGTGAGCTTGCTGGGCCATGTGGGTGGGGGATGTTGAGCTGTGACTATCACTCCCATCATGCTATTGCCTCCACCCCCCTTCCCAGCATGCCCATACTTCCTTCCTTTTGAGTGGACTTCACTGTGTGTGAGTGTGACAGCAATGGCAAGATGTCAGTCAGTGGTGTCCTGCTGTTGGTTGGTGGCCAGTTCCCAGCATGGCCTTGTGCTCCCCACAACAGAGCACCAGTGTCAGACATCTTTGAAGTGGCTTTTGACTCCCTGTGAGGTGTGCATTCTTCAGTGTGAGATTGCTGGGCCATGTGGGTGGGGGATGTTGAGCTGTGACTACCACTCCCATCATGCTATTGCCTCCACCCCCCTTCCCAGCATGCCCATACTTCCTTCCTTTTGAGTGGACTTCACTGTGTGTGAGTGTGACAGCAATGGCAAGATGGCTGACAGTGGTGTCCTGCTGTTGGTTGGTGCCCAGTTCCCAGCAGGGCCTTGTGCTCCCCACAGCAGTAGCCAGTGTCAGCCATCTTGTCAGTTGTTTTCCACTCCCTGTGATGTGAGCATGGTTCAGAGTGGTGTTGATGGGCGTATTGTGAGGGTGGGCAATATCTGTGACTACAACTCCCATGATGCTATTGGCTACACTGACTTGACCAGCATACACAGAATTCCTTCCTTTCTGTCGGATTCCCTGTGTGGTGGTGTTCTAGTGGTGGCTACATATCTGACAGTGTTTGTTGGTTAGATTTGGGCCACTGCCTAGCTTTATTTGTTGTAGGGTTTGTACATGTCATGACACAGTTACATATCACTATGAGATGGCATGTATTGTGTTTATCTGACTGACATACACATCTTGGGATGATTCTGGTTTTGTTGCTGTGGATTTGCTAAGGGTGCATGGTTTGACTATCCCCTTGACAGTGCTGTGTGTATGTTGTCACATGATATTGGGTATATTGGTTGTGTACTCACCAGGCTCTGGGATGTTTGATAGTCCATATACGCTCACTGGTGGTAGGATGGCCCGCACCTTCTCCTCCCAGGGCCTGAGGTATACTGGTTTGGCAGGAGGGCCACTGCCGGTGTGTTGGCTCAAGATGTAATCCTTCTTCAGTAGGTCCCTGACCCTCCTGCGCACGTCATACCACCTGTTCTGGATGTCTTCCTTTGTGCGCAAACATGGTGATTGTGCGTTCACCCTGTCGACGATCCTCTCCCACATCTTGGTTTTCTGCGACATGGGGGTCTGTTGGACCAGTGTACCAAACAGCTGTGGCTCTACCCTGAGGATCTCATCTACCAGGACTTCCAATTCACTATCTAGGAACTTTGGATTCTTCTTTTGGGGCATGGTGATGGGTGGTGGTGGTGAGTGATGTATGTGTTGGTGTGCAAGTGAGGGTGTGTGAGTGTGTGTTTTGCTGGGTATATGTGAGGGTGCTATTTGTTGAGGTGCTGATGGTGTGTGGCTTGTGTGATGGATGAGCTGTGAGTGTGTGCGTGGTTGCTGTCTGTTGGTGTTCTGTGCTGGCAGGTCATTTGAATTTGCAAAGGATCATGGTAGGGATTTGTGTCCTTTATATGGGTGGAGTTGTGGGTGTGTCTTTGTTCCCTGTTTCCCCCAGTATTTATTGGCTTTGTAATTGCTTGTTTGGCCTTTTTTTTTGTTTTTCCCTTTGTACTTTTTGTGCATGTAGGAGACGTTCTTCTGACCGAGTCGGACCCTGCAGTTGTCTCGTGCGAGCTTCTCCGAGTCGTTCACGCTGTGTTTGTGCTGTTTCATGTGCAGCGTACGCGTCGGTCGCGGAGTATTGGGTTGCTTCGGCTCGCTGTTTTGTATGCGTGTCGTTCGTACGGCTTGTACTCCGTGCGACTCGGTCGGGTTTTCCACCCGTTACATCGTACTGCGCGTGTCGGACTTCACGGGTACGTTTCGTTCGGGTTCATTCCTGGTGCGTGTCGGTCGGTTCGATTCGCGTGGTTTTCCGGCCGGATAGCTGTTTTCCACGCGGTTCGGTCGTTCGGCTTGTGTTCCGTACGAGTCGGTCGGATTTTGCACGCATTTCATCATACTTGGCGGGTCGGGCTGCACCGGTACGTGTCGGTCGGAATAGATTCCCGATCCGAGTCGGTCGGTACGTTTTCCGGCCCGAATCGGAATCGGCCCCACAGTGTTGCACTGATTTGAGATTCTGTTAAAACGCTAGTATCCGGGGGCCTCAAGCCATGACCCCAACTGGACATAGATATAGGCCAGCGGCAGCAGGTGAGTAAGATACGTTATCAGGGAACTCCCAGTCACCTTGCTGCGCTGCACTTCATGACGGGAAATGGCAGGAATATTCTGTATTTAAGGCAATACAGCGCATGTTTGCCTTTTCCCCTGCCCTGGCTCTTTTGGACAGTCTAGCACCAACGCAGGCACCCTTGCACCATGGTGCAAGGGTGCCTGTGTTGTATGCAGGATTGTTTTTGTGCAGGAAGCGACACCAGAGGCCTGAATTGAACTTTCCTCTGTTTCATTTTCAGAACTACATTAATAGACCCCTGATGAAGGGTCTGTAATGACCCGAAATGCATTGGGTTGCGAGATAAATATTGTATATTCGGTGATGTATTCACTGATGGATCTCGAATTACAAAAATCACTGCTGTGAAACCAACAGGAAAGATTAAAGAATTAACACTGATATATGTTGGAATAATTTTTTGAAGAAGAGTATTAAGAACTATTGAAGATTTGGAAGCTGTGAGTGTGTGCGTGGTTGCTGTCTGTTGGTGTTCTGTGCTGGCAGGTCATTTGAATTTGCAAAGGATCATGGTAGGGATTTGTGTCCTTTATATGGGTGGAGTTGTGGGTGTGTCTTTGTTCCCTGTTTCCCCCCAGTATTTATTGGCTTTGTAATTGCTTGTTTGGCCTTTTTTTTGTGTTTTTCCCTTTGTACTTTTTGTGCATGTAGGAGACGTTCTTCTGACCGAGTCGGACCCTGCAGTTGTCTCGTGCGAGCTTCTCCGAGTCGTTCACGCTGTGTTTGTGCTGTTTCATGTGCAGCGTACGCGTCGGTCGCGGAGTATTGGGTTGCTTCGGCTCGCTGTTTTGTATGCGTGTCGTTCGTACGGCTTGTACTCCGTGCGACTCGGTCGGGTTTTCCACCCGTTACATCGTACTGCGCGTGTCGGACTTCACGGGTACGTTTCGTTCGGGTTCATTCCTGGTGCGTGTCGGTCGGTTCGATTCGCGTGGTTTTCCGGCCGGATAGCTGTTTTCCACGCGGTTTGGTCGTTCGGCTTGTGTTCCGTACGAGTCGGTCGGATTTTGCACGCATTTCATCATACTTGGCGGGTCGGGCTGCACCGGTACGTGTCGGTCGGAATAGATTCCCGATCCGAGTCGGTCGGTACGTTTTCCGGCCCGAATCGGAATCGGCCCCACAGTGTTGCACTGATTTGAGATTCTGTTAAAACGCTAGTATCCGGGGGCCTCAAGCCATGACCCCAACTGGACATAGATATAGGCCAGCGGCAGCAGGTGAGTAAGATACGTTATCAGGGAACTCCCAGTCACCTTGCTGCGCTGCACTTCATGACGGGGAAATGGCAGGAATATTCTGTATTTAAGGCAATACAGCGCATGTTTGCCTTTTCCCCTGCCCTGGCTCTTTTTGGACAGTCTAGCACCAACGCAGGCACCCTTGCACCATAGTGCAAGGGTGCCTGTGTTGTAGGCAGGATTGTTTTTGTGCAGGAAGCGACACCAGAGGCCTGAATTGAACTTTCCTCTGTTTCATTTTCAGAACTACATTAATAGACCCCTGATGAAGGGTCTGTAATGACCCGAAATGCATTGGGTTGCGAGATAAATATTGTATATTCGGTGATGTATTCACTGATGGATCTCGAATTACAAAAATCACTGCTGTGAAACCAACAGGAAAGATTAAAGAATTAACACTGATATATGTTGGAATAATTTTTTGAAGAAGAGTATTAAGAACTATTGAAGATTTGGAAGAAAAACTTCAAATTTTTAGAGTTAAGTGCGCCCGTCTACCGGGAACGGTTGATCCAATCCTGACACTTGCGCAGTTTATCATTTTTTAGCGCTCGCAGACACACTCTAATGACAGGGTCGCACATCGTGAAAATCTATGATTAAAAGAGGACAACACTGTATATGAGTGCACCTTGGTACCATTTTGTGTGAATAATTTCGGTCTGATTAGAAACCAAAGTGCACCATTCAGAATGTCACTTGAGGAAATAGCTCAACTTACCACTAATAAAGCAGAAACTTTAGTGTTTTCACCTGAAGCTGCAACTGAAATTTATGATTTGATTCAAGAGGCCAGACAATTCAGTCCTCATATTTCAACTACCAATCAATTGTTAAAACAACTGGAATTTTTAAGCAGGAAAGAAACTAACCAGAGACTTCACGCCACAACCATAATACAGTATCATAAAGCCTAAAGAATCCCACGAGGCCTGCGCATTGCTCTTAAAACAATGCTGTGTAAAACAAATAAATAATTTGTGGAGAAATGGTATTTAATCCTCAACAAATGTTCTTTGGATTTAATTTTATTAATTATCGAAGAGCTGTCTAACATTTTGAAGTCACTAGAGGAGGAAATTCAAACCAATAAAACGAATTATCCAAGCAAACGGGGGAAAATTGGGCAACCGTGCTTGAGGATATGAACCAGAAACTGGACAAATATGCAAAGGAAATACATGAAAGGAAAATAAAAAAATTCCGTAGAGATACTATTGACTATAAATTAGACGAGGTCTATACATGGGCCGAAGTATACAACCAACGTAAATGGCAAAGACCACCAAATGCAAGTTCATCTCAAGAAAGTGTAGTGCCAGATTCGGATGTCTCTCAAAATAGACCTCCAATGAGTAGAGATGACAGAGTGGCTATACAACTATCCACCAGTGGAGGAAGTCAAAAACCATCAAAGGCATTTTTTTTATCCACCAGTCCAGCGGCAAATCACCAACCAAACAAAAACATGGAAAAACCCGCCAGAGCCAAAGAAACCGACATAGAAATGGAGAGAAGAACTCTACGCAGCAAGACGAAAACAACCTAGTGATCAATATATCCAAAAAACCTCTCACAAAAGCGCAGACAGCTTTGTTAAACAAAGGGACGTCTTTTGTTCCGGTTTATCACAGCAATGTCACTGAAACTGAGATCTCTATTTTCAAATTTTAAGACTAATGAGGCTTAAATATTTTTTCAACACCATGGGACCATCAGTTAATTTCCCAAAAGAAACAGAATACATAGAATTCAAAACTAAGAGCACTTTTTTTCTCCTATTTCACATAAAACCATTGATGCTTTTGAACGCCTGATAAAAATGGACGTGAATAAAATTGAATTTCAAGACACCAAAATTTCCAACTTGTCTACTAAAGAATGGAGCACTCTGTTGACTTTGGCTAACGATCATCAATTGACTTTCCAAAGAGCAGATAAAGGTGGGGCTTTGGTAGTTATGGACACCGATTTTTATGAGTCCAGTGTGTTAACACATGTTCAAGACACAAATATCTACTTGCAGTTAGATCAAGATCCCACGAAAGAATATCAAAATATTCTGAAACAAATACTTGAAAAAGCGTTGGATATGGATTGGATGAATGAAAATACCTTCAAATTCTTATACACAGAATACCCACGTAGGCCGCAATTCTATATGTTGCCCAAAATACACAAAATTTTGTCTAAACCACCTTTCAGACCAATTGTATCAGCATGTGGATCCATTTCTGAACCTATAGGCAAATATTTGGATTTTTTCCTTCAACCTATCGTCCAACAATGGGAAACACATATCAAGGACACAACAGCATTTCTGAACATGTTGACCGCACTGAATCTTGAAGAGATTGAAAATTGGTGGCTATGCACCATTGATGTTACCGCATTATATACCTCCATACCACATAATGAAGGACTAGAAGCGTTAGAATGGGCTCTTTTAACACAAGAAACCACCGGAGCCAATAACATTTTCCTTCTGGAATTACTACACTTTGCGCTATTTCATAGCTATTTTCAATGGAAAGAGAACTTTTATGCTCAATGCAATGGAACATCCATGGGCTTTGCGGGGGCGCCATCCTACGTGAACATTTTTATGTCAAAGTTTGAACTTGAGCACATACTGAGAAAAGAATCGTGGCAAAAGCATCTAGATAGTCTACAAAAGATATGTCGATTACATTTTCATAATTTGGAAAGGGGATGTACAATTGTTACGAGAGAGCATCCTGGAATTGGATAAGTCTCATGATCACATTAAATTCACATTCCAGATTGATAAATACAAAATCGCATTTTTGGACGTTCTAGTACAGATTGACTCACACAGAATCAAAACAAACGTGTATACCAAGAAAACGGACAGAAACAATTGTTTACATTACAAAAGCTTTCATCAAAATTCACTTAAACGTCATCTACCATACTCCCAATTCATAAGACTGAAAAGAATAACGTCAGAACAGACAGAAGCACTGGACACAATACAGAGCTTTGCAACGAGATTTAAACAACGTGGATATCCAAAAAACATCATAGAGAAATCCATTAACCAAGTATCAACATTGGAGAGACAGCAATTGTTACGTAAGACTCAATCCACTAAAGACAGTGCCATGATTTGTGTATTAAAATATTCGACCAAAGCTCATCAAATTAAATCTATAATCATGAAACACTGGACCGTGATTCAAACTGAACCAGATTTTCAAAACTTATTTGAACAAACACCAAAATTTGCCTTTCAACGCTCAAAAAATGTAAAAGAATTGCTAACTAGCAAGAAGAAATCTGTGATCAGCACCCACAAAGGAATGCAAAGGTGTGCTAACTGTATACGTTGTAACAATGCTATTATTGGGAATCAATTCACTCACCCGACAAAGGGCTTTACAATCACTTTACAACATTCCAGTACATGTGACACTTTTAATGTTATATACGCCCTGAAATGCCCCTGTGGAAAATTATATGTGGGGAGAACTGAGCGAAAGATTAAAATACGGATATCGGCGCACAAAAGCAATATCAGGATGCAGAATGTAAAATCCACTGTAGCAATGCACTGGCAACAGGCGGGACATAATATAGCACAATTACGCTTCACCATATTGGAGGCCTTAAAAATTCGCCCGGACATTGATCATCACAAACAATTGGCTACATCTGAATTTTTCTGGATCAAAATGCTTAACGCCATGCATCCGCATGGGATGAATGATAGATTAGAATTTAATTGCTTTCTTTAAATGCTATCTTTGTATTAGACAATTGGTAAAAGGATATCCACTTGAACTGATCATAATGCTGATATAATGATGTTTGTCACTTTACTTGGTTTTATATTTATTTCAAACTTTTTTTAGGTTAACATATCGTTTAGGTTTGTCACACTTCTAACTTTATTCATTTAGGTATTTGAGATATTTTTTATTTACTCGCATGATGCACACGTTGTCACTTTCACTTTAAGATCATAGCACGTCACAACGCTAACTGCGTACTCTTTGTAGTCTAAAGGATGTAACTCTCACTTTAAGAGCATATAATACGTTCGGCCGTAAACCACGTAACGTATTCATTCACTCGACGGTCCTGTGAGAACGTTTGCTGTTCCATGGCGGGAACGCGTAGAGTTTAAACTATCTAGGTAAGCTTCTTCATGTCAGCTTGTCACGTACAGTATAGTATGCGTATTCGAGTTATCTCTCGACAGTATGTTTGAAAGCGGTGGAGGTTGTTTGGCGTTCACGGAGGGAGCATGGGTTCACAAAGCATGCTTCGGAACTAATAGCATTCCGAAAACTGTTTAGGTTCGGCCGCCTTAATTTCACGCAGGGTGCATAAGTTCACGGAGCACATTTAGGCTCTATTAGTAAATTTAAAGCAGTGAGGCAACTTTCATTCCAATTTTACGGAGCATGTTTACTGCACGCATGGTAGTTTGAAACCTTTGGTCTGAAACATTTCTAAGCACCTACACTTTCATTGTTTTTTGCACTGCTGTGAAACTAACAGTAAAGATTTAAGAATTAACACTGATATATGTTGGAATAATTTTTTGAAGAAGAGTATTAAGAACTATTGGAGATTTGGAAGAAAAACTTCACAGTTTTAAAGTTAAGTGTGCCCGTCTACCGGGAACGGTTGATCCAATCCTGACACTATTGCGCAATTTGGGAATGCGTCAAAACCATGGGAGTTGTGTGGGAACACCCACACACTGCCCATGGAATGACTTCACAGGACAGAGTAAGGCAACGCAGTGATTTGCACTGCGTTGCCTTACTCCAGATTTATTGAGCCACTCAGGCCCAAGCTAAGTGGCCTTGCGGGGCTCGATAAATCACATGTAAGGTATGTATCACTCTTGCACCATTTTGCGTGGTGCAAGAGTGACACAAACCGGCTGATAAATAGGCCCCTATGTGAGCAGAGTTTACCTTTGGTTTTACATGTGAAACAAGCAGTTTTTGAAATGTACCAGATGTCTTTGTAAAAGTTTGGCCAATTCTGACATTTTAGCCAACAGCATTTTGCATGCTGGGATTTTAAGTACTTAATGAAAGTGTTAAAATCATAACTACAAGTCCCACAATGCAACATACTGTTGGCTGAAAAGCTAGGAACGGCTGATAGCATTATATGTCATAGTGCCCCTTAATAGACTTGCAAAATGCAAAACAAAAATAGTACCTGACTTTCTGCCTTTTTATTATTGTGTAAAATCACGGGTTAAACGGCTCAATAGTGAGAGTGCAGAGAGCGCTTTTTCAACAGGCGCGGCCCATGCAGGTAAGATCAGGGGGCAGGGTGGCAGGGGAGTCAACAGTCAACGACGAGGGAAACTTAAATAAAAAAAAAAGAAAACCACTTACCTTGCACTCGCCGCATCGCACACAGTGATGCGGCGAGCGCAAGGTAAGTAGTTTTCTTTTTTTAAATTTAAGTTTCCCTCGTTGTCGACTGTCGACAACCCCCTACCTCGGCCCACCGCTCTTACCTGCATGGGTTGCGTCTGCTTTTCAAATGTAAATATGGTATCATACTGCTAATGGGATGCCATTAACAATCTTTTGAACAACAAATGACCTGCTAAAAATACTTATTTACCAGACAATAGGAGCAGTGCCTGAAAAGACAAGAAGAAAGTAAAATCAATGTATGGGCACCACTCACCCCAAGCCCATTTGCAGTCTAAATGTGGGTGTGCTTTAGGTGGAGCGCCTGCAACACACTGTAATGCACACTGCTTTGTAAAGGCATGGCACTTGGTGCAGGACAGGGGCTGACCAGCCAAGGCTGCAGGGTTGGCCAGTCTAAAGTTTTAGTGAGGCCCAGGGAAGTGGGGACCCCTTCCCTTTAGCTTTGCAGCACTGAACCACCGGCTGCGAGGCCCAGGAGAGAGAAATCTCCTCTCCTGGACCTAACATGGCTGCAGCAAGGCTGTCAGACCCATGAGAGGGGCCTCCCTCCCCTGGGCCTGGTATCAATGACCTCAGTCAAGAAAGTGGCATGCTGGTGCGGGTGCCCATGGTGGTGAGAAGGTGCGAGGCCCGGGGCAGCTGCCCACACTGCCCATGCTTAGTGCTGGCCCTGCCTTCATTCTAACAAGTTTAATAGAATCCACAGACAAAACACGGAATACAAAAATGTTGATTGATGTGAGTTTATGCGTCAGGGATACATTGGCCGCGTGGGCTTGGATGTCTCTGTTTACAGTGCTGTAACTTGCAATTAGAAGACCAATAGATTTTAATGTATGCCTATAAATATAACCTTAGTTCTAAAAAAGCACAAAGAGACAATGATTTAATGAATCTAATTAGTAGTTAAACTGTACCAATTCAACACAGCCTTACTCATAAGTGCATGCAGCTATGAAAAGCTCTGCACTTCTGTAAAAGAATGAACATCTTCATATAGTAAAAGCTGTATCTATCCATACTACAGTCAGTTATATCAACTTTGTAGTTATGTTTGAGCAGAATTTCCATTAAATAGGCATTTAGGGGCATATTTATCAAACTTGCTGTGCTATGCTGCATGAAAGGGAAAGGGCAGGAATGCGTTGCATTTAACATAATACAGTGCATTCCTGTCCTTTCCATGCGCTCATGCACTTTTGGCTGCCTAGCCCCAACATAAGCACCATTGCACCTTGGTGCAAGGGTGCCTGCTTTGCAGACAGGATTGTTTTTGTACAGGAAGGGGCACTTTCCTGCACAAAAACAATCCACTCAGGCATTTTCCTCTTTCTATGTGTGCTGCAGAATGAAATAGGGAAAAACTAGGAGAACTAAAGATATCTCGTTACGCCTCACCTGGGGAGGTAAAGCATTTGTACACATTCCCAAGTCTACCAGCAATGGTAAATCTGGGAATGTGCCAAAATCCATGGGTGGATGCATGGGAACATCCGTGCTACATTCATTGAATGCCTCCCTGGGGCAGAGTAACGCAACACAGCAATTTGCACTGTGTTGTGTTACTTTAGATTTATCAAGCTGTGCAGGGCCGTGCAAGGTGGTCATGTGTGGCCTGATAAATCTGACTTACTAGTTGCGTCACCCTTAGGCCCCCATGCATGGCGCAAGGGTGCTGCAACTCGTGGTTAAATCTGCTCCTTAATGTTTTGATAAATGTGTGCAAAAAATGTCTCCGGTTTGCGTTTGGTATGGCAAGTTTCATACAGAAACCTGGGGGGATGAGGAGGGTGCAAAAAAATATATAGCATATATGCAGATGTAAGAGTGTAATATGCTTCGCCTCTTGTGAGTCTTGCTGCTCCCCATACTCAACAATGGTAATCAATAGTCTATTATACTCTACTCATCTTCATATATGGTTTATGCTATTGTATTTTTAATGTGTACATGTTTTAACAAAATGTATATGGTACAATCATATTGAAAAGACCTCATGGCTAATGGGTTGTTTCTCTGTGTGAAGAAATTGTTACATGCCGTCGGCGAGGCAGTAAAAAAGAGGTTTTCTCATGTTAATTTTGTAGTAATTTGGCAATACACTTAAATGTGATCTTTGAACTATAGTAATAAATATGAGAATGTGTCTTTATTAGTACTGTTGCTTTAAACAAAATGTGTTATTGGCAGCATACCTTTCACTGCTATGGCATAAATATATTTATTGTGGTCCTAACTTTAATTATTAAATATATCTGCACATTATCTGTCATTTTTTCAGTGAGTTTTTAAACCTATGTTTAGGTGTTTTAACCAACGCTAACCATAAACCATACATTCATGTTAACCTCTATCTTTTTTCCAGTGAATTTTTGTTTTGATTGATCGTCTATCTCCATGTCCAACAATTTTCCAAACTGGTGGAGGAGGCCAAACCCTCACACTTTGACCTTCTTTAAATGGATATGAACAAGATAACAATTGATGGATTTTCAGTGTGTAAGACCACACATTTTATCGAACTATACGACAATATGGCAATAATATGTTTTAGTGGAAAGTTTTGAGGTGATATGTCAAGTAGGAACTGAGAAAAATGGGATGCATTAAAATGCAATTTCCCCATGTAATTTCCATAGGGATTTTTGAACAGCGCTGCAGCCAAAATGGGTGAACGCAGTTACATCAAGTTTGGCAGAAAGCTTGATCTTTACGCAGAAAACGTGTTTGTTATGATTTGGTGTAAATCCATTCAGTAGTTTTGGAGAAATTAAGGTTAAAAAATGTATATATATATATATATGGATGGTATGGCCGTTCTATTAATTGAAGTTGCGTGCCAGAGTGAGTCCCACAAGAGTCCTGTGGGAATGCAACATTAAATAATAGAATGACCCGATTGGCTGAGAGGAATTTTTTCCTGTCAACCGCCTTGCTTCAGCTGGGGCGAGAGGCTGCCACAAGTCCTGCAGTAGCTTGCACTCTGATTGGCTGGCCGCAACCTAACAAAAATGTTGCAGGCATCATTACATGACTTGGGCACCCAGTCCTCATGCCCTAAAATTAAAACTAAAATAAAGTATTAAGGTGCAGGGTAGGGGTATCCTGTCCCACTGGAGCTTGTGGTGGTGGGGGGTCCCAGAAGGACCCACCCTTGGTCAAATGAGACTCCCGCAGGAACCAATGCTGGCCCCTAGACTCCCGTGAGTGTCCCATGGCACCCATCACAGCCCCTGTTCCTCCTGTGATTGGGAAAACATTTTTTTTTTAAAAGGGGGGCTGTGCCTGTTGTTGTTGGGGTGATGACTGCCCAAGGAGGGTTGGGGGCAGAAGCGGCCACAGGCCAGGCACTGCGGGCAAATGAATGCTGCACATGGCCAAATGCTGTATGCGGTGGGGTTTGCCGGTCATGGGGGGTTAGGCGCAGAGACTTGCATGGTCAAATGTTGTGAAAAGTGGGGGTTGGAAAAGTTTGGTATGGTAAAAAAAAATCATCTCATAAACAATCCCTAGAAATTCACTGACAAAAACAAAGATTAAAGTGGTGTTATAGATACGTATGGAAATAATATCTTACTTCACCTTGAAAAAACCCTCAAAAATTCACTGAAAAGCCAAAGAAAGGAGTGAAGTTATAGTTAGGAGAAAATGTCAGTTAAAACTTAACATTTCAAACTAGAAAAAAAACACTGAAATTCACAAGTTATAGTTAACTCAAGAAACTGTAACTTGCTCCCTCGTCATGCACTGCTTATGACCTCGCATATTTGCATATTACAACAGTCATGACATGTTCTATGACAGCATTAATAACAAATAACATCACTGATACATCATTTATGACATCACTGTGCATGACGAGGAAGCAATATATATAAATATATGTATTCCAATCCTCATCCTTTAACAGTAAAGTACAATCGCAGACACACAATGAAAGCTGCCAAGAGTGGTTTAGTTCAAACAAAGGCTCTGGGCCCGACGTGTTTCAGCTGAAGCCTTTCTCAAAGGTCAGAAGTGGTGTGTTTCAAAACCATTACATATGCGAAGAGTGTGTAATAAATATAAAAATGGACACTCAAATGAACACACTGCTAGAAAATAGCGTTTGTCATATTACCATGGAGTAATCATGAAAAATGCACCAGTTGTTTGCACAAGATGACTGTAACAATGAAAATTCATTCATCAAATATATATTCCAATATGTAATGCATCACAAACCGTCATTTGACCTTTGAATACAAAATATGTTTCAAAACGTGCATAAATTATGTCAAACTTGTGACGCTAGCAAACAATGAGACAACGGTGACCATATTGTAATGGGTTGTATGTCTACAAACATAATAGTTGAGACAAAAAAGTACAATAAGAAATAAAATCTTTGGGCAGGGAGTACGATTGTTGTTCAGCATTGCTGTTGCTAAGAGCAAAGATAGTAACCAAAGGACCTTCCACCCCAGTGGGCAAAAACCCAATGAAACACTGACCCACCATGGTGGGAAATCAGTCGGATAATAAAACCTCAATGGAAAGATATCTGAGGTGCCATGCCCCAATGTGCCACCAATCAAATACTGAAATGACTAACATAGATAGACTAAATAACATGATTGGCATATATAGATATAGTGCACTGCAGCTATAACTAATTGGGCTCCAGAGTCAAATATATGTGTGTAAATTTAAACAATCATCATTTGTAATTAAGAATCATAATACAATCCATAAGCCAGATCAGATATTTCAAACACTAAATAGTATCTAGCAAAAATTCTTAGCTCTGAAAAACAACTCCATGGTCTGACGCAGTGAAGTCATTCATGTGTAGTTGAGTAAAAACAAATGATAGCATTAAAATGAATGCACTAGAACCGTAACACGTCGAAAACAGCTAGGAGGAAAGGTCAACCAACATCAGTATTAGCTAGTACATAAAGCTGGTAATACTCATCCCAAATGGACAGCCATTTCTTCATCGGAGTTAAGCCCATTGGGCACAAGGAACAACGTGAAGAATACATTTGGATTCTAAACTCAGCAATTTAACAGCTCTGTTGTCACCCCTGGCATTAGGTTTGATTCTCTCTAGTGCAAAAAATTGCAATAAGTCACTGTTCTGATAATGTTTTTCATAAATATACATGGCAACAGGTTATTGTTTGTCATTGTGGTGGATTGACCTGATTCTCTTTTTTTTTTAATGATTTTTATTGGGGTTTTGCATACTTAAAAACATAACCATGACAACAGGCATAAAGATGTAAAGAGCATCTGGTGGTTGCATGATATTCACATTAAATGGAATCCAAGATCACATTAAGAAATCATAAATCAAAGGTTAAAGAGAGGTCACATAAGATTCGAAGGCAACACAGTGGACAGAGATATGATTAGTCCTTGTTGTAGAACTGAACTAAGTGAGGAGAAGCCGACTCATTAGAGCCATGCATAAGCACTGGATAATAATGCCTAAAGTTGCATAACACATCGCTATAGTATGGCTTCTGCTGTGTGGACGTAGCAAGAGTCATGATCTCGTGGAGCAGGATAATGGACCCTAATTACTAAACCCTTATCCAGAGGAGGTACATCAAGATGAACAGGACTGAGTGAGGGGGGAGGGTGAGTAGAAGGGGTGGAGGGAGAACTTTGGGAATGGAGAGTGAAAAGAGGAGGTAAACCAGTAAAGAGCACAAGCAAAAGGAGTGAAGCATTGTCAAGCGACAGCAATAGGGTAGTGGTGGGCTGGGAGGCCGACTCGGATGCCAAAATTAGTACTGGAAAATCAAGGGGGCGGGTGGAATCATCGGCTATAAGATGCGGATTGCCCTGATATGTTCCGAAATCCATTTTTTGCCCCATGAATGGTACTGCCAATGTAGTACTTCTTACATGTCCATAAAAAAATAGAATATATACAGTAATCTAAAGTATAAGTCAAGTATTTTTTGATCCTGAATTCCCAATTAGTATTGGGAATTAAGAATTTGGATACATTTTTACTATTTTTACTAGTTTTACATCTGATACAGCAAATAATGCCCTCAACTTCACTGAAACCAATATTCTGACTACTGTTCTCAAATGAGATTATGATTTAAAATGTCACTCAATGATTTATTTTTTCGGTAAGTGATCCTGGGATGGTCACCGGTCAAGACGTGATCTGTAATTAATATATGCCAGTGTTTCCTTAGGATGCCATTGACCTGCTTGGCTCTGTTAGAGAAGGTTGTGATGAACCTTACAACCTCTTCCTCACCGGTCTTATCAGATTTCATACAAGTCTGGAGCAAGCCCTGTCTCTAAACAGAAGTGGTTTTCTAAAACTTTCTTAATAGTCTTCTGGCTGTATCCTCTCTTTTTGAAACATAACACCAAATTCTACACTCAGCCTTAAATCTATAACCTGTACTACAATTCTTCTTCATTCTTAAAAGTCCCCCATATGGGATACTACAGACAAGGCTTGTGGATGGGCACTTGAAGCATGTAAAAGGCTGTTGCCCTCAGTGGCTTTACGAACCTAATGACTGTGATATATAAATATAGAAACTCAATGGGTATCTTGCCAGTAAAGCTTAAATTCCAGTTGTTGTTATTTAAACTGTTGATAAATGCCTGGGCGGATTTTTCACATCCTGTCCAAATTACAAACACGTCCTCGATGTATCTAACAGAAAGCACTACCTGATCATCGTATCCCTCTATGTTGAGCCAACAAATTAATTTGCATTGCTGTGGGCAAAGCAGGTGCTCATAGCTGCACCTTGGGTTTGTTTGTAAATATTTTGTTGAAAATAAAGTTGTTGACACCACATTCTTTTCTAGCACTGGGCTCATTTGTGGGTCAATTTTTTGTGTTTATTTCACATTCTTTGTATATGTAGTGGTTTTGGAACATGCCACTTCTGACCAGTTAGAAAAGCTTCAGCCACGACACGTCAACTTGGGAGTCGTTGCTTGAATTAAACCATGCTTGCCAGCTTGTAATATTTGTCTGTGACTGTTCTTTATTGTTAAAGGATAAGGATAGGAATTTGTGGGGTCACCCGAGCCTGTCTTAGACCACTGCCATAAGTGGGCGGGGGGTTTTGGGATTCCATTTTGTGTATATTATATATATTCACTGAAAAAATCAAAGGTTACAGAGAAGTTATAGTCAGTCTCATATTTCACTTGTACAAAACCAGTGAAATTCAGCAGTTATAGTTACCTGTGCTAACTATAACATTTGCCACCTCAATGCACTGCTTATGACATCACATATTACATCACTCATGACATGGTTAGTGACATCACTGATGACATCTCAAATGACATCACTGATGACATCATCCACAGAAGCACTGACACTCACTCACACCCCTATACAACCTCCCACACACCAACTCACACATCCACACAATCACTCGCATACCGATTCACAGACCCATACAAGTACTCACACAACCACTCACTCATCCATAGACCCACTGAGACACCCACTGACTCACTGATACAGGCACTCACACAACCACTTACTCACCCATAAAGCTACTCATACAACCAGTCACTTACCCATACAACCACTCACACACCCATGAGTATGTGAGTGAGTGCAAGAGTGTCTCAATGTGTCTGTGAGTGGGTGAGTTAGTGTCTGTGTGGGTCTGTGATTGGGTCTTTGAGTGGGTGAGTCGGTCTGTGAGTGTGAGTGGCCAGGCCACAATTGGGGGGCCATGTGGCCCCCTCCCCAGGCCAATTTTGGCCCCGGGGCCCAATCCCCTGGGGCTTGGGCACAATAGAATGGGGGAGAGTGGTCAAGCAACCCCCTTCCCGGGGCCGATTTCGGCCCCAGAGACCCCAACCCCTGGCCTGGCTGTTATACTATGGGGCGGGGGGCCACGCGCCGTTCAGAGGTTCAGTCTGCAGCTGATTTCAAAAGTCCCTTTAGGAAACTGCATGGGGAAAATGAGTTTTGGAACCCCTCTTGTGTCTCGGCTCCCGTTTGACGGATCACCCCAAAACTTTCAAGACAGCAGCTGAAGTGAGTGTCATGCTAGCTTTCAACTATTCTTGAGGATTCGTCAAGCGGCGCTAAAGTTATTGGCAAAGCAAAACATGCTCTTCCTATTGAAACTAGGTCCAAACTATAACTACCTACTGCTGACCGCCAGTAGGTTTTATATATATATATATATATATATATATCTCCAACTGCACAAATCACGCACGCTCTCAGTAACCAAGAACTCCGTTGTAATGATAACCACAGGTTGTTTATTCCACAACGCGTTTCAGGGCAAAACCCCTTGTTCACGTGAAACGTGCACATACACTGGGTGACTGATAAAGCATTCAGTGAAAACATAAACAGAAAAAGGACTCCTGGGTTCATTTGGCATCTGATTCAAAACGGCAGACATGTTGGAAAGGTGTAAACCAAGCATGAATACACGCAAAATACAAATAAGATAACGGATACAGCCATGATCAGAGTCTCTATGGTTAAATCCACACAAAAGATACTACACATTTGAATATGCTGCAAGGTGAAAGGAATCATGTGGCATGGAGTGAGATCAGTGTATCTCCAATGCGATATGCATGGCGTGTGCTGCCTGACACCAGTGCCCAAAACGTGCACTATTGAGTTCTGTGACGCAGCGCGTTTTCCTCTAATTGTAATACGATACAAATCAGGTGATGTAAGGTGTAGCTGAACATCCTACTGACAAATGTGTCGATGCCCATCCCCTTAAGGTGAATACTGCTATTTAATAAAGGGCAAGTGCCCTAATGAGAAAAAAGGGGGGGGGACACATGTGACAACGACCAACCCCTTAACATAAACAATGATGTATAAAGGGCAAGTGCCCAAAAAGGGGGGACATGGTGTAGGGAGAGGAATCATAAGTGATCAGAGTTCTGTATAGTAGTCCCAAGTCCAACATGGTAATGTTTGATCACTGTGAATGACATTCCAGTTGAAACATAGTTACCCAGTCTCTGGACCGTGACGGTGAAGATGAGGGGAAAAGGGTAGGTGGCCCGTGAAAGTGATTACAGGTGACGGGGCCCCTTCCTTTCCCCCTAGAAAATAAAAGAAAATGAATACATATTAGTTACAAAAGTGGTCCAAAACAATTAATAAAGTTAAAAACCGGACAATGTTATTTCAGTCAATGCACAAACGGAGTAAGAAAAGCTGTAAAAACATGACACAATAGATAATCTAGCAGCAAAATTAAGCATCTTTCAGTTGAATGGCCATTTCTTCATCAAAATTGAGCCCCCCTGGGGTCTTGGTTTGAAAATGTAAAATCAGTTTAGACTCTCTTTGTCTAAGTTTCAGGACCCGGTTCCCTCCCCTGGGGTTACCAACAATCTGTTCCAGAATGAAAAATGATAGCAAGGACGGGTTAGAGAAATGTTTCTCATGGAAATGGCGGGCTACAGGGTACTTTTCGTCAAAATTGGTGATCGCCCTGCTATGTTCCAAAATGCGCTTTTTTGCCATATGTGTGGTACTCCCAATGTACCAGAGTTTGCATGGACATTCTATGGCATAAATGGCAAAGGTGGTACTGCATGTAAGGAACTGGTTTATGGTTTTGTCAACCCCATTATATGTGACCTTATTGCGGTAGCTGCTGTTTTTGCATGCCTTGCAGTGCCCGCAAGGGAAAAAGCCTTTGAGGCCATGGTCGTACCTTTTGGGGTATATGGTGATATCACTATGGACTAGCAAGTCCCTGATGTTTCTACCCCTCCTGTACGTGATGTTGGGTCTACTAGGAATA
This sequence comes from Calotriton arnoldi, assembly GCA_963921515.1. NCBI lineage: Eukaryota > Metazoa > Chordata > Amphibia > Caudata > Salamandridae > Calotriton > Calotriton arnoldi. Next base: position 105,589 of record CAWUFW010013814.1, on the reverse strand, counting down.
CTGTCACCTATTAAGTTGTCATGTTTGAGAATATCCCAATTTTTTGCAAAAATGTGTTTGATGTTTTTGGAGTCAGAGTTAAAGGTCATGATCATCCTAGTGCTGTTGTCTGAGGTGTCGCTCAGTTCGGTGATGTTATCAGAAATGGTTTCAATTCTACTCACCCCATCTGCCCTCTCTCTGGCTCTGCGTAGTACCCAGTTGGGATATCCCCTGGTTTTAAACCGTTCCATCATGTTCGCGCACTCTCTCTGGTACGCTTCCTCTGTATTACAGTTTCTTTTTGCCCTCAGCAGCTCCCCATAGGGAATACTCCATTTGAGTGCCTCGGGATGGCTGCTGAGGGCATGCAGAATACTGTTACCCGCAGTAGATTTCCTAAAAAGGACAGTCTGAATCTGATTATTGACGATGTCTAACCTGACATCTAAATATTCCGCGCTGGACTTGCTGATGGTACCTGAGAGGATGATGTTGTATTCATTGATGTTGAGCCCTTCGATGAATTCCTTGGCCCTCAATTCAGATCCTCTCCAAACAATGACTAGATCATCAATGTATCTTCTCCACACTACTATATGTTCAAGATATCCAGACAGGTAGGGGTTGGTAGGTAGAGTCTCCTCCCAGTGTCCCATAAACAGGTTGGCAAAGCTGGGAGCGAAGCAAGAACCCATCGCTGTCCCAGTGATCTGCCTGTATAGGACACCGTTGAACATGAAGATATTGTTGGTGAGACAGTAGTCTATCATGTCCAATATCATGAGACTATGTTCGTGAAATCTAACTGGTCTGTTTTTCAAAAAATGTCTGCAGGCATCAAGGCCTTGCTTGTGGTCAATGATGGTGTACAAAGAATGTACATCAAGAGTGATCAACAGGAAATCCTGATCCCACTGTAAGTCCTGGATTTTGTTCAAAAAATCTTTGGTGTCTCTCACATAACTAGGTAATGAGACGACAAAGTCCCTAAGGAAGTGATCCACATATTTGGAGATGTGTTCCCCTACACTGCCTTTGGAAGACACAATGGGACGCCCAGGTGGATTAATGGGGTCTTTGTGTAGCTTGGGTAACAGGTAAAGGACTGGAAGTATGGGGTGATCATTTTTTAGGTAACAATACTCTTCCCATTCTAGGATCCCTTTGTCTTTCCATATAGTGAGTTTGTCCCAAATATCAGTGATACTGTTGTTATAAGTCTCTGTGTTAGTGGGAAGGTAGAAATTGGTGTCACCCAGTTGTTTCATGGCTTCAGAGATGTATTGTGACCTATCGAGGATGACCACATTGCCACCCTTGTCAGCAGGGCGGATGACAATGTTGTCATCCTCAGTAAGAGATTTGAGAGCCTGTCTCTGTTGGTATGTGAGATTGTTGGTATCCCCCCTGGGACATTTGTCCTTGATTCTGTATTTACAGAGGGCTTTGCTGACACAGTCATGAAAAGTGTCTATGTTATCGTGTGGTAAGTTGGGTAAAAAAGTGGATCTAGGTCTAAAATCAGTGCATGCAGATGCATCAGTGGAGACACCGAGCAGCTCAAGTGCTTGTGTATTGCTGATGTTGGAAGTGCTGTCCGTGTTTTCGTGATCAAGTTGTATCATGGTGATCAGTGTATCTATGTCACCTATATTGAGATTGTCCTGCCTATTGGAAATTAGGTTACTTTTGTTCCTACTTCTATCACCCAACCGTTTGAGTTTGTGCCATTTTTTTAACTTGAGTTTCCTCACAAATTTGAAGAGATCTATCCTGGCATCTGTGTAATTAAAAGAAAACGAAGGACAAAATGAAAGTCCCAGGCAAAGAGTCTGTTTTTCAATGTCTGTCATGGGTCTATTGGAAAGATTAATAACAGTTTTATTCACCATTTCTTGATCCATTAGTATGTCTTCATGGAGCGTGTCTTTTGCTTCCCATGTTGCCCCTTCCTCTGCCTCTTCTGCCATCGTTGCTTGATTCGTTTTCTTCTGTTGAGGCGTTTCCTCGTCCTCTGCCCCGTCCTCGACCCCTCTGGCCCCGTGTCTTCGGCATTGGGGTGTCTCTCAATGTTTGTTTGCCCCGGCGTAGTTGCCGGTATTCGTCTAAAAAAGTAATCTGGCGGGTTTTGCGTTCTTCTGTTGGGACGTTTTCCACCGAAATGTCAGATTCGGTCTCACTGGCTGATGAGACCACAGATGGAGTGTTATTGATTGAATTTGTTTTCTCTGGAGTGCCTTGCTCTTTATACAGATGGTCGTACTTGCGACTGAAAGTTAGAATTCTGCCGCTTTCGTAATCCCCGTAGTCACGGTCGAGTTTCCTCTGTTTCCTTGCCTTGATGTCCTCCTCGTGCTTCCTGAGGCGATCCTTCATAGATGTAAGGATTTCTCGAAATACTCTGTCTCTGTCTGTTTTTTAAGTTCTTCTATGATCTCCTGTATTTGTTTCAGAATGTCATCCCTATCAATCCAGGCATACTTAACGAGGATTTCCAGCATTCTTCTGGAACTGAGTGCGGAATTCTCCGACCATTCCTCAAGCATCTTGGGATTGGGTGTCTCATAGGTGGGAATGGTGAAGATCCGTAAACCTCTGGGTGCCATTTCCTGATCTATATAGTTTTGCAGTGAGATGGCCTCCCACCACTTGGAGATCTCACTTCTTTTCAGTTTCTCCAATTTGCGAATCTTTTCATCTATGGGCTGAGTCTGGACAGTTCTTATTTCAGCGCCCGGCCTCGGTTTGCCTTTCCTACTGAAGATGGCTTGAGCCGCCGCTCTTCTTTCATCCTCCTCTTCCATGTGCACAACAACTCGTGATGATGTAAACTATTCAGCGGAGTAAATGTTACCCCTGAAAATGTCAGGTTCTTCTTGCCAAATGTGAGTAACACCCACACGCTGGTGTTAGCAGGTATTGCCAGGCTCAATGGGCACGGCGGCTCTGAGATGATATCCCGTGAGCGTACGGGTGATCAGAGTGTACAAAGTATCATTGAGGTGCCCTTACTACCGTCATGCCGCTTCCCCGGGAAGAAGGGAAGCAACCCAACAACCGCAGGATAACTCACCCTCCCCAAACACAAGGGGCGGACAATCGGGTCGGGGCTTACCTCTTTGATATCTGATCCGTCACGCTCAAGTCCCGCTAGTTTCTCTGCTGGTATGTCGTATGGCCGGTCCCCGTAGCAGTCTCCATTCAAAAGTCCCAAAGTTTTGCTCCTTTCGACTGCCGATGGACCGGTACGCTCACGGGATATCATCTCAGAGCTGCCGTGCCCATTGAGCCTGGCAATACCTGCTAACACCAGCGTGTGGGTGTTACTCACATTTGGCAAGAAGAACCTGACATTTTCAGGGGTAACATTTACTCCGCTGAATAGTTTACATCACCACGAGTTGTTGTGCACATGGAAGAGGAGGATGAAAGAAGAGCGGCGGCTCAAGCCATCTTCAGTAGGAAAGGCAAACCGAGGCCGGGCGCTGAAATAAGAACTGTCCAGACTCAGCCCATAGATGAAAAGATTCGCAAATTGGAGAAACTGAAAAGAAGTGAGATCTCCAAGTGGTGGAGGCCATCTCACTGCAAAACTATATAGATCAGGAAATGGCACCCAGAGGTTTACGGATCTTCACCATTCCCACCTATGAGACACCCAATCCCAAGATGCTTGAGGAATGGTCGGAGAATTCCGCACTCAGTTCCAGAAGAATGCTGGAAATCCTCGTTAAGTATGCCTGGATTGATAGGGATGACATTCTGAAACAAATACAGGAGATCATGGAAGAACTTAAAAAACAGACAGAGACAGAGTATTTCGAGAAAATCCTTACATCTATGAAGGATCGCCTCAGGAAGCACGAAGAGGACATCAACGCAAGGAAACAGAGGAAACTCGACCGTGACTACGGGGATTACGAAAGCGGCAGAGTTCTAACTTTCAGTCGCAAGTACGACCATCTGTATAAAGAGCAAGGCACTCCAGAGAAAACAAATTCAATCAATAACACTCCATCTGTGGTCTCATCAGCCAGTGAGACCGAATCTGACATTTCGGTGGAAAACGTCCCAACAGAAGAACGCAATACCCGCCAGATTACTTTTTTAGACGAATACCGGCAACTACGCCGGGGCAAACAAACATTGAGAGACACCCCAATGCCGAAGACACGGGGCCAGAGGGGTCGAGGACGAGGGCAGAGGACGAGGAAACGCCTCAACAGAAGAAAGCGAATCAAGCAACGATGGCAGAAGAGGCAGAGGAAGGGGCAACATGGGAAGCTAAAAGACACGCTCCATGAAGACATACTAATGGATCAAGAAATGGTGAATAAAACTGTTATTAATCTTTCCAATAGACCCATGACAGACATTGAAAAACAGACTCTTTGCCTGGGACTTTCATTTTGTCCTTCGTTTTCTTTTAATTACACAGATGCCAGAATAGATCTCTTCAAATTTGTGAGGAAACTCAAGTTAAAAAAATGGCACAAACTCAAACGGTTGGGTGATAGAAGTAGGAACAAAAGTAACCTAATTCCCAATAGGCAGGATAATCTCAATATAGGTGACATAGATACACTGATCACCATGATACAACTTGATCAGGAAAACACGGACAGCACTTCCGACATCAGCAACACACAAGCACTTGAGCTGCTCGGTGTCTCCACTGATGCATCTGCATGCACTGATTTTAGACCTAGATCCACTTTTTTACCCAACTTACCACACGATAACATAGACACTTTTCATGACTGTGTCAGCAAAGCCCTCTGTAAATACAGAATCAAGGACAAATGTCCCAGGGGGGATACCAACAATCTCACATACCAACAGAGACAGGCTCTTAAATCTCTTACTGAGGATGACAACATTGTCATCCGCCCTGCTGACAAGGGTGGCAATGTGGTCATCCTCGATAGGTCACAATACATCTCTGAAGCCATGAAACAACTGGGTGACACCAATTTCTACCTTCCCACTAACACAGAGACTTACAACAACAGTATCACTGATATTTGGGACAAACTCACTATATGGAAAGACAAAGGGATCCTAGAATGGGAAGAGTATTGTTACCTAAAAAATGATCACCCCATACTTCCAGTCCTTTACCTGTTACCCAAGCTACACAAAGACCCCATTAATCCACCTGGGCGTCCCATTGTGTCTTCCAAAGGCAGTGTAGGGAACACATCTCCAAATATGTGGATCACTTCCTTAGGGACTTTGTCGTCTCATTACCTAGTTATGTGAGAGACACCAAAGATTTTTGAACAAAATCCAGGACTTACAGTGGGATCAGGATTTCCTGTTGATCACTCTTGATGTACATTCTTTGTACACCATCATTGACCACAAGCAAGGCCTTGATGCCTGCAGACATTTTTGAAAACAGACCAGTTAGATTTCATGAGACATAGTCTCATGATATTGGACATGATAGACTACTGTCTCACCAACAATATCTTCATGTTCAACGGTGTCCTATACAGGCAGATCACTGGCACAGCGATGGGTTCTGCTTCGCTCCCAGCTTTGCCAACCTGTTTATGGGACACTGGGAGGAGACTCTACCTACCAACCCCTACCTGTCTGGATATCTTGAACATATAGTAGTGTGGAGAAGATACACTGATGATCTATTCATTGTTTGGAGAGGATCTGAATTGAGGGCCAAGGAATTCATCGAAGGGCTCAACAACAATGAATACAACATCATCCTCTCAGGTACCATCAGCAAGTCCAGCGCGGAATATTTAGATGTCAGGTTAGACATCGTCAATAATCAGATTCAGACTGTCCTTTTAGAAATCTACTGCGGGTAGCAGAATTCTGCATGCCCTCAGCAGCCATCCCGAGGCACTCAAATGGAGTATTCCCTATGGGGAGCTGCTGAGGGCAAAAAGAAACTGTAATACAGAGGAAGTGTACCAGAGAGAGAGCGCGAACATGATGGAACGGTTTAAAACCAGGGGATATCCCAACTGGGTACTACGCAGAGCCAGAGAGAGGGCAGATGGGGTGAGTAGAATTGAAACCATCTCTGATAACATCACCGAACTGAGCGACACCCTCAGACAACAGCACTAGGATGATCATGACCTTTAACTCTGACTCCAAAACATCAAACACATTTTTGCAAAAAATTGGGATATTCTCAAACATGACAACTTAATAGGTGACAGTATTCCTAGTAGACCCAACATCACGTACAGGAGGGGTAGAAACATCAGGGACTTGCTAGTCCATAGTGATATCACCATATACCCCAAAAGGTACGACCATGGCCTCAAAGGCTTTTTCCCTCATGGGCACTGCAAGGCATGCAAAAACAGCAGCTACCGCCATAAGGTCACATATAATGGGGTTAACAAAACCATAAACCAGTTCCTTACATGCAGTACCACCTTTGCCATTTATGCCATAGAATGTCCATGCAAACTCTGGTACATTGGGAGTACCACACATATGGCAAAAAAGCGCATTTTGGAACATAGCTGGGCGATCATCAATTTTGACGAAAAGTACCCTGTAGCCCGCCATTTCCATGAGAAACATTTCTCTAACCCGTCCTTGCTATCATTTTTCATTCTGGAACAGATTGTTGGTAACCCCAGGGGAGGGAACCGGGTCCTGAAACTTAGACAAAGAGAGTCTAAACTGATTTTACATATTCAAACCAAGACCCCAGGGGGGGCTCAATTTTGATGAAGAAATGGCCATTCATCTGAAAGATGCTTAATTTTGCTGCTAGAGTATCTATTGTGTCATGTTTTTACAGCTTTTCTTACTCCCTTTGTGCATTGACTGAAATAACATTGTCCGGTTTTTAACTTTATTGATTGTTTTGGACCACTTTTGTAACTAATATGTGTTCATTTTCTTTTATTTTCTAGGAGGAAAGGAAGGGGCCCCTTCACCTGTAATCACTTTCACGGGCCACCTACCCTTTTCCCCTCATCTTCACCGTCACGGTCCAGAGACTGGGTAACTATGTTTCAACTGGAATGTCATTCACAGTGATCAAACATTACCATGTTGGACTTGGGACTACTATACAGAACTCTGATCACTTACGATTCCTCTCCCTACACCATGTCCCCCCTTTTTGGGCACTTGCCCTTTATACATCATTGTTTATGTTAAGGGGTTAGTCGTTGTCACATGTGTCCCCCCCCCTTTTTTCTCATTAGGGCACTTGCCCTTTATTGAATAGCAGTATTCACCTTAAGGGGATGGGCATCGACACATTTGTCAGTAGGATGTTCACCTACACCTTACATCACCTGATTTGTATCGTATTACCAGTAGAGGAAAACGCGCTGCGTCACAGAACTCAATAGTGCACGTTTTGGGCGCTGGTGTCAGGCAGCACACGCCATGCATATCGCATTGGAGATACACTGATCTCACTCCATGCCACATGATTCCTTTCACCTTGCAGCATATTCAAATGTGTAGTATCTTTTGTGTGGATTTAACCATAGAGACTCTGATCATGGCTGTATCCGTTATCTTATTTGTATTTTGCGTGTATTCATGCTTGGTTTACACCTTTCCAACATGTCTGCCGTTTTGAATCAGATGCCAAATGAACCCAGGAGTCCTTTTTTCTGTTTATGTTTTCACTGAATGCTTTATCAGTCACCCAGTGTATGTGCACGTTTCACGTGAACAAGGGGTTTTTGCCCTGAAACGCGTTGTAGAATAAACAACCTGTGGTTATCATTACAACGGAGTTCTTGGTTACTGAGAGCGTGCATGATTTGTGCAGTTGGAGACATTGTCTACCGGCATGCTCCGCCGGTGAGAGGCCACTTCTCACGGGTCCATCGGCAGTCGGAAGGAGCAAAACTTTGAGACATATATATATATATATATATATATATATATATATATATATATTATATATATTCACTGAAAAAGGATAAAGGGTTGTTATAGTTAGGTGGTGAAATAAGGTAAAACTAGTCTTTAGGAAACAAACAAAACCTACTGAATATTTCCATTTACAGTTCACTGAAATAACTCTAACCTGTGACCCCACCATGCACTGCTTATGACCTCACTTATTACATCACTCATGAAATGCTAAATTATATTATTGATGACATTATTGATAACATCACTGATAACAAAACTAATATCAACCTAGACACCATAGCATGGAAATAGTGTAGGTCCTGGACGTAGTTGTGATTGGGCATGTTGAAAGCTAAATGGTGCACTCTTTAGGAACCACTAAAGGTGCAAGTATTACTGCATGTTAAACAAAGTAAAGGCTGGGTAGTCCTGATGTGGGTTGAAGAGGTATGTTTGAAAGTACTTTGTGGCTTAAAGCCAAAGAGTATTCTAAGAAATCTGGGACAAAGGCCAAAGGTTCTATTAACAATAGATTACTCCCCAGAAGATCTGGGCATGTACCTGAATAAGAATGTTGTAATACAGTAGTATACACAAATTCTATGTAATGTGGACATTTTTAAGATGTGGATGTTTATTTCAGATCTTCGCTGAATATTTTGTGGCATTGTAGATTGTTGAATAATGGAGAATGTAGGAGTGTCCCACTTAGAGGTGCTTTATCTCCCACTGTTGTTATAAGTTTGGCTCTAAGGTTCTATGCCATTTTGCCTATTTCTGGAACATGTGTAGGGTATTTAACTAAACTACAGAAGGTTGTCCATAGAGCCTGACAGAAGGTGTCTTTTCAGTGGCAAATATATACATGTCAAACTCTTGACTTAAAATTGTTGGTCATGTGAAGTCTTCATGAGGGTAGGCCCATTAAGGTCAGTAGAAAATTCTCCACAGATATAGTTTTGTGAATCACTTTAAGTTCATAAATCCTACATAATGGTGTCACAATTATTTTAAGATGCCATCAGTGATGTTATAGATGGTGTTGTTTGAGATGTCATTATTGATGTAATATGGGATGCCATAAACAGTGCATCTCTGGGTACAAGTTATAGTTATGAAATGAAATGAAATAAAATATAGATTTGTTGAGCACTCTACTACCCGAAGGTGTCTAGGTGTTGAGATTCAGAAGAAGTAAAACAGGAGCAACACAGAAGACCTGAGGGAAAAACGCAGGCACAGATTTGGCAGAGCCTATTTGTTGAATAGCCAGGTTTTTAAAGCTTTAAGAAAAGTCAATACATTTATTTTTTTCCTCAGCTCCAGGGGCAGGGAGTTCCACAGTCTGGCAGTTCCAACTACGAACCATCTACCACCCAAGGTAGCTCTTTTGACCTTTGGAATAACAAGTTTGGTAGAGGAAGCTGATATTAAAGATCTTTTTGGCACATACCATTGAAAGTACTGTCTAAGAGATTCAGCGCTGTTGTAGTGCAATGCTTTAAAAGCAATGCATAAAGATTTGAACTCCACCCGTGTTTTGACCGGGAGACAGTGGAGTGCGGGAAGAACATGAGAAAATTGGTGCTTGGGGATTTCCAGGAGCAACCGTGCCGCCACATTTTGAATAATCTGCAGTTATATAGAGATTTTTTCTACAGATTGACCAGTAGCGCACTACTGTAATCAATTTTAGAAAAGAGGAGTGCAGTAATCACTGATTTACGTAGGCCCTAAGGAATAAAAAGAAAGATTTTTCTGAGAGTCTTAAACATCAGGAATCAGGTGAAATTAATGGAGCTTACATGCCCTTTGAAGCAGAGCTTGTTGTCAAATTGGACTCCCAAATGTTTAACTTTGGTAACCGGGGTCAGGAGTGCCCCTGGTTCCTGAGGCCACCACATGGGGGACCAGAAAGGTGTTTGCCTACCAAATAACAAGACCTCGGTTTTATCCGAGTTAAGTTTTAAACAATTACTTTTCATCCGCCTCCCTACCTGTTGCATGCAGGTATGGAAGGATGAGGCAGTATTATTATTCTCTGTAACCGACACCACAATTTGGGTGTCGTCAGCATATGAAACCACTCCGAACACGAAGGTTTTAATCATATTGGCCAGGGGGGTGACATACAAATTAAAGAGTGTAGGACTTAAGGAGTGTAGGACTGAGGACTGAGCCCTGAGGGACCCCACATGCCAAGGAAAAAGAGGAAGATCTGTGGCCACCTAGCTCTACAAATTGTTCACTATCAGAAAAAAAAGACTGGTGGAGATTAAGGGCCTTATCCCTAATGCCTAATGAAAAAAAGCAATCGATAAGAAGGCTGTGATTTAACGTGTCGAACGCTGCCAAGAGGTCTAATAAAATCAAGGTAGCGTTACCTCCAGCATCAAGAGTTTTTCTGATTTGTTCTGAGGCAGTGATCAAAGCAGGGACAAAGCTAGCTCCGTGTTATCTCAATAAAGTATAACTGGTGAATTTCAGTGGGTTTGTTTTTACCTTATTTCAACACCTAACTATAATGTCACTTTAACCTTTTATTTAGTGAATTTCTAGGGTTTTTTAATATGAACTAAGGTCTTACAACCACACCTAACTATAATGTTACTTTAACTTTTGTTTTCTTCAGTGAATTTTGGGGGTTTTGTGATTATATTAAGCAGTTCCCCCAATGCGCACAGCCTTCAACTGTGTGCTGGGCACCGGGGGTTGGCTGCAGGTCATGGTCTCTGGCCAGGCCCTGCTCCCAACTCCGCTCTGGATGGCCAATCCCCCACTTCACACCTCTTCTAATCCAACCTGACCCTATATACACACAACCTTTGTTTGTCTGTAGAAGAAATTGGATGCATGCTTTTATTTTTATTTATTTTTACTTTTTTATCAGTTTTGAACTACTGTTTTATTTTTAAAAATAGTATTTTTTTAAATATTATTCTTAATATTGTTTTATTTCTTTTGCTTTTACCACAATCCTTTATGTTGTGTGTGAAGTTTTTCTTTCATGGTCTTTGGAAATATTCTTTTATAAATTTCCCCACTGGCCACCACTTTCAGACAGAGCCTCCAGTATGTTTCAAAGTGCTGTATGTTCCCATCATTTTCCTCCGCTTGTTGACCCAGAACTTCCTGTGGAGCAGTCTGTTGTCCTTCAGCTGCTCAACTTTTCTGCATCTCTGTGTGAGCTATGCTTTTGAGATGCATATCCCTCAAGTGCTTCCACAGCACACTGATTTCGATGCAATATTGTGCAGCTTTTTCTCAATGCAGCACCTGGTTTCACAAAAGGAGTGTAATCTTCTGCCCATTATTTGGTTTTTTTGCCCAGTTGGAAGCTTGAAAAAGTGCCACACCACTGATTCATTCTCAGGCCTTGTTGCTGTTATGCTGCAGAAGTGGATGGAATGACAATAAAGTAGTCATCTTCTGATGCTGCACCTGTGATAGGTCTTGCGGATGATCTGTTTGGTGTTTCCTGGTGTCCACTTCTGTGCAAGGCAATGATGGACTCCGATTACATTTACACCAAACTACCTCTCCTAAACACCAATCTGGTAATAGTGATTTGAAAAATCAGTTGAGGCTGTTTCTAAAGTCTGTGAGCTTGTTTTTTGAGTAGTGTTTCCTAAGTGGGCAATCAAATGGCTACTTTCATTTAAATTTTTTCTTACCTCCTATAGGTACCACGGCACTACTGCAGGACCCATAAAGTCAATGAGGGAGTATCACAGGATTCCCATGAGGCTTTTACTTCCTGTTCTGGGTCCCACAGGAGAGTGTGTGACTCTGTACTTGTGTTTGCTATGAAGGAGTTATTTTATTTAAACTTTGAGTCTAGAGGTTTCCTCACAGGCGAAATAAGCAAGATGTGTTGCAGTTTTTTTTTTTTTAAATCTGTGTTTTTATGTGTTGTATTACTGCTGTACCTGGAATTAATACCACAGAACCTGTAATTCGCAGTAAAGCTTTTTCTGTGTGGTTGCTAGCACTACTCATCCAGAAGTATTAATCACCTAATGACTTTCATTATAGATCTGGATTGGATAGAGTTCACATCGAGTACACCCTGCTTTATTTTTTCTGGCATGATTTCATTTTTGTTGGGAGGAACGGTACTCAGAACTTCCTATGACATCAGGAAAAGACCAAGGTGAACATCAGGCGTCTCAGGAAGAAGATGAAGCAGAAGAGAGTTCCACTCCTCAGTGCATAGTGTGGCAGTTCTTCTCTATCTACGTAGGAGAGATGAAGGTATCCATGAAAATCATGACTTGCAACTTATGCAAGAGAGAACTGAGCCATGAGATCGGCAAAAAATATTAATTTGGCGCCTCTGGAATACTCAGTCATCTAAGAGTATGGTATTCATGTAAGTTGAGCACAGCAAAACGGAGGCGCAATGAAGAAAAGGGACCCACTCATATCTTCTGCTCCTCTCCAGAGTCTCCAATCTGAAGCTACTGTAGCTGAGGATGTTCCTGGGGCAAACTTCTCCGCAAGGATGGGACTGTTGTGCATGGACTGTGGAAAACTATTTTCTGTGGGCGAACAGATTGCCACTGTTTATGACAAGCTGGTGGCTGATTCTGAAAACATTTGCAAAAAAAATGTTTTTACTCAAGTTATGAAACCCTGTTTTTTTCTTATTTTCTAGTTAATCCCCCAAAAAGAAAATTACAGAAAAAATGTAAAACATTGAGAGAAATTACAAAAAAAACAAAGGTTCTTCTTAGAACCAGCTTTCTTGGTTAAAAGATAGATAACATTATTTTTTAGTCTTAGCTGTCTCTTAATGTTAATATAGCCTTACAGCTTGCCATAACAGACTATACTCTCCATAAACAGCTCACTCTAGTATTATTGACCCAACCTACAGGCAACGGTTTGTAACAAAGGAATTGGATTTTAATGGCCACCATAGCCAACCATAGCACACTGTTAGGCTACTAGAGCATTCAGCCCTAGAAAGACGGAATGTCCTAATTGCCTGCTGGAAGATGCAGGGGGTTTCAAGCACTCACACCTTTGATTCTTGAGTGCCTTAAACAATTTTTTCTATGTATGCTTAGCAGTTGCTAGCATGCTCACACACAGCAACAGTTTTAAAACTGGGCATCAATCAGCCAATATTAGTCCATACTGTTTTCCATCATTTAACAGACCCAAGGGAAATGGCAGCTGATCAGAATTCCTCTTTGCAATTTCTCCCACAACAGCCATGCACAGCAAGGGGTTAGCCACAAGGACTGGCCTCTGGGTAAGCCATTTGCCCATCTCTTGTGCCTGTGGCCAACTCCCACTGCACACGGCCAAAAGGGGTTGGGTGCAGGGCACAGCGGGTGGTTGAACAGTGGGCCTGGCCTCCAGTGAGGCCATATGCACAAACCCTCTGTGGGCAGTCAACCCCCTACAGGCAACCTAACCCACTATGAGCAGTCAACCCTCCCCCTGCTCGGCATGCCCTTTGGCTGTGCTCAGCAGTGTGTGGCTCACAAGGAATGGCCTCTGGCCAGGTTCTGCGCCCAACCCCTCTGTGGGTGGAGAACCCACTGCTGTGCATCAGGGTTGGCTGCAAGGCATGGTTTCTGGTCACTCTCTGATCCCAACCCCCCCACTGTCAGTCAACGCCCCTGATGCGCATTGCCTTTCACACCATTGGATTAGCTGGCCAAACCTCCCAGCGTACACTCAACCCACATTTGCCAGCCAATCAGATCACTTGGTACCAAGGGACACATACTGGCCCCACTTTACCAAAATGGCCTAAGGGAGAGGAAGCCCCTTCGACCAATCAGAGGAGCCTATTTATTTACATTTTCAGTACCTCAGAACTCCTGTGGTACTAACTATACAGAATCCAGGCATACCTATGTTTTAACCCCTACATGACAACCCTGAGAACCTCTTTAAAGACAAATTTCTTGAAAACAGGTTAACAGATTTTACACCAAATCACAAATACCCCCAACTTGAATAAGACATTGGCTGATATCCAACACTTCAACTTGGGCAATGCTGTGAGATAAGCAAACTACTAAGCCACTGCCCTTGACAGGGTGTAGGGGCTGTATCAATCCCCTTCCTCTCCTGAACTTGCACATGGTTGGAGCCTGTAAGACTTTGCTTCCCAGCTGCTCATCAAGGTCTGGAATACTGAAATTAATTTACAGTTCAATCTGTTGAGGCTGTGGTTTGACTGCCCACAAATCAGTCTTTGCCAGGCCAATTGGGGATAGGGGTTAAGGCATTTTATGGTTCACCTCTACTTGACCTCTGTGAAAGTAGAGCAGAGAACTGTATAAGTGAGAAGGCCCATCAACTTATGCATCATGTAGCATTAGATCTCTTGTTAAGCTGCTTTATTTTCTTCTTACCAATTGTCATGAACATTGGGAGGCTGAGGATGGTATTCGGCTACTGCACTTGAGTCAAAGTTGTGCATGATTGTGCATGCATATAGTTTTACTTTTCTGTGTTGTTCGCGGTCGATTCTCCATAATTCTCAGGCCTTTATCTCTTCCTCTTTTACAGATGTATTTCCAGCCTGCCATACTGGCCCGGCACGGCAAAGATAAAAACTGGATTCACCTTTAAACTGTACCTGCCAGGACCAATGGTGTAATAATACACCCCGGCCCAGCCCATCTCATAGGCGTTGAAGTAGGGGTGCGGAGGTTGCTGCAGCACCCCCATAATAACCATGCTGAAGTTCAGAAGTTAACAAGCAATAAAGATGCCTTTTAATTTAGTTTTTATCTTGTCACATTTGCTGCCCATTAAAAGACAAAGGTCAAATATCAGGCTTGGCTTCTGACAAATTGCTGAATATTCTTTTAACATTTAAATTGGTGTTTTCTTTCTCTCACTGCCAAGTGAACTATCTGACCATCTTGATGGGGTACCGACATACAACCTAAATACCTGTTTAGGAACTGTAGAACACCTCATCAGGGGTAGCAAGCGCTGTATAAATGCAAACCTTTTTCCCTATTATATCCCTCCACTATCCTTCTCAATCGAAATAACTGACTAACATATCCACCACTCACATTACTTTCATATTTCACTATATTAATTCACCACTAATCCTTTATGGATTCCGGAGTAACGTGCTGCTCGCCGAAAAAGCACTTAAACTCCCCATCAGGGGTAGGAAGCGCTATATAAATGCAAACCTTTTTCCCCTCTTCTATCCCTCCACTATCCTTCTCAATCCAAATAACTGACTAACATATCCACCACTCAAATTACTTTCATATTTCGCTATATTAATTCACCACTAATCCTTTATGGGTTCCCGGAGTAGTGTGCTACTCACCGTAAAAGCGCTTTGACGCCTTGTCAGGGGTAGTAAGCGCTATATAAATGCAATTACAATACAATACCTGCAGGCTTTAGCGACCAAGTGCTGGCAAGCAAGGTCGTGCTGGCCTATAGGCCAATCAGGGAGAGCATGATAGGCTGGTCTGACAAGTCAGTGTATGGGACTTTTTTTCACTATTTGTGGGTCTATTTTATGGTCCACTGGGCCGGTTTTGCTCTTGATTCCCCTGATACTAAAAGAAACATCCCTGCAGGAAGTTTAAATCAATGCAGGCTTCCATACCTTGCAAAACACTTATACAGCGTGTCTTTACATGTTCGAAATTTCTCCAGTTTACAAACATGGGACACTTTTTTAACCTATCTAGTTCACTAAAAGGGACCATTTTTATTTTGGCCTATTTTCTGTCCTAGTCCGATCCTGCTAGAAAGGCTCAGCAAAATTGACAAAGTGGGACACTTGGAAAAAGATAAACATTAATCTGGAAGTTTGCATCAAAAGTATATGCCACTGTGCATTTCAGGGCATACGTCGATATGCACAAGAAACATTTTTTCTATGTCCATTTTTAATAAAATTATATCTCTGTGTTTCTCCATATATGCCTGACCTGTTTTAGATTCACTCAGTTCACCATTGCAGCCTGTACTGGCATGAAGACATGGACCATTTAAACAAAAGCTTGCAAGAATTCTGATACCAGTCATTAACGGATGTCAACAAAGAGGTGTAGAAAAAGGAACAACTCAGATGATTCAAAGCAGGATTCCTTATAATTACGTTCATCCGTCTCTTAGAAGATCCTGGATGCCACATCTAAAAACAAATAGATTTTGACTCATTTTACCTGTCCATCTGTTGAAATTGACCTTTTTAGAGAACATTTTGGAGACAACAATAAAAATCCTGCTGTAGCATAATCTGAAAATATGGACAGTCATGGATTACATTGAATGAATATTTAGATCTACATGAGTATCCAAGTTAGCCTCGTAGAATATCCAAGAAGAGATGATTGTGACCACAGGCAAAGGAGAAATGCTAATCCATTTCATTCGGATAGATCCGCCACATTTGCCCTGCAGATGCATTGAGGCAAATATTTAAAATGAAGGCTCTCCTCCTACTACAGTAGTAATTAGTAGCTTTATTTGGTGTTTATTTGATGCTTCGAGTTTGCTTATGCAGATGAGAGAATTGCTTCAGAGAATTAGGGAAAAAGTGAGGTAATGAAAAGTAATATGTGTGAGGGAGGCACGGAGGAATGAATAGGAGAAGGGTACATACATTAAGCTACTAAGACTTCCAAGAGCTCAGGGTGGTAATATGGCTGTGATGGTTCCTAGAATCTTGGTAGACCTTAGGAAGTGATGCAGAACAGAAGAGTTTTTATGTTCTGGTGAAACTGCAATAGGACTCTTCATTGTGTAGCATGGTAAGCAGACAGTTCCAGAAGGTAATGACATGTTCTGTGATAGCTCCGCCACAACTATTTTTTTCCTGAATCTTTTCTGTTGACAGATGACCTACATTCCTGTGTTGGAAGGACGTGTTTGTACATGAAAAATGTTTAAAGAACTGTGGGGAATATTCTCTTCATGTAAAACTGGTGGGTACCCTTGTTCTGCGTAAGCCAACTGCATGTGATATCTAGTAAGCTGACTCTTTGTGGCCCAGATTGCACGCTAGCCCAACCTGCGTACTGTGGCCTAGATATGTCTTTTGACTCTGGGTCACAAGCCTCGTTCTGAGAGACCTGGGTTGAATCAAGAGTGCCCTCTAGCTGACATGGGGCTACTGTGCATGTCCTGAGTTGTTGACATTAAACAGGGGTGGCATCAAACACTATATCTCAGTTCTATGATTGAAGAGACACTTTTCTCTGATTTATCAGTGAGGTGCCTACTGGCCCCACTTTTGTAAAGGTCCACTTGTGTAAGGCACCTACACTCTTACACTGGCATCCTGTGTGCATCCTGAGGTCATTTTGTGTAAGGCATGTATAATAGCAGGAATCTGTGCAGATTTGAGCATAAGATTTCTGAGACCAGCGGAATCCTTTAGGATTTCTTCTGGTTTTACATGGGACGAGGTGGAGATTGTGGTATGGCTTTCACAGGCAGGTTCAGAGGTTCCCATTAATGCTCATGTTTTGGATACTCCTGTCCAGATTCAGCATCATCGCTATCTGCTGTGAAAGTTGTCATCTTTTATGAAGACTGTGTCTGCACGGCAGAAACATCATGAATATGAAAACATGTTCTTGGGCATTGTCAGTGGGATTAACATTCCCAGTCTGGGAAAGGTGGAACTCAAACTACTCTTCATGTTCGATCCAGGGAATGCCAATAGCAGAAGACAATTAACTTCTACTGACTCTTACTTCTGCTCACCGAGACCCGGTAGCGGGACCACAGACCAGTAAATGAAAGCCACCCTCTGGGAGCGGCAGCATCTGCCCAATCAAAGCCACTTCCTCAGAGCCACTGTCCCTGTACTGGCCCTTCACAGTTAGAAGGAGATGGGAGTATCCTGATCATTCCTATAGTCACACTCACATCTGTTCATCGGTGCAGCTGTAGCCTGCATGCTTTTGCTCACGCCTAACAAGCGCCAAACATCTCAGGCATCCGGACATCCATTCTCAGCAATAACTTTGTAGAAAAGGAAATATATAAAAAAAAACTGGAGCCCTACTCAGACATGTTTGCCAATTCTCCTATTCGGAAAACAGCACAAGACTTTTTGTTGTGTAACCCTCACCCACCAGGGTTACCCCTTGGTGGTATGCTCCACAGTAGAACAGAAAGAACCCAATGATGAATCATGCCACCAAAGCTTAACCCTGGTGGGTGAGGGTTAAACAACGAAAAGCCTTGTGCTTTTTTCCAATTAAGAGAATTGGCCCAGATGTCTGAGTAGGGCTCCAGTTTTTTTGATGTACTTGCAAATAAGAAGGATGAACCCTCCTCTGTGAATACCTTTTGTCTCCCCCTTCTTTATATAAAAGAAAAGGAAATATAGACTAACCTACTGACACCAGAAAACAGGCAAGTTGCTTATCTACACCCATACTGAGCTTGCCCCTCCGCTTGAATCTAGCCTTCTGATTTTGGTATAGATAATCCCTGTAGCACCTGTGGTACACAACATTGTGGTGATCAACATTTATTGTGTTTAGTAGCTTGTGTTGGCATTATTAAGATACTTCGCTTTTCACTAAAAGGAAATTATTGTACATGACAAGATTGTTGACCATGGTTGAATGTTTTCCAGTGATTCTCTGGTTTCCACTAAATATGCCTTTTGGTTGTTATATAACTGGGCGGTAGGAAGTGCTTTTTAAATTTTGTGTTAGTGGTCTTGAGTTATAATACTCCATGGATTTCCTTCATACAGAAACACAGGGATGTGGAGCTGTCTCCTCTCTGTTGGCAGTGTCTGTGCTGACCATGACTGGAGGCCATGGACACCGGTCCTTGGTAGCAACCATTTCAACGGATCATTTGCCAGCCTACCCAAAGGTCCATTTACTTCAGCATTGTGGTGTAATATAGCACATCGACAACATGTCTGCAACATGTTAACATGCAGCACACTCTAAGAGTATCACCAGTGAGCTAACTGGATGAAGGATGGGTGATGGGAACTAGAAATGTTGGCTAAAGTATGTTCGAGGTCAAGAAGTACTTATTGCAGTCATGTAAGGGCCCTTTTCATCTATATACAAAGGAAAAGGAAGTAACATGAGATGAAAATCATCAAAGTAAAACTACAAGTGATTGTAAAAGCTCAGTTGCCTTCATCCGTAGATAAAACAGTTTGGTTGGTTGGTTGGTTTCAGCAGTGCAGAAAGCAAAGGCCTAAACTGGTTATGATACAAAACCTCGAAGTTTAAGTTTTAAAATAAACTAATATGCCAAAAAATGTCACTTGTGAATTAGTGAATTATGTTATCGCTTCCCAGTGCTACTTTTGACAGGGCCCAGGATCTAGGGGCAGCCCAGGGGACGTAACAAACAAAAGGTGCACGAATAGCATAAAGTGAACCAGCCAATAAACTGGATAGCACCAGTATGTGGGAGGATTCTGTTTCATATATTTCAATATTTGCATCAAAAATGTTGGTACATAAACAAAGGCAGGACATACATCAAAGGGGGATTTCATCCTTATTCTAGAAATGGAATTTCACTGGAACAAACAAACGGTAAAGATTGACAATATGATTAAGAAACAAACACGAAATATGAAGAACCTATATTTAAGAAGATTCATAATATGATCATGGAAGAAGATCAGAGACAATTGAGAAATCAAAGGAAGGTGTCAGTTCACAACTGCAAGATCTGAGGAGGACTGAGAAGAATATATACATAACTGAGCCTGTAAATGTGAGACTGGGAATGAAGGAGGACTTCAAAGACAGTTCTGAGAATATATTTCAGTTGCCTTGTTAATGCTATGATATAACTTAACCTTATCTGCTGGCAAGAGATGGGATGACTTGTTTAATGTTGCATACTGAATTTGTGACAGGCACCATGAATACCTAAGCTAAAATGGCTTGCAACACTGGGGGCACTACTGTTTTCTGCCACTAATGGTTATATCATTTTGGTATTCCTTATTTCAAGAAAACAGCTCATTGTTGTCAACAACTACAAAACTAAGGTATTCGCTTCACAGAACCTGGCTCCTTGACATAACTGGACTATTCTGCACTCCAATCCATTTCTCTGATTGCGAGCAGCAAATTAGTGGAATTAGCTTTGAGGTTAAATCTCCAAACTCAGAGTTTATAAGTGTACTACTTGTAAAGTGAAATTACTGATTGACTATATATTCATTACTATAGAAGTAATGTAAGAAGGCGAGCCTCTACTCTGGAGCATGTAACTAGAGAAGTGTATGGTCTTGCATCCAGGAGTTATTCAAAAAGTTTTCGAGTAAGATGGAGTCAATAGCAATTGCACAGATGGAAACAGCAGATTCTGTCTGTGTTTATGAAGACATTTTGGAAAAGTTGGGGAAACAAGGTAATGGACATAAGAAAGAAACCGGCAACAAAATTCCCACCTGGAAGGGGATCTGCCCCAGCTCCTAGGTGGAGCAAATATCCGACCATTTCCAAGTCCGCTACAGATCTAAGAGGAGTTTGTGAATGGAGGAGTTTGGGAATGCCCACAAAAAAAGTTTGTAGGTTTTCACACACTCGGAAGGCAAACCATGTCCTGGTTCATCCACTCCTCACCCCTTTCTTGGGGTTTACTACTGCACTATTGTATGCATAATTATACGGTAAAGGCATTTATGCACACTAGGTCGACCATACTCCAGTGATACTGCTGTCCACCACCATCTGATCTTCAGCCCAGCAAACACCACCAATCAATATGGCAACCTTAGTGCTCTGTGGTGTGATGCAGGACCAGACTTGGATACCAAAACCAGCTATAGCAAAAATGCTCAAACCACACCTCACTCTCTCCTCTCTCTCCTTTTCTCCTCTCTCTGATCACTCGCTTCTCTCCATCACTCTCTCCCCCTCTTGCTCACTCTTGGTAGTAGCTCCCTGTGTCTGCTGCAGTTAATCTCTGGGTGCTGGGGGATGTGACAGAGGCACCAGCAGTGGCCCTAGGCTTTAAAAACAGGACCCAATGGCTCCAGCCCACCTGGGAAATGCCCGATGGAAAATAAGGCCAGGCCTGCCCTGGTGGGAAGATTCCAGCACAGGCAGAAATGCATCTTATTTGTATGGTGAATCCCTTCCATATCGAAAGCTGTTTTGTGCTGTGAATCAGACAGTTCCTACTTCTCACCTTTTGTTTTAAAAGGAGGTTGTTTTATTATCAAGTTTTCTGTTTCATTTATCTCGGAGCATTTAACCTTGGGAGATACTGTAATCTTCTGCTTTGTTAGGCCCAAAGTATCCGAGCAGAATCTCTATAAATCCGCTGTAGCTGGAAAGCATTTCCTGCAGACTATAATCAAGCATGAAACTTACAGACTTTTTTTGGGTTTGTTTGTTTTTTCTGTCAGGCAATTAGAGGAATTCAAAGGAAATGAAAGGTCTGGGCAAGGGGATGGCTTTTTAATAACTCTAGGTTTCTGGCCAGGCTTCTAAAAGGAAGAATGGAAAATCGATACAATGCAGAGAGAGCGAAGGAAAGGGCTGCAGGGCTCAGCGTGCTGTTTTATCAGAAACCGTGTGGCACTACAAATATTTGTGAGGAAAACATGATAAATGCATTCATCGATTATCTGTTCGGAGTGCCAGAGATAAGCAAACCCACAGAGGCCTGTATCTTCACAGATAATCAGTTTCTAATTCCTATTTCTAGCTTTCTGTTCGATGTTTGTTTAGGAAACTGGATGGTTGTGTAACACAACAGGAATACACATTAATAAAGGTAAAAACTGAATCACAGATACAGATCTGCAAGAATTAAAGATGTGGTTTAGATTGTCCGTTACCAAACTTGTATTCATACTGAAACGTGTACACTAATCAGAGGCTACGGGTGCAACTTTCATTGTTGTGTCATTACTAATGTCTGCTAACTCCACTATAAGGATTTAATTGTGATATTTAAGGCTCGTAATCATTGGAATTCAGGCCATTGTTTAGGAACAAACAGGAAGGAGTAACTAGGGGTTAAAGCTGCTGTGAGTGTCTGCCTTCAGCTGCTGGCAGCTTTATTTCAAAATCAAAGTGTACTCCAATTCGAAGTGTTTACGAGTCAGTGCCAGTCTAGTCTCGAGGCTTGTCTAAAATTCTTGAAAGACTCGACAGTGGTGTGCATCGTAATCATCAAGCATCACAAAGCTTTTGAATAAGTGAAAATATTACTTTATTGATTAAAGAGTGGCTGTATTAAGCGGTTAAAGTGAGAATGAATTGATGGGTGGATGAATGTATGAATGAGAGGATAAATCTGTGAATGCATAGACAGACAAACCGGTGAGTTAGTGAATGGATGGACAAATAGATGATTGATTGCCTGGATGGATGCATGCGTAAAACATTAGTGGGGAAGGACTCGATAAACAGGTGAGTGAGTGGATGAATGATTGAGTGAGTACATGAATGGATGAATAAATCAAAAAAGAGTGTTCCTGCATTTTCCTCTACCCACTGCAGTTCAGAGTGTGCTTTGAACCATCATTCAATATCATGCCCCGTGCCCTCTGTGAGAAAGTGGATTATTAGTACGGGTGGATGGTAGTCCACCACCAGTAATATTTGGCATTATTCCTGTTGGGTCCAGTAGAGGTTGCAGTAATTTAAGCATAAGCTAAACTCCTGGTAGCTATGACACAGAGCTGACAGGCTGAACTTAAGAAAATGTTTAAAGCATTTAATAGTAACAAAACAGTTAAAAAAGTCTAAAATACAACACAATAAGAATCTCACTGCAATTTATAAAAATAGAGAATATTTTAAAGTACAAAATTGCACCAAACCAGAAATATGAATGTTTAAAGTTTTAAATAAGAATAGCGCTAAAAAGCACAAAGCAACAACCCGACAACTGGTCCTGCTAGACC
The DNA here is from genome assembly GCA_963921515.1 of Calotriton arnoldi. Taxonomy (NCBI): domain Eukaryota; kingdom Metazoa; phylum Chordata; class Amphibia; order Caudata; family Salamandridae; genus Calotriton; species Calotriton arnoldi. Next base: position 82,857 of record CAWUFW010013814.1, on the reverse strand, counting down.
AGGATGATGGTCAGGTTTGAGGCCAACCGCGATGGAGCATGGCCTGAATACGAATATCAGGTTGTTCCCAGTCAAAGAGTTACCTTCAGGCTTCAAAACTTTTATGGAGAAAAGGTGGTTGTCAATGAGTCATTGGTGGAGTAAGCTGCATGCTGGATCCAAAGAGTGGTTTGATGATGGCGGGTTAATGAAGTATTGGGATCCCAGTGTGGTCTTAACTAAGGTGGGAAAGCTCTCAGAGGACAAAGTCCAAAGTCCGAGCCGATGAAGGCCTCAACCTCGATTGGATCTCCTTGGTGTTGGTCCCAGTGAAGCCTTCTATGTCCGCAATTCCCTCAGCAGAGCGAGGCTGCAGGCTGGAGACAGCGAACAGTTCGATATCGGAAGATGCAACATCAATGCCGATTCTCGTGTGAGAAAAAGTTGCCAAACTGTTTGTAAGTGCCCACCAATAGTATTCCCTCCATCATTTTTTTCCTATACTTTAGTGCGTCGACCTAAGTGGGATGGGTGTCCCCAGATGTGGGTTCTGTGCACACTATGTTACTGGAACCAAGCTGCCCATGGCTGATGAGCCCTAACTAGGGATAAACCAGTCCTGGGTTGCTTGTGTTCCGGTTCATGGTGGACTGGGCCTGGCAGTTTGGGCTGGACTGTTCCCATTGGAGCAGGGTCAAGTCTGCTTTTCATATGACTAGGTTCAAATTGAGGTGGCATGGTCTGCAAAATAACGATGAACTGGGATGCAGCTCCAAGTAATTTACCAGTGACTGAGATTAATTCTAGGACTCCATCCATAACTTTTTGGTATATTTCAGTGTATTGCCCTAAGAGGGACAGGTATGCCCAGACATGGGTCCTAAGAACACCGTGTCACTGGAACCAAGCTATATATGGCTGATGAGCCCTAACTGGTGCAAACCTATTCCTGGGTTGCTTGTGTTCTGGTTCAGGGAGGACCTTGCCTGGCAGTTCAGGCTGGACCATTCCCAATGCAGCAAGGTGAAGACTGATTTGCATATGGCAGAGTCCAAGCTGGGTTGGCATGGTGTTCAAACATACCATGCTTTATTAGTATTAAATGAAGGTAGGCAACTATGCCAAGTCGTATGGATTTTAATTTCTGAAGACATTGGACAGGAATTGCAGCAATGTTTTGCTCAAGCAACTTTGGAGAGTCATTATTACAGCCTTACAGTTATATATGTATATACATATATATATTACAGTGTGGCGACAGACCTATAGCTTTTTCTACATTGGCAGACAATACAAAGTTTTGTGGAGATTCGATAAGGTGGTGCAAAGAAAAAGAGGGGGGTCCAAAAATGTGTTTTGCCACCAATGCAATTTCCATAGAAATTGTACTCATACGTAGCAGCCGAACTGCTGGATGGATTTCCATGAAATTTAGCAGGATTACACATTATGGTGTGTGTGACCCTTTTGGGCAGTAGAGGTAAATACTTTAAGTATTTATAAAGTTATAAGGCATTTAACCTATTGATATCTGTGGCCACAGTAGTTTCATGAAATTTTGCAGAATTTCACAAAAGTACCGCAGTACATGGCATTATGTGATTGGCTTATGACTGCCTTTACAAAAGTTACAGGCAGCTATGTTGTTTTAAGGCCACTTTCTTCACTGTCTTCTTGGTTAGAGGCTTAAATATTGGTATATTTTTTCACTAAAAAAGCAAAGGTTACAGGGACGTTATAGTTAGGAAATAGATTTTTTTTAAACGTAGAAATTTACTAAAAAAAAACAAAGGTTACAGGGGCTTTATAGTTAGGAAATAGAATTATAAAAACCATAGAAATTCACAGAAAAAAACAAAGGTTACAGGGACGTTACAGTTAGGCTAGGATTTCACTCATACAAAACCATTGAGATTCAGCAGTTATAGTTACCTGAGCTAACTATAACTTACGCCCCCGCAATCCAGAGGAAGTTACAGTGTTATTGATGTACAAATTCTTGTCCTAGAACCCCCCCACCTGACAAGACTCGCCCTCCTCACCCTTGTTTATTATCAGACTTTTTATGACTGTATCTTGATTTGTGGGTTTTAGAGAATTACTTCTGTTTGTACTTTTCGTATTTACATTATTGTTAGATCCCCAAGCTTCCTCCTCTGGGACAGTTGTACAGTGCATCACTTATTCTTGATCCTCTAATCTACAGGTAAGCTCTGACACATTTCCCTCACCCTTGGTACATTCCTCAACTGTTTATGATTATGCCTTGTTCTGTTGGCGCAAAGTTTTTCTCCTCCTATACGGGTGTGTGAGTGGGTATCTGAGTGGTTGTATGGGTATGTGAGTGAGTGTGCAATTGGTTTTGTTTGTGTGTGAGTAGCTATATGGACGTGTGAGTGGGTGTGTGAGTGGCCGTATGGGTGAGTGAGTAGGTGTGTGAGTGACTATGTTGGTGAGTGATTGGATGTATCAGTGGCTGTATGGGTGAGTGAGTGGCTGTGTGAGTTTAGTGTTTGGTTAAGTGAGTTGGTGTGTGAATGGTTGTATTGAAGAGTGAGTGTCTCTGTGAATGATTCTTTGGGTGAGTGAGCAGATATGGGAGGGCTTGTATGGATATGTGAATGGGTATGTAAGTGGTTGTATGGGTGTGTTAGTGAGTGTGTGAGTGCTTGTATGGGTGAATGAGTGGCTGTGTTGAGAGGGTGTATGGTGTGTGAGTGGCTGTATAGGTTAGTATGTCTGTGTGTGAGTAGCTGTATGTGTGAGTGTATGGCTGCATGAGTGGCAGTGCGGGTGAGTGCCTGGTTGTATGAATGGGTGTATGGGTGAGTGAAGGGTTGGTGAGTGCCTGTATGAGTGAGTGAGTAGGTGTGTGAGTATTGGTATGGGTATGTGAGTGGTTGTGTGGATGTGTGAGTGGGTGTATGAGAGGTTGTATGGGGGTGAGTGATTCTGTGGATGATGTCATCAGTGATGTCATTTGTGAGGTCATCAGTGATGTCACTGACCATGTCATGAGTGGTGTAATATGTGAGGTCATAAGCAGTGAATTGCGGGAGTGTATGTGATAGTTAGCTCAGGTAACTATAACTGCTGAATTTCAATGATTTTCTACGAGTGAAATTTGAGCCTAACTATAACGTCTCTGTAGCCTTTGGTTGTTCATAACTATGACATCTCTGTAAGGTTTATTTTTTTCAGTGAATTTCTCCGTTTTTTTGTTATGTTATGTTAAATATTTTTATAAAGCGTGACACCTAATCATAGGCATCTAGGCACTGCAGTGATACAGAGCGATGCATACTTTTTTAGTTGTTAAAGAGACAGGTTTTCAGAGCCTTTCTGAAGGATAAAAGATCCAGCAGTGATTTAATATGCGGGGGAAGGGAGTTCCAGAGTTTTGAGGCCCCAGCTACAAAGCTTCTACCGCCCCAAGAAGAGAGCCTGAACTTACGAACAATTACATTCCTGGTGGTACTTGAGCATAGTGTTCTTTCAAGCTGGTACCATCTGAGCCTGTCTTTGAGAAATTTGGGGCCGGAGTTGTGTAACACCCTAAATGTGATACACAGAGCCTTAAAAATTACTCTTTGTTTTACTGGAAGCCAGTGAAACTTCCGTAAGGCAGGTTTAGCCAGTTGAAATTTCAGAATCTTCAGAAGTAGCCTAGCCCTTGCATTTAGCAGGGTCTGGAGCTTATTGGCATGTTGAGATATAGTTTGTTGAAGTAATCAGGTTTTGCTAAAACTAGGGCCGTGACCACAGTCGTTTGTTAGGTGGGGGATGCATGATAAAATCATTTTGATTATCTTGAGTGTGTAAAGGGATGCAGATATGGTCGCATTCACTTGGTCACCAAATGTCAGTTTATAGTCCTTAAGGATTCCCAAGTTCTTTACTTTGCTGGCTGGAGATGGTAGTGAGTCTACCTCAGAAGGCCAACAAGATGGAGTCCAGAAAGAAGTATCCCTCCCAGAAAGAAGGATCTCTGTCTTACTAGAATTTAATTTGAGACATTTAAGGTACATCCAGTCACTAATAGCCAGCAGACAGTTGTAAAAGGTCTCACAGGTATTATTGAGAGGATCGGAGAAGGACACAACTATTTGCGTATCACTGGCGTAAGATGTTGAAGAGAAGCCAAATGATTTAATCAGAGAAGCTAGGTTGTGACATAAATATTAAGCAAATTTGGGCTTAATGAAGACACCTGGGGAAACTACATATGACAGGACAAAAGGTTTAACCTCAAAATCCTTTAGCGCTACCAACTACCCTTTCACTATGCCTGCCATTATCCAAGATGTACCTGACTTCCTCCATGGCTGAAATCAGCGCGGTCTCAGTGCTGTGACAGCTTGTAAAACCAAACTGAGTGTGGTCCAGGAGCTCCTGCATCTGAATAAAAGCTGCCAGTTGCTGATTTGGCACCTTTTCAATGAATTGTGCAGGAAAAGGCAACCTGGAAATGTGCAGATAATTATTAGGTCACTAGGGTCTTGGCTAGGTTTCTTTATCAGGGGTGTATAGATGCTTTTTTACATATTGTCAGAAACTGTTCCATCTTTATCTCTGATTGAAGGTTGCAGAGAGGTGCTTGCCAATGATCTCCAGGGCCAGGTGCACAATGGTGGCAGGGCAAGGATCAAGGGGCGAGCCTGACTTCACGATTTTGTTCAGGTCAGTTACTTGCTCTTCCATCAGGGAGGTAAACTCAGAGAGAATGCAGTGAGCCTTCTTATGGCTACTTGTCCTGTTCTCTTCAGCAGACAAGGTAGAAGATTGCAAGACTTTGCTAAAGATTTGTTCAACTTTATTTTGAAAGTGAAAAGCCAAGGTGTTACATAGAGAGGAATTGCCTTCTGTAGTATTGTTAGAGGACAAATTAGAGAGCTTCTTTACTTTCATAATTAATTCTTTGGCTCAACTTTTAGCTGATCCTATTTCCTGGATTTAATAAATGGATGTTTCTCCCCTTATCGTGGTCTTGTAGGCTGCAACCCCTGTTTGTATTTATCTTTTTATGCCTGACTATATTCTTTCCTACAGATTATTTCTTGCTTCCTACATGTTTGCTCTTGCTGTTTAAATCTTTCAATGAACCATGGTGCCAAAGGATTGCATCATGGGGGGTAAATATCTTAGCAAGGGCTGGTGAGTGGGCCAATGAGCTAAGCCATTTATGGAAGTTAGAAGTAAGGGTATCAAGATCATCTGCCTGTTCTGGCTGTGAACTGGCCAGGTTCTATTTTGGACGATTGATGGTGAGTTTGAGAGAGGGAAAGATCTAGGGGGGACTGGTCGAAAATCTATTTCCTAACTATTACATCCCTGTAACCTTTGTTTTTAAAGTGAATTTCTAAGGTTTTTTAAATTCTATTTCCTAACTATAATGTCCCTGTAACCTTTGGTTTTTTAAGTGAATTTCGATGTTTTTTTAACTACTAGGCATGTTTGCACAGTGGTGTAGTAAGGGGGCGGGGCCTCTGACCAGCTCTCAGCAATCCCACTCTGTGGGGCTTACTGCTGTTGACAGGAGGGCTTCTTGCCCCCCAAGGACCCACAGCATCTACAGGGACTTCATCCCCCAACAAGTAGTGTGCGAGGAGGCATTGCAGAGTGACGGAGAAAGGTGGTTGGGCCTCCCTAGACCTCACAGTAATCACGCTGTGTGGGAATTACTGGAGGTAACAGGAGGGGTTGTTGGCCCCCAAGGATCCCCAGAATCTAAGGGGACTTCCTGGTTTGAAGTGTTGGCAGCGAAATAGATCTCAGCACGAGATCGAGAGGATTCACGGAGCCTTTGTGTCCCTATATATACAAATTTGAATTTACCTTAATATTTCAAAAACTACTGAATGTATTTATGTCAATTTACAAAAGGTCACTTTCTGGACCAACAGCTACCTTTCTGCCAAATTTGGTGTACTTCCGATCAGCAGTTCGGTCTGTAGTCGTGTCTAAAATCTCTATGGGAATTAAACTGTGGAAAATGCATTTTGGGACGTGCCCCTTTTTCTCAGCCCCCACTTGATGGATCACCACTTTCAAGACAGCAACTGCAGTGAGCATTATACCAATTTTGGAAATTTCACGAGGATTCGTCAAACGACACCAAAGTTATTGGCAAATGAAAAAACGTTCTTCCTATGGAAACAAGGTCCTAACTATAACTACCTACTGGCGACCGAAAAAAAAGTGTCCTGGTGATTCTAGTTGTGCATGAAAAGTTTCAGGGCGATCAATCAAGCGGGGACCAAGAAAAAGGGGGTGGGTCAAAAAAAGTGTGTTTCCGTTGTTAATTCCTAAAGGGGCTTTGAACACAACTACAGCCCAAACCACAGGACGGAATTACTCCAAATCAGACCAAAACGTAGCTTTTAGTTTGCAAATTACTATTTGGTGTAAATCCGCTCAGTGGTTTTTGAGAAATCAAAGGAAATACATATTTGTGGGGTCCTTGGGGCCGTTCTGGTCCTGATGTTCATTTCACAGAAATTAGACCTCAATGGGAAGCACTTACAAATATAAATATAGCAGATGCCCCCGTTGAAGCTCCAATTCTGTAAAGGACAAATGATCCTAACTCCTGGGCTTGGGAAGGCAAAGAAGGTGTGTTTTCTCTGCAAGTCCATATTAATAACGATCTGAAATCCTTCGTGGAGGTGAATGCATAGATCTATTGGAGCACAATCTGTGACAAGCGGATTCTTTGTTGTCCTGTCCCGGTCCATGGTTCTCCCTTTAAATTGCTAGGAGTATGCAAATGTGCAAATCACTTTGAAGCGTCCTTGTTTGGCCCTGCTCACCTTAGTAGTATACAAAGGTCTTCTTGTCTTTTGCCAGGATGATGGTCAGCTTAACAAGTGGCCCCAGGCGCGTTTCCCGCAAATTTTGGTCAGGAGTTCTTGATGCTGAGGAATATGAGGACATCTCCACCAAACAAAGAAGCACTTACTTCTTACAGTTAAGAGGAAGGACACTTATTTAGTGGATATTTACCTCTTTGTAGTCTTGTTGTCTTCTCTATAGGTGGATTCATGTTATCACATATTTCTGGATGAAGATGCACCAGGAACAATCACATTGCCAAAAGCAACACAATGTCACTGGTGACATTTCCTTGTGCTATTATTACGCCGCTGTAGTGTAGAATACATACTAGACATTTACCCAAGGAGGTAGTACTTAAAAATTAACCAGTAGAAAGAACTCCACTTGGGTAGATATTTTGTGCAAAATTGTGGACTCTTGTTGGATAAAAGGGCAGGTGCAGTTCTGTTGTGGCCCAGCTACTGACACACTCACATAGATTCTTAGACACCCACTCACACACTCAGGCACTCACACACCCACTGACAGCCCCACTCAGACACTGATACACCCATTCACAGACCCACTCAGACACTCACACACCCACTGACAGACCCACTCACACCCACTCACAGATCTATTCACTCTCATTCGCACTCATAGACCCACTCTGAGACTCATGCACCCACTCACAGATGCACTCAGACACTCTCAGACCCACTTTCAAACCCACTCATGCACCCACTCATAGAACCACTATAACTCTGATATACCCTTCATGAACACCTCTTGTCCCATTTTATAATTAGTTACATATGTTTGCAACGGGAGCCAGCTATTGGTGTAGCCCGCCCCTCATGGTGTACATCAATATGTTTATTGCTCTAGTTGGGGTGTTTTTTCTGGTTTGTTTTTTGCTGGAATGTCCTCAGGAATTGTTATGCCTGGGATGGGTGGGGGGGATTGTTTTCTCTGTCTTTGAATTTATACCACCTTGTGAGAATGTTTGTGATATTGCAATCAGAAGTTCCTACTGAATATGCCTGTAGCTAAGTTCACGACGACCCGGGATCTTGAGGTGCCCTTCATGACTTGGAACATCAGAGGCATTAATAATCTCCACGAAGGCAAGTTAGTACTGCAATATTTGGTCAGGCAGGGGATTAAAATAGCTTTTATACAGGAAACACACCTATTCCCGGGCACCTCCCTGACCTTTGCCTCAGCATGGGACCCACATAGGTTCTTCTCTAACTACAGCTCGTGTTCCCGCAGAGTCTGTATATTGATTCACTGCTCAGTCCCCTTTACTCTCACTGATAGTTTCTCTGACACTGAGGGGAGGTACGTGGCCACGGAATGCCACCTAATGGGCCAATCGGTGCTATTGTTGAATACCTACGTGCCCAATGTTGATTCTCCTGAGTTCTTTCAAACTTTGATGGCACTCCTTTACAGGATGGATACGGACAACATTATAATTGGGGGCGACTTCAACTTATTTCTCAATCCAGGACTGGACTACTCAGCTGCAGCCCCGGGCCTTACACATTTTGCATGACACTTGCACCTCGTACTCCCTCAGAGTGGCACCACCGACATACTCAGCTTCCAGGTTATACTTTTTTATCCGCTCCCCCGGGCACTTGTTCACGTCTAGACTATTGGTTCCTCTCCCTCTCCACTCTCCCTTGGCTGGGTGAGGTGATGTGCCAACCCCGCACGTTATCAGATCATGCTCTAGTGTGCGCAGTTCTTAACGTCCCACTCCCCAGTTGCTCGATGAGGGTGTGGCGCTTTCCCAGTCAGTCCCTTATGGACTCAGTTTTCTGCAAGAAACTCGGCACTGCCATCACAGATTACTTTTGATTAAAATGAGGGCACAGTGGCCACACAGGTCACCCTTTGAGAGTCCTTTCAGCCATACATCCGTGGAATGGCGATCGCCACACATGGCAGTCTACTACGTGACATACGGCGCTCTTTGGAGCGTGTGGAGGATACCCTTCGGGGGGAGATAGCGGATGACGGTTTACGTCTCTGAGGTGAAGCAATGGAGGAATTTCAGGACCTCGCAGACCGTGAGGTGCAGTTAATGGGGAAGTACGTGAGAGCTTGGCAGTATGGCGAGGTGAGCACCCCGGCCGCACCTTGGTGAAACTGCTCCGCCCGAAACAGGGAAGTGACTACATATCAGAGCTCGCCTTTGAGGTGATCCATAGACAGAGGGAGATCCTGGTGGAGTTGCTGCGGTATTATACACAGCTCTACGCCTCTAGATACGTCTAGAAGGGTAGTGGTCTGGCAGAATATCTTTCTGAAATCACCATGGTTTGGCTGTCCACTAGGCACCAACAGTTCCTCAGCGGGCCAATTTCAGTAGAGGATATTGTATACGCAATGGATTCCATGGATGGGTCGAGGGCTCCTGGTTCGGACGGGCTTATAGGCGCATTCTATAAGACTTAGAAACATTTGCTTGCTCCCCACCTCTGGAACTTTATGCTGAATCCCTGGAAGTGGGAGAGCTCCCCCCCACACTACGTGAGGCTATCATAGTCCTGCCAATAAAGCCTGGCAAGGACCCACAGCATTTTCAGTCTTACAGACCACTGTCCTTACTGAATTTTGTTAATAAAATTCTAGTAAGGTATTGGCAACTAGATTGTCGCTTCTTCTCAAAACCATTATCTCTCTACCCCAGTCAGGGTTCGTTCCCCACTGCTCTACCTCTATAAACTTGTGCACGTTGTTCTCCATGGTCAGTAGATTTTCTCCTGATGTTACGGCTGCCATGACCCTGCTTGACACAGAGTAGGCCTTTGATTCACTTGAGTGGCATTTTCTGTGGGCAACGCTGCGGAAACTTGGTCTCCCACACGGCTTTACATCTCATCCAATGGCCCGCATTCTTGCCAACGGTTCTCTAACTTATCTGGTCACGCTAGCTAGGGGCACGAGACAAGGGTGCCCACTCTCCCCCCTCCTATTCATTATGGCGATGGACCCAGTTGTCCAACACCTACAGGAGAAGCACATCTGGCGTGGTTTGCAGTTTGACACCGGCCCGCTGTTACTATAGTTCTACTTGGATGACATCCTGCTTTTCCTTTGACGCCCTATCTGGAACCTGAGACCGGTATGTGGGAGATTGAAAGATCTGTACTATTCTCGAGTCTCCAGATTAACTGAAATAAGTCCAAACTATTTCCACTGACAGAGGCTGCTCCGCAATTCCACAGTGACTTCCCACTATGTTGGTGTGCTGACACGGTTAAATATCAAGGTGTCCACCGTGATAAGGAGAAGGTTCTCCACCTTAACTATGGCCTGGCTGTGGAAAAATTAACATTGCAAATCGAACGATGGATCAAATTGCCGTTATCAATAGCGGAGCACATCGTGATAATTAAAATGGTCGTCCTGCCTAGATTTATTCAACTGTCTCTTAACATACCCATCCCTCTTACCAATGCTTTGTTCGCCACCTTGGGGGGTGGGCTACTGTTGAGATTGATTTGGGCCGGTCACATTCCATGTGTAGGTTGGTGTGCGCTGACCATCCCTTATGCGAGGGGTGGCTTTGGCGTACCCCATTTTCATCTTTATTATTTAGCAGCCAAGTGCCAGTATGCGTACCATTGGTATGACAGGGACACTAGACTTCCTTACAGCTGGATCGGTAGAGACCTGGCCGGCTCCACGCCCCTCAATGTTATTCTTCCCATTAGTCTACCCCTGGACCCCAGAGGCATTCAGCCACTCTCCACCACTTGTTGGGCGTACCACTGATTGCAGCGGTTCTTGGGAGCAGAGCGCCTGTACTCGCCTGCGCTCCCACTTGCAGAGAACCGATGGCTCCCCACGATGGTAGACTCCTCTGTCAAGCACATGCTCAATAGATGTACATTACACACTACTGGAGATCTGTTCCCTCATCAGAGAATGCCCATTTTACTGACACCACACAGTTGAACAGATTTATTCTACATCATGTACAGAGCGCCCTGAGGACTGATGTCCCAACCTACCCCATTGCTCCTGACAATTTCACTCCCTTCACTGTCCTCATCGAGGATGACACTGGTGAACACCTGGTTTCCAAACTGTACCGTACCTACCTAGAATTGCTGCCCACTGCGGATGGCCGACAGCGGGAGGCCTGGTCAGAGGACCTACAGTGCCCCATACCAGATGACCAAGTTGGTCTCCACCAACCATAGACACAAACTGCTACATTTTAAATTCTTACGATGTACATGCATGACACCTAGCCTCCAGGCCAGGATTGACCCCTCTCGTCCATCGACCTGCCCCAAATGCCACGCCACTGCTGCAGATTTTCTACATTTGGCTTGAATGTGCCCCCATATAGGTAATTACTGGATTGACATCTTTGCACACATCTCCCAGATGGTGGATACCGCACTGTCACCCGACCCCATGCTAGCGCTACTGGGCTATGTGCATGACATCCTAAAGGAAACCCGATGGTTTGTTGCAATCGCACTCCTTCTTGCAAAGCGTGAGTTTGCTATGCACTGGGGAAGTACATGACACCCCACTATAGCACAATGGCTCAAGAGACTTCTCTTTTGGGAAATAACCAGTGAACTATTTGCCCAGACGCAACCACCAATGTCCCGTCCTCGAGATGTCTGGCAGCCCCTGCACATGTATCTACTACACTCTAATACGACTGACAGCGACTGACATCTTGGGACATAGGTATTTGCATTGTATAACTGTCCCCAATGCCACTGCTGTGCACTCAAACAACCGGTGCGATGTCGAGAACGCTCCCCCTCTGGGTCCACTAAGGTCATTGCCACCCTTAGATACTTCAAAACATTACACGCAAACTCAGCCCACAGGCATCTCCCCATAGCTAGGACCTGGACCGTGTTGCCTGGTATGATTTTTTATTATACTGTATACAAGTACAAATATCCCTGTTCATTTTTTGCCACAGTTGCGATATGTATGAATTGTCAATATATGTGGTGTGCATATTGTACTGAAAACAATAAATAAAGTTTTTAAACAAACATATTACATCACTCATGACTGACATGGTCAGTGGCATTACTGATGACAATGCTGATGACATCGCTGATGATGCTGACCCTCTAGGCCACCATGCCTAGAGTGTCAGGGTATTACTACCCTGCCCCTTTGTGGGTTTTTTGTCTTTTGTCCTTGGGGTTGGGCCAAGTCCTAAGATGGCTGCCACCATTTCCTGGTTGAAGTGGTGGTAGCCACAATAAAGAATACAAAAAATATCCTGCCTGTATAATAGTTTAGTTGGCAGAATTTCTCGCCATCTTAACTGCGCTTGCTAGGAGTCCAAAGGAGGCCAAGAGACAACAAGGACTATCAACATAGCTCAGGTACATGCACATATAATAAACAGAGATCCAAAAATGCAAAAACACAATAAATGTTATCATTTTTATTGTCAATATTAGGTACAAAATAATTTAAATAATGTGTAGTCACATCTGTGAATGCTTACATATGGATAGATAAAGTCAAAAGATAGAAAACAGACACAAAGAATGAAAATGTCACAACCTCTACTTAAAACTTCCACACATACCACATTCATACAACAACCAATAAACACATTCTAAAAACAACAAAAAAAAATATAAAAATCTAGAGAACCAGAACCTATGCAGTATTCAGGAGGGCCTAGGATAGTAATAAATACTTCTGTTGGAATAATTATGATATAATAAATCTCGATGTCCTGAGTTCGTGCTCTCTCCAATAGCTTTTTGAATTATTAACAAAACAATGACTGTATACAGTGATCCTATCTTGGTCTCCAGAGCTTGCGCTGACGTGCGTTTCGGTGATGACCCCAGTATTCAGGTCGCACCTTCTTCAGGGCACTAAAAACATAAGGTGATCAGAGGGTCTTGGTGCCAACAGTAGCTAGATACTGAAATAGTAAAAAAGTATACATATTCTTAGAGATGTTTCTTGGCTCCAAAAATGGAAACAGCTAAATAAAATAACAATAAGTGAAGTGTAGAAAGAGGCATATAGTGCTTATGACCTGGAAAGAGAGGCGGGGAGAAGAAAAAGATTGTGCGACAAAGACAGATGAATCGTATTGTCAGGGGTATGAATCTCAGAAAGCAAAAAGTGACTCGGCATACAATCCCCAAGATAAAGAGAAGACATAGAAACACCCAGTGGATATAATGAAAAATTGTATGTGCTATAAAGTCAAAGATCAGACCAATAGACCCGTCCTCAGAAATGGAAATGAAACCTCCATGTGGGCTTGCGTTCAGGCACAAAAGTGGACCAACGGATCGCAGAATCGAAATAAATACTTACCTGTCCAGTAAAGAGGAATAACCAAATCAAGCAGCTGATGCGACGGGATGCACAGGGAATTAATAGAAACCCCGCATGTGAAAAGTATTCCTATATTTGCCTAATAAGAATTAATATAGATTAGCCCAAAATTGTTCAAGGAGACATATAAAAACAAAAAGGCATCCATAAGATCACGCTTGGGGATCAACATAGAATACCTTGGCAGTGATAACAGAGCAGCATGATGCAGAAATATAAGGTGGCGTCAGTGAGCGTCACAGTTCGTCAATTAAGAGATGGCTTGGATCTGTCTCTCTTTGAGCACACGATAACTCACATACACGGATGTCTGCTCCAAATCGAAATACTCACGGATTTATCTGGGGGACAAATCAAGACATGAACCAAAGAAAGGCATGGATAAAGATGACAGAAGGATCTAAGAAATAAATAAGAATCACGAGGGGAACCCTCAGAAACCCTATACACGTGGGCAGAGGTGGGCGTGTATATCAATTATTACAAACGTACGTATAAGAATGAGCAGGTGCCGAATGAAGCCAAATCAACAGTCATTAAAAAATACGCCTCACGACCATTCAAAAGGATCAAGCATACAGCGTGCCAAAGTATAAAATGGGTGGCCAATAGATAGGCCCTATGCAGAACCAAGAGGTATGAAAGAACCGGGACTCACAGGTCTGGTAAAGTTAGAAAAAGTAGAGAAAGACTTCCCAACCCTGCCTAACCGGAGTTTAAAGCTTACCAATAATGTCAGGTGGGAACGCCAGTCCAGATCCTCAAACACATCATTCTACTAAAAGGATATCCGCAAGAAATGACCGCCTGCCGTATGCGGAATAAATGACATATTATCTGAAAGTACTCAGAATAAGCTGGCCACGATAGCGATTGAACAAAAAGAGCGGACTGCTGCTGATTCTGAGAGGTGCCATGATGGAATGGGGCCGAAAGTAAGTAATCACTATGCTAAGGTGCCAAAGTCTTTAAAGTATATGGTAAAAACCATAGTATAGATCGTAATAGATAAGAGGACATGCCGGAGATGCTGAGAGCCAGCTGGATCAATTCGAAACTAGGCAGTTTGGGGAATATATCTGATGAGGGCCATGCAGTCGTGCTGCAAAAGCACGAACAGGAGCCCAGTATATTCATAGAAAAACAGGGCATAGAAAGATCAGCCATCGATCTCAATACCCAAGAGAACTAGACATGTAAGTCATGAGGTCTGAGACACTAAATTACATGAGTACAAGGGACCTTCCTACAGGTTATATGACGGCAAAGATCAGAGGCTCAAGAGGTATCTTGGAACAGATACAAGTGCAAATGGGCACAAACTAGATGGTAAATAATGCATGGAGAAAATGGAGAAAGAAAATGGAGATAAAATACTCCGACAGTGGAATACGCAGAACACATTAGGCCTTTATGATAAGAGGAGGAGGTGTGAAAATAAAGATTGAAATAGAAGGGGGCACAGGTAAAACATGAAGCATGTGAAGCCTCAGAGCAGGTGGCTAACTCAGAGTGCATTTTCCCAAGGGTGGTTTCATTTTTTTCTGAATCCAACAAATAGATCCAAAAACCTCACTCTTCTTACGGTGTGCAGTGTTATCCCTTCTTTTGAGGGGATTTATTTTTTCAAGAATAGTCCATTGAAGGTCTTTATCTAGGTGATTTTTGGAAAGCCAGTGCTGGACCAAGGGAGCTGTAGTTCTTTGGTTGTGGATATTAGATTTATGCTCGCCTATTCTCGTTCTACATTCTCATCCAGTTTTCCCCACATATCCCAATCCACATGGGCATAGGATAAGGTAGACTATATCTAGAGTTCAACAGTTAGTTATGCCTCTCAGTTTGATAGTTTTTTCGCTGACAGTAATAGTATCAGACACAATCACACTCTCACAGGTGTAGCAAGAGCCACATTTGTTGTTGCCTTTTACGGGTTGTGTCCCATAGATTGATCTTTGGATGAACGTTTCTCTGCCTTTAGTCTTGGCGTTAACCAACAGATTACGTAGATTTTTATTATGTCTGAATGCATATGTTGGTCGTGTCAGTTTGGTTTCTTCCTTATTGATGTTGAGAAGATGCCATTGAGAGTTGATGGTTTCTCTAATCTTATGATCAAAATTGGAATGTCGAGTAACACATACCAATTTGTCTCCCGTCTGTCTCTGTTTAGGCTTGAACATGCTGTCTCTGTCATAATATCTAGCCCCTTTAAATGCATCTTGGACTATGTTCTTAGGATAGCCTCTATCAAGAAGCTTAGTTTTAAGAGTTTCAGCATGAGTGACAAATTGTCTGATGTTCGTGCAGATTCTTTGCAAGCGGAGAAATTGGCTAAATGGAATCCCCTGTTTTTGACAGTGTGAGTGGAAACTACTGAAGTGGAGAAGTGTGTTTTTTTGCAGTAGGTTTCATGATCAGTGATACCTGTAGTTGTTGATTGTGGTGCACTAGCCATATACCAAGAAATTCAATTTTGTCAGAACTAGATTTTGCCACAAATTTCAATTTGGTATCACAGAGGTTGATCCATAAACAGAATTCTTTTAGGTCATCCTCATTGCCTTGCCACGTGAAAAAGATGTCATCACTGTATCGGGACCAGTTGGAAATATTTTCAAAAATGGGGCAAGGGGCAATTGGTGATAGCCAATCAGATCTCAGTATTTGATCTGTTGGATCCACAGACTCTCCACGTCTGCAGATATACATGAATCTTCTCTTTTTAATGACTCCAAAAATACTGAACAGATTTACACCAAATTACACAAAACACTCTTTCTGGACCAAGATCTAGCATTCTGCCAAATTTGATGTAATTCCGTTCATCAGTTTGGGCTGTAGTCCTGTCTAAAAACCCTACTGGAAATTGCATAGGGAAAACGCCTTTTGGGATTTCCCCTTTTTCTCAGCCCATGCTTGAAGAATCACCTGAAACTTTCCAAACAGCAGGTGAAGTGAGTGCCAAACCAGATTTTGAAAATCTCAGAAAGATTTGTCATATGGTGCCAAAGTTATTAGACAAACAAAATACACTTTTGCTACAGAAACTAGGTCCTAACTATAACTACCTACTGGTGATTACCAGAAGGTTTATATATATGTGAAATGAGTTTCAGGTTGGCTTGGTTGGTATTTTTTTTACCAATTCAAAGCTGTAACACTGTGCCTGGAGTGGTAAATGGCTTTTGTCATTTTACAGGTTGGCATGGACAGCACTGTGCTAGTCCCATGCTTAAAGACTTTGCTGTAGAAATGGCAAAAGACTTTGGGCCATATGTATGAAGCTGTTTTGCGATCGCAAACACTGCGAATCGCAGAAAAACGGTGTTTGCGATTGCAAAACAGAGCCCCGCTATGTATGAGACACATCCCGACTGCCAATGTGCGAATCGCATAATTAGCGATTAGCAAAATAGCGAATAATACCATTTTGCAAAAAATTTGCGAATTCGCAAAAATGTGACAAAATCTAGCGAAATTCGCAATTGTTGTGTTCAGAATTAGCGAATTCGCTAAACGGAATGCATGAATAATTCTCAATTTGCGAATTCACGAAATTCGCAAAATAGAGAATCGCAATTACCACCAAGTCTGAGCAGGTGGTAACCAGGTGCAACCTATTTAAAGAGACCCACAATGCAACTGATGTTTGCCACAATGTCAGGGCTGTACGTGATAGCCAGGAGGCTGCGACTCAGAGCTGCTGCACAGAGAAGGAGACGCCAGGAAAGGATCTTCAGAGCGCGCATAACCCTGTTCCAGCGGACTGAGGAGGGAGATCCATACAAACTACAGGCTGGATGAAGAGAGCATCCTGGAATTAATAGCAGAGCTCAAACCTATCCTTGAACACCCCACACGCAGGACACACACAATCCCCACCCACATACAGGTCCTGTGCTCACTCCACCTCTTGGCGTCAGGGAGCTTCCAGGGGGTGATAGCAACAGCAGGAGGGGTCTCACAGAGTGCATTGTCGCGCTTCTTCCACGCGTTCCTTGATGCCATGGTACAGAGGCTGCATAACCACATACACTTCCCCAGCACACCACAGGCACTAGACCAGACCAAGCAGGAGTTCTATCAAATTGCACAATTCCCCCACGTCATTGGATGCATAGATGAGACCCATGTCACCATATCCCCCCCTCCCAGAACGAGTATGTGTTCAGGAATCGCAAGTCCTACCATTCCCTGAACATACAGGTGGTGTGTAATGCCAGGCACATCATCACCGACATCGTCGCTAAATACCCAGGCAGCACCCACGACTCATTCATCTTCCGCCACAGTGGGATACACCGCCGACTCACAAGTGGGGAGTTTGGTGAGGATACCTACTAGGTAATTGCATGTGATAGAAGGACACACTAGTAATGCATAGCAGTGGCAGGACATTGTTCAACCATATTTTTCTCGCCCCACAGGTGACAGTGCGTATGCGGTCCGGGACTACATACTCACTCCTTACCTTAATCCTGCCAACGCTGGGGAGCAGAGGTACAACAGTGCCCACATAGCAACCAGATGTACCATCGAGCAGACCTTCGGAATACTCAAGAGCCGGTTTCGATGCCTACATAAGAGTGGAGGGGCACTTCAATACAGCCCCCAGACCTGTTGCAAGATAGTGGTAGTGTGTGCCATGCTGCACAACATCGCCACCAGGAAGGGCACACCAGTGGAGCTCACTGAATCAGAATCATCAGATGAGGAGGGGCCAGCTCCTGGACGCATGCCGGCCGGAGTAATTGGTGCAGCTGCTGGGCGCCAGAGGCGAGATGAGATCACACAGAACTATTTCTAGGTAAGAAAAGATGACACAATGCCAAAGATCTAATACAGGACTGTGTTTAATTTCCTTTGTACAGGATATATATCAGCACACAGCCTGTGTGGCACACAATGTATTGTTAAAAGTACCGCACATGTGTGATTCACAGTGCAAATTGACTCTTGACCAAGTGTCTGTGTGCACTGGGTTGATGCACCCATATCCATGCCTATGTCTGAGCGCCTCAGCTGCGGCGCTGATGGCCTGTAGGCCCTCGCCGTGGGTGCACTGTGCCCTCTTCGCCTGTCTCAGCAGCCCTGCCGTGACGCACACTACGGCGCCTGTCCGGTGGGGGCGGTGGTGTGATGCTGCTCCTGCTAGATTGTGCGTCCTCGCTCTGTTGGAGTGAGGACTCCTGGGCCAGCAGTGGCAGCTGCCCGCAGCTGATCCACAGCACATGTCACCTGTACCAGACCCCTGGCCACGTCCTGGCTGCAGTGTGACACCTCATGCTGCATACTGATGCTGCGCCTTGACAGCACAGAGGTCGCTGAGGAAAGGCGGTTTACCGCCCTGGTGTAGAGGTCTAGGCGGGTGTGGAGGCGCTGCCTCTCCCGCGCCTAGCAGCATGGTCCGCCCTTAGTTCAGCACAGAGTGCATCCAGGGCACCCGTCAGGCCCATGAAGCCAACCCTGATTTGCCTCTGGATTGACCGTATGTTTTTTGCCTGCAGGCACTGGACCTCCAACATGTGGCCCTCCAGCCCTTGGAAGACTGTATCGTCTCCTGTGACTGCTGCACTAGTGGATGCATGTGGTGCCCTGCGCCTGGATGGGATTGGTGGGATTGGTTCGGCACGTGCTTGTGCACGGGGTTGTGGCTCTGACTGTCCCTGGACTGTTTGGACATTGACATCGGCGTCCTGGGATTCCTCCTCCAGTGGTGGCAATGGTGGCACTGCAATCCACCTGCGGCGTATTGGAGGGATGACTGGGCTGCCCTCGTCTTCCTCTTCCTCCTCCTCCCTCTTGCCCTGTTGCCTCTGGGCTGGGGGATTCATCCTCCCTCCACTGATTGTTCCCTGTGTTTCTGCTGGTGCTGTGGACATAAATGCACACATTAATTTACTGTCCTGCCTTGCATTTGTCATGCATTAAATATCACTGTTTGGAGTTACATGGGTCCTATCTATCTGTATTTCGACTTTCATGATGCACACATACTGTTTGAGCCTGGCTGGGTGTCATTGCTCCACTGTTAGGTGCATGTAACTACATCTCCCATAATGCATTGCTGTGTGTGCTTGTGTACCTGCACTGGAATTGTAGTTTTGTTGTGCCCCTGGGACTCTCCTGGGTGTGTGGGGGTAGTAGGGAGGTATCAGGGGTGTGATGGCATGCTTCTTACCTTGTCTTGGTTGTGTGTGGTCGGAGCTGTCCAGGTCTGACACGCCCACTGCACTCTCCGGAAGCAGGGTCCCCTCAACCATTTCTTCGAGTGGTGTTGAAGCGGTGGCAGTGGAGGTCCCCCACCGGTCTTGTTGGCCTCCTCCAACCTGGCAGCAACCTTTCTCCTTTGAGCGCGCGCATATCATACCAGCGCTTCTGTAGGTCTTTGACGCTGCGATGTGTGACGCCACATTGCGATGACTTTGCGCTGGATGTCTGCCCATATCCTTCTCTCTGCGTGTCTCTGGCACACGCAGGGACTTCTTGCCAAACAGGAGCTCATGGCTCACAACCATCTCCTGTATCAGAGCCTCCTGCTCACTTTCTGTGAACTTTGGTTTTCTGATTCTGGGTGTCTCCCCCTGCTGCTTGTCCTTGCTGGCCATGTCTCCACTCTCTCCAATGTGTGTAGCACTGCAGTGATGCCTCAGCCTCAACTCCTGCTCTCTCACTCTGCTTTGAGACTCAGGTGCAGCATGGGTAGTCACACTTCCTGGTTGTGATGTCATCAAGCTGCACCTGAGTCTCAGAATTGTAGTTCGCGAAACTTCGCAATTTTGCGATTTTCGCAATTGTGCGAAATTCGCAAAATAGAAAGTTCAATACTAATTAATAGCTATTTGGCTCATCGCTATTCATTTAGCGGATTCTAACGAATCGCTAATGTTTTGCGATTATTTGTTTACATACGGTTTTGCGTTTCTCAAATAGCGATTCGCAAAAAATCGCTATTTGAGAATCGCAAAAGGGGACTTTGATACATATGGCCCTTTCTCCCTTTCTATCTCGGCGTGGATGGCACTGTGCTAATCCTATGCTTAAAGACTTTGGTAGAAAAGCAGACATTTGAGGTGAGCAGATCTGGAGTGTCGCTGGTGTTGAGGGTGCAGGTTCTCTGCTTCTTTTTTCACACACACACATATATATATATATATTATCTACTGGCGTGTCGCCAGTAGATAGTTATAGTTAGGACCTATTTTCCATAGGAAATCCGCAACATTCTATTTGAAATAATCTCTTGCGTTGGTTGACGAAACTTCGTGAAATTTTCAAACTTTATGGCCCGCTCCGGTCCGCTCCTACCCTGAAAGTTTCGGGGTGATTCGTCAAGCGGGGGCCGAGAAAAAAGGGGGTCTCAAAACGTGTTTTCCCCATTCATTTTCCCATAGGAAACTTTAGCCACGGCTACAGCTCCGAACTGCTGAACGGAATTACACCAAATTTGGCAAAGAGGTAGTTCTTGGTTCAGAAAGAACCCTTTTGTTAAATGGTGGAAATACGTTCAGTAGTTGCTGAGAAAAATCAAAAGGAAAATCACATATATATCTATGGCCGCTTAGGGTCCGCGTACCCTCCCGATCACGAGCTGCATGTTAATTGGCTGTCAACACTCCAAATCAGGAAGTGTTGGCAGCCATTTTGTCCCTCGGTAGAACCGAGGCAGAGAAACAAGTGCGCAAAACGCACAAAGGGGGCAGGGTAGAAACACCCTGACCCCCTAGGTCTTCTCAGGGGGTCCCACAAGGCCCCCTGGGCAGAAAAATCATTTTTTTTAAATCGGCGGGATGCGCTTAGGGTGCGCGGATCCGGCCGATAAAAAAAAAATCGTAAGTGCGCAAACGCACAAAGGGGGCAGGGTAGAAACACCCTGACCCCTAGGTCTGCTCAGGGGGTCCCACAAAGACCCCTGGGCAGAAAAAAGCTTTTGTTTTTTAAATCGGCGGGATGCGCTTAGGGTGCGCTGAATCCCGCCGTAAAATCGGAGCGCGGTCTCCGCGCTCCGATGCTATTTTGCCCCCCGGGTGGGCCAAGTCCCGGGGCATGCGGGGGTGGGTTTATAGTTAATGGGGGCCTCTAAGACTCCCAAGCCCCGGGGACTGCCACCCCCGGGGCTTTCTAATAAAAATGGTGCGGGAGGGCACTGTGCCCCTCCCGCAGCCCCGGGACCGCCACCACCCGGGCTTCTTTTTAAAATTTTAAATACCAGTGTGCGGGGGCTCCAGCCCCCCACACGCCCCGGGACCGCCACCTCCCGGGGCACTAAAAATTTAAAATGGGGGTCCGTCTGGACCCTCGAAGCCCCAGGGACCACCACCTCCCGGGGCTTTGCAGAAGTGGGGAGGGGGCCGCACGGCCCCCCTCCTGGAGCCTGTGGTGGCCCTGGGGACCGCCACCCCCAGGGCCGGCTCCTGCAGTGTCCCGGGGTTCCTACCCCCGGGATACTGCTGTTTGCAATGGCAGGGCCTGGAGCCTCGCGGCTCCGTCCTGTCATTGCAAACTTAGCTTTGCTTCATTGAAGCGAGAGCAGGAAACCTGCTCTCGCTTCAATGAAGCAGCAGATTGCTTTTCCACAATGGGAGCTGCATGTCAGCAGCCCCTTATGGAAAAGCAATGCCGGCCCCGCAGGACGCGGGGAGCCGGCGGGACCGTGCGGGGATTGGGGACCCCCACGGTCCCCAACGAGTGGCCAGGCCCCGGGGATGGGGTCCCGGGGCTATTAGTGGCCTGGGAGGGGGCCACGCAGCCCCCCTCCCCAATAATAAAAAAAAGAATTAAAAAAAAAAAAAAGGTGAAGGCCGGCCCCGGGTGGATGGGGTCCCCGGGGCCTTAAATGGCCTGAGGAGGGGGGCCACGCAGACCCCTCCAAATATTTTAATTATAAAAAAAGAGGGCATGCCCGGGGGATGGGGTCCACGCAGCCCCCTCCCATACAAAAAAAAAAAAGAAAAAAAAGACCGGCATCGTGCCAGAGGCCCCGCCCCTCTCTGCAGCATTCTGCAAACGCGCCCTGGCGCGCTTGCAGATGGGGAACGATTCCCCTTGAATACTGGGGGTCTCTGAGGCCAACCAGCCCACCAGGAACCTCCAGTATGCGCTAGGGGCTGCGTTGCAGAGAGGTGTACAGAGGCCACGCCCCTTTTACACCTCTCTGCAACGCAGCTCTTTGGCACTTTTTGGAGGTACATGGTGGGCTAGTTGGACTCCAGGGACCCTCAGTATTCAAGGGGACTTAATCCCCCAACTTAAAACGCACCACGGGGCGTGTTTGCACAGTGGTGAAGGGAGGGGCGGGGCTTCAGGTGACATGTATGCAAACAGGCCCCGTGGCGTGTTTTAAGATGGGGAATTAAATCCTCTTCAATCCTGAGGGTCCTGAGTAATAGCCCACCAGGTACCTCCAGTAAGCGCCACGGAGCTGCGTTGCAGTGTTGTAAAAAGGGGCGTGGCCTCTGTACACCTCTCTGCAACGCAGCCCCTGGCGCATACTGGAGGTTCCTGGTGGGCTAGTTGGCCCTAGGACCCTCGGGATTGAGGAGGAATTAATTCTCCAACTTAAAACGCGCCACAGGGCGTGTTTGCAGACATGTCACCTCAGGCCCCACCCCTTCCTTCACCATTGTGCAAATATTCCTCTAAAATCAGCCGAAGTACGAATTCCGATTTACTCACCTGTTATCAGGAGAGACCTCAGTGCTGCATCTTTGAGCCCAGTACTGATCCTGAAAAGTAATTTTAACCGTACTTACCAGTAACTTGAATTTCCTTCCATAGGGTAACATTGACTGGTTTCACTTGGAAATTCTTCTGTGTGTGGAGTTTTGGAACTTTAGAATATTCCTCTTAAATCAGCCGAAGTACGAATTCCGATTTACTCACCTGTTATCAGGAGAGACCTCAGTGCTGCATCTTTGAGCCCAGTACTGATCCTGAGAAGTAATTTTAACCGTACTTACCAGTAACTTGAATTTCCTTCCATAGGGTAACATTGACTGGTTTCACTTGGAAATTCTTCTAAGTGTGGAGTTTTGGAACTTTAGAATATTCCTCTTAAATCAGCCGAAGTACTAATTCCGATTTACTCACCTGTTATCAGGAGAGACCTCAGTGCTGCATCTTTGAGCCCAGTACTGATCCTGAAAAGTAATTCTAACCGTACTTACCAGTAACTTGAATTTCCTTCCATAGGCTAACATTGACTGGTTTCACTTGGAAATTCTTCTAAGTGTGGAGTTTTGTAACTTTATAATATTCCTCTAAAATCAGCTGAACTACGAATTCCAATTTACTCACCTGTTATCAGGAGAGACCTCAGTGCTGCATCTTTGAGCCCAGTACAGATCCTGAAAAGTAATTCTAACCGTACGTACCAGTAACTTGAATTTCCTTCCATAGGCTAACATTGACTGGTTTCACTTGGAAAGTCTTCTAAGTGTGGAGTTTTGGAACTTTATAATATTCCTCTCAAATCAGCCGAATTACGAATTCCGATTTACTCACCTGTTATCAGGAGAGAACCCAGTGCTGCATCTTTAGCCCAGCACTGACTCTGAAAAGTAATTCTAACCGTACTTACCAGTAACTTGTATTTCCTTCCATAGGAATCCATTGTCTGGTTTTCAGCAGAAAAGTTTCAAAGTGTCGATTTTCACAAACTACAAATATTCCTTAAAAATCGCCTGTATGACTTAAACGCATTCTTTCAACTGTTTACAGGAGATGCACCAGTGCTGGATCCAGGATCCACCACTGAGTAAAAAAAAGTAACGATAACACTACTTACCTGCTAAGTGAATTTCCTCCCATAGGATAACATTGGTGATTCTATGTGAAAAAGTCTACTTTTAAAATACAATAATATTCCTTAAAAATCACTACTGTAACCAAAACGCTTTTACTCAACTGTTTACAGGAGATGTCCCAGGACTGAATCTAGGATCCAGTCCTGTGGTTAGAAAAGTAATCCATAAAGTACCTAATTGCATTTAACTAGAAATTCACATTGAGCTCAATGTTGCATTGTGTTTGAAATTGTGTTGCCCATTGCAACAACTGTAACTACTGTACTTAAAAGTCTATTGCCTATTTGCAAAGTATTTAAACTAAAGTAAATCATTCTGAGAAAGTATATTTTGTAATGTAATGTATAATGTACTTACAATGTAATTTAAAAAATAAAATATCTAAAAATAAATAGTTTAAAAAAATGTAGTAAATCAGTATCAAAAAAATAAATATAACAATTAATACATTTAAAAATTGTCATTTACAAAACCTTTGAAATTCACTGAAAAAAACCATAGGTTTCAGACATGTTATAGTTAGGAATTAGCATTTAAAAAACCTTTGAAATTCACTGAAAAAACCATAGGTTTCAGGCACGTTATAGTTAGAAATTAGCATTTAAAAAACCTTACAAATCCACTGAAAAAACCATAGGTTTTAGGGACAGTTATAGTTAGTTGGACATTTCACCTCGTACAAAACCTGTGAAATTCCCCGTTATAGTTAGTTCAGCTAACTATAACTAATGCACTGCTGATGACGTCACATATTACATCACTCATGACTTGGTCAGTGACATCACTGATGACATCTCAAATGACATCACTGATGACATCACTGATGACATCATCCACGTGATAATCTGATGCACCTCCTCACACCCTAATATAACCTTTGATACACCCACTCTAAATTACAGACTGCCATTCGCAAAACCATAGACACTCCAACACCAATAACTACATACCCACTCACTGATTCTTAGGTCTACACACACATCCACTCACTCACCCGTACAGTCACTCATACTTACGGTCACTCAGTACAGGACTATCATATGCACTCATACTCCTATATAGACACTCAAACACCGCCACTCATCCATAGAGGTACTCACACACCTAGTCAGTCATGCAAATAATTAAACACACTGCCATTTACTCACCTATACAGTTATACACACACCAGCTCACTTACTCATACAAATACTAGCACATTCTTACGCTCTTATACAATCACTGATACAAGCACACACTCATCCATACAGCCACTCTCACAATCACACACTCGCTTATATATGTAAATGTAAAGCGCAACTACTCACCCTTTACAGGTCTCAAGGCACTGGGGGCCGTCGTGGAAATTAAGTGAGCTATTGCCCAGAGTCACACGGTGCTGAGCTGCGCTGATGACGGAGCCGGGGATCGAACCGTGAACCCTGTGCTCCGAAGTCAGCTGCCCTGGCCGCTGCACCACACCTCTCCTATAGCTATTTATATACTCCAACACACATATATACTCCAACACACATATATACTGCCTTTCACATATGTAGTTACTCACACATGTACCACTGGGACATACATTCACTCACTAACACACCCATACACACACTCACCCACCCATACAGTCCATCACAGATGCACTCTTGAAACCATGCACCCAGTGAATCACCCACTCACACATCTATGCACAGAGTCGCACACACCCCACCACACACAAACACTCAGGCACCCATACAGATACTCAGACAACCAATCAATAACTCATATAAACACTCATGTAGCTATTCACAAACCCATGCAGCCGCTTACACAGCAACAGACAGACGGATACAAACATTCACACAGTTTAGTCACTAATCCATGCATTCAGTAAGATACGTTTAATCACTCACTTATAAAGTTAGTCACGCACCTACTAAATCATCCATACAGACACTTATACACCCACTCATTCTTCAATACGCCTTTCCCTATATATATTAAACATATTTAAACTTTACAGAAACACACAGTCACTGGATGTCATCAGTGATGTCATTTGAGATGTCATCAGTGATGTCATCAGTGATGTCACTGACCATGTCATGAGTGATGTAATATGTGACGTCATCAGCAGTGCATTGCGGGCGCGAGTTATAGTTAGCTGAACTAACTATAACGGGGGAATTTCACGGGTTTTGTATGAGTGAAAATGTCCAACTAACTATAACTGTCCCTAAAACCTATGGTTTTTTCAGTGAATATATATATATATATATATATAGAGGCTGACACGGCCTCTGAGGAGATGCAAACAGCGGCATCGAAACGCGTCAGGCCATGGACTTCAAAGGGATGTTAAGCTGCCTGCTTGGTTCAAATGGAGTTTGTAACTCACCTGCAGCTGTGTGCGGCCTCAAGCTTCTGGGCGTTTTTGGTTACATATTATGCGGCGGTTCCAGGCCGCAGAGGGATCGCACTGCCCGCAACCAACGGGACTAGGGGAGAGGAAGATTCCTCCTTTCCGAAGCTGCAGAGGTACCTTTAATGAAGCCGGCAGAGTATCATCCAAGGCTCAATGGAGGGCCGAGAATAATCGTCCATAATTAGCTGCAGCGGAGGTAACCCACCAGAGGGCGTTATTTGGCAAAATGAGACCTCATATCCCAGCGTGCATTTGAAAATGAACTTCCACCAAGGGAGGAGCACTGATAGCTCACTAACCACAAACACGCAGGGGAAATGCGGCAGCCATAAATCACCTCCGCTGACACGGCCTCTGAGGAGATGCAAACAGCGGCATCGAAACGCGTCAGGCCATGGACTTCAAAGGGATGTTAAGCTGCCTGCTTGGTTCAAATGGAGTTTGTAACTCACCTGCAGCTGTGTGCGGCCTCAAGCTTCTGGGCGTTTTGGTTACATATATATATATATATGTGTGAAAAAGTAGCCGGCTATAAAATTAACTAAGAAATAAGGAATGTTTATTGTTTAACACCACCTTGGATGCCCTCCCTTCAGTGTTAAATGACAATTATAGAATAGCCCAAAAACGGTACTTGGGGCTTTTTATTCAGAAGAGCTGGAGTAAGTGTTTAACAATCATTTTAAACCCTTGATGAGAAAGGTTTCTAATTTATTGGAAATATGGAGAGGTTTGCCACATCAATTATTGGGTGGACAGCTCTGATTAAAATGTCAATTTTACCAATGCTCCCCTTGCTATTTTTAGCCATTCGTTGTTAGCTAGAATCCTCCTTTTTTTAAATATTGAATGAAGCCATTTCATAATTTTTGTGGATGCAGAAATGCCCACAAGTGAAAGTTGAAGGAATTACAGCTGCCTAAGAGTGAGGAAGCTTGGGAACTCCTTGTTTTCAGAAATTCTACATGGCAGCCTTTATTTTTCAACTGCATCGTTTCTCGATTCTGCCTTCCAACTTTTATAATTCAATTCTTGAACTTATGCTGAAGAATTTGGCGGTGTCTGACCTTAGGTGGTGTGCTCATATCATCTAAAAAAGTTAGGTATAGGTCATTAAATCTCCAGTGCATGGAAAAGTTAGAGGAAATTAGGGATATCTTTTTTGATTATTATGCCAGTTTGTATTCAGACGAGCAGGATTGAAAGGGGGGCTGGAGCAGCAAATAGATGATTTTTTTAACAGTTTAAAATTACCTACCCTAGCAGGTAAGGCAGCCTCAATATTATTAAACCCTATCTCGGAGAGGGAGGTGGTAAAGACTATGGCCCTGATTACGAGTTTGGAGGACAGGGTTACTCTGTCACAAATGTGACGGAAATCCCGTCCGCCAAATTACAATTGCATTATATCCTACGGAACTTGTAATTTGGCAGATGGGATAGCCGTCATGTTTGTGAAGGAGTATCCCAACTGCCAAAACTCATAATCAGGTCCAAAAGTCAGATCCTCGATTCAAAAGCCCATAGAGAGGATGGGTTCGGCTCAGAGTTTTATAAAACATCTGTAACTATTTTAACAGGCCCCAAGGCTATCCTTTTCAATCATTTGCTTGCCTGGCACCAAGTACGGGACGCATTTCAGAAAAAGGTTTTAATTAACTTTTTAAAGGCTGGAAAAGAGGCTGAAGATACGAAATCTTATAGACCATTAATACTTTTAAATTTGGATTTTAAGGTCTACATGAACATTTTAGCAAACCGGATTGAGAAGGTAGCCCCGTTACTTATAGCAGGGGATCAGAATGGCTTCATAGGTGGCCGGAACCTATACTATAATACTCATTTGATGTTTGAATTTATAGATATGCTGACAGCAGATACCATTACAGCAGTGATCGTCCTACTAGATGCCGAGAAGGTCTTTGATCTCGTAAATTGGGAGTGTCTATTTCAATCATAGGGAAGCTTCAGTTCCCTCCACAGTTTACGAGATCTATTCAGCTATTATATCATGGGTTGCCAGCACAGGTAATAATACATAATTTTCCATCAGGTCATATCACTTTGAAGCAGGCACCCATCAAGGTAGTCCTCTCTCCCCGCTAATATTTGCCCTTTTTATCAAACCCCTGGCTCAGATTATTCGGCAGGACTCAGATTTTACATCTCCCTTTCCCTCTTGCCCAAAAATAAAGCTATCGCGGATTACCTGGCCTTATTTATAATCCTGACCATCCGTAAAATTAATTGATCCCAGCAGTTGATTAAGATTTTTATGAAAGTAGGAGGCTACAAAATTAACAAAGAAAAAATGGAATGTTTATTGTTTAACACTACCTTGGATAACCCTCCCTTTAGTAATAAAGGAGAATTATAGAGTAGGCAAAAATGGTACTTGCTTTTTTTTATTCAGTAGAGCTGGAAGAAGTGTTTAACAATAATTTTAAACTCTTGATGAGAAAGGTTTCTAATTTATTGGAAATATGGAGAGGCTTGCCCTCATCAATTATTAGGCACACAGCTAAGATTAAAATGTCAATTTTACCAATGCTCCTTTTGCTTTGTTTTAGCCATTCCTTGTAACAGAGAGGCCTCCTTTTTTTTAAAAATTAGATCAAACCATATCATGCTTTTTGTGGATGCAGAAATCCCCACAAGTGAACTTGAAGGTATTACAGCTGCCTATGAGTGAGGAAGGCTTGGGACTCCCTGTTTTTCAGAAATACTACATGGCAGCCTTTATTTTACAAATGGATTGTTACTCGATTCCGACTTCCAGCTTTGATAATTCCATTCCTCAGCTATTGCTGAAGGACTTGGCAGTGCCTGCCCTTAAGTGATGTGCTCAAATCCCCAAATCATCTAAAAAAGGTGGGTGTAGGTCATAAAAACTCCATAACATGGAAAAGTTAGAGAAAATTAGGCATATCTTTTTTGATTATTATGCCAGTTTGTATTCATACAAGCAGGCCTAATGAGGGGGCTGGAGCAGCAAATCGATGTTTTTTTATAAGGTTAAAATTACCTGCCTTGACGGAAGAAGCAGCCTCAATCTTACTAAACCCTATCTCGGAGAGGTAGGTGGTGAAGACTATAAGTCAGATCCCCAATGGCTATCCTTTTTAATCATTTGCTTGCTGGGCACCAGGTACCGGACTCATTTCAGAAAAGGGTTATGATAAACTTTTTAAAGGCTGGGAAAGAGGCTAAAATTCTGAAATCTTACAGACCAATAACGTTTTTAAATTTGGATTATAGGTTCTACACTAAAGGTTTAGCCAATCGGATTGATAAGGTAGCCACTTTACTTATATTGGGGAATCAGAATGGATTCATAAGGCGCCCGAACCTATATTATAATACTCCTTTTAGGTTTAAATTTATAGATATGGTGACAGCAGATACCATTCGGGGAGTGATCATCCTACTAGATGCTGAGAAGGTCTTTGATCTTGCAAATGGGGAGTGTCTATATCAAATCATAGGGAAGTTTCAGTTCCCTCCCAGTTTACAAAATGTATTCAACTGTTATATCAAGGGTCATAGGCACAGGTAATAATAAATAATTTTCTGGCAAATCATGTCACTTTGAAGCGGGGCACCCGTCAAGGGTGTCCTCTCTCCCACTATAATTTGCCCTTTTAATCAAACCCCAGGCTCAATTTACTCTGCAAGACACAGATATTACATCTCCCTTTCCCTCTTGCTCAAAAATAAAGCTGTACGTGAATCACATGGCCTTATTTTTAACCTCAATCATTCTCAACTTTAATAGGGCCCTGCAGTTGATTAAGATTTTTATAAATATCAGGAGGCTATAAAATTACAATTAGCAAAGAAAAAAATTAATATTTATTTTTAACACCATCTTGAGTGCCCTCCCTTCAGTATTAAAGGAGAATTGTAGAGTAGGCCCAAAAGAGTACTTGGGGGGTTTTATTCAGAAGATCTGGAGGAAGTGTTTAACAATAATTTTAAACCTTTGATGATAAAGGTTTCTAATTTACTGGAGATATGCAGAGGCTTGCTCTTATCAATTATTGGGGTACAGGCTTTTGTTACAGATGCTACTCTTCCTATTTTTACCCATTCTTTGTAAGGTAGAGACCTCCCGTTTTAAAAAAATTGGATGAAGCCATATCATCTTTTTTGTTGATGCTGTTGAAGCTAAAGGTATTACAGCTGCCTAAGAGTGAGGGAGGCTCGGGAATCCCTGGGGCATATTTACAAGCCCCTATCAGTAGCTAAGATGGCACCCTAGGAACTACGGGACTGCGCCTGGAGGCCGAGAGAAACGAACCGCGATGTTGCTGACCTCCACTTTACCAGCTGATGGCAGCCTCACCCCCCCCCCCGCCCTCTTCCTGAAGCACTGACTTGCCGGCTGACTCCCCGGGGGAGAAAACTCCGCGTTACAGACCTCGCCTGCCTGCGCCATTTGAGAGGTACAGGTGCGGCTGGAGGGGGAGGGGCCCGTGAATCTGCCCTGCAATTTCCCCCGTGGCCGGACCCATTCTGGGGACCCTACCCGCTGCCGGGAAGCACACGGACACTGGCGCTAGCTACGTGCCGATCCACTGCATGGCAAACGCCCCCTTGAGTGCGATGACTCCACCTCATACACCACCTGAGAGCCTTCTCCTGCGCCGTCACCAGCGGTTTCTCCCTGCAGCCTTTGGGAGTTTTGTGGTGCCGGAGCCTTGTGGATGGAGGGAGATTTTAACAGCGGCCCACCGCTCTCTGCGTAGCGGCATCACTGTTGGACCCTGAGGCGCCCAGGATCCCCCCTCCACTGGGATCCTATACAAGAGGTTAATACACACCGGTTCACACAGGACTGGGGCGGACTTGCAGGCTTTGGAGCTGTTCCTTGCTCCTCTCCCCTCACCGCTCTTGGTATATACAGGAGGTGACTACCCCCAACGACCCAGGCCATAACAGCTTCTGGATTGCTGTTTTTCAGAGCAGAATATTTCCATTATAGTACCCATCAGCTGGTGTTCCATTCGCTTTTTAATCTGACCGAGTAAATGGGCGCTTTCAATGCTGTGATCGTGGGAATCTGCTATTTCCTCCGACAGCTGAATCTTGCAACTGTTTACCTTGTTCTGACTCTTCATGAGTGACACTTCTTAGGTGTCCAGCTAGGGGTGTAACATGCACTGTTGAATGAAGAAGCGGCGCGAACACCCTAGGGGCCCCTGAGAATACATAGGGGAAAGATAAAAATGGGGACCGGCAGAATGGAACACCAGGGGCAGAATCCTTGCCTGACCCCAAGATGGCCACCACAGTGGTCCTTTACCACGATGTGCTACTACTCTTTGACAAAAATTGGACATCGACCAGACCTCGAGCATATCCCCCATCTGGCTCACCCATCAGGACATTGAATCTGTGAACTTGCCGCCGACCGTTGAGACCTAGCATTTTGGCCGATGCCCCGTGGAGCTACCTTGATAGCTATAGAGGAGATGGGCTGTGGACTTCCCCCTCAGCCGTCACCTACCCAGCCGGACTTTGGGCAGACTTTCCTTCGTCTCTCCGCCGTTATCTCCCTCCTACCCTTTTACCTTACCCCCTACCCTTCTACACTCCATTTATCTCGTCTTCTATGCTCTTTAAATGTTTTCTTGCAACAGATATAACTTGTAACTGATATAACTTTGTAACAATGTGGAACCTCATGTAAAGCGCTCTGATACCTCCGGGTCTAGCCAGCGCTATATAAAACTCAAATAAATAAATAAAATATCACCACCACAGCATCACTTTTCTCGACGTTGTGGTGGCGATAGGGGCTTTGCCTTATTCACATGGCGGGGTTAAGCGACTTAAAGTGGCTTAACGCTGCCTTGTGAATAAGGCACCCTTTCACGCTATATTTAGCTTGAAAGGGATGGGCAATGGGTGTTGTGGTGGGCGTTCCACAGCAACAATCATTGATTTTGACGTTGTCCCATATTTTCAAGGGTGGAGTAAATATGGGGCAGCGCCAAAATGAAGACCGGGGAAAGCCTGGTCTTACCCTGGCGCAACGAGGAGAAATATTTAATTTCTCCTCACATTTTGCTGTTTCCATGTGTGCTGCATTGTGCAGTACAAATAGAAACAGCAAAACGCCATTGATTGTTTATGGGCAGGAAGGTGTCACTTTCTGCACATAAACAATCATTTAAAAAAAGCGACATTTTGCAACTTCTATGTATGCTGCATTAAGCAGCACACATAGAAGTTTCAAAACGCCATTTCAGATTGTTTATCTACAGGAAGGGACACCTTCCTGCACATAAACAATCATTCCCCTCAACGCAGGCAACCTTGCACTATGGTGCAAGGATGCCTGCGTTGGCGCTAGGCAGCTAAATTAGCATCAGTGAAGGGGGAAAAGCAAGGCTGCACCATATTCTTGTAAATACGGTGCAGCCGTGCGTTTCAGAAGTGGCAGAGTGCAGCATTAAGCCGAGGAGGCTAACACCACGCTCCGCCACTTCCTTGTAAATATGCCTCCCTGTTTTTTTAGAAATGCTACATGGCAGCCTTTATTTTACAACTTCTGCACTTCTCGATGCGGACTTCCAACTTTGATAGTTTCATTCTTCAACTTATGCTGAAGAACTTGACAGTGCCTGATCCTAGGTGGTGTGCTCAAATCCCCAAGCCAGCTAAGCAAGTTAGGTATAGATCATGAAATCTCCTCTGGCTGTTCAAAAGTATTTTGTTTACTAAATACAGAATCTGTTCGGTTAATGCACTTACACCACTGCGATACTTCCAGTTTCATTCTCTCGCCCCCCACAGAAGGAATAATTTAAAAATGGTCAGATTTATCCAAAATAAAGGTCAGGAATTTTTTTGACTGGGGCTAGGCTTAAATCGCCCCAGGCTCTTTTTTCGGGAAAGGCCTCTCATGTGCATTATCATTTTTTCATGTACAACCAAATAAGGGCTATTTTTAGTACATTTTCTGGTGTGGATGTGGACTCCTCAAGAAGCAAGGGTCAACACCTATTCAGGAAGGATAAAGTTAATGCTACCCTGAGTTACTGGTATAAACAGCTCTAGACAGGACTGGACGACATGGTTGAGAAGATTAGATGAAAGTGGCAAAGCCACACTGGAACGAGGGGGGCTCCTCTGCTAAAAGCAGGAAAAATAAAATGATAATAATGTAATTATTCTCATTTTCTTTTTCACAGGTTGGGGGCTGGGTTAGGGCAGGGCGGGGCTGAAGGCACAGGGGGAGGAGTGGTTTGCCCTCCCTAAGTGGACATGACTGTTTGGCCGGCCGTCTTGCGTCATGCGTACTTTGCATGTTCCCCACCAGGCTGCATTACACAGCCTGGTGGGGAACAAGCCCAGGCCCCCAGTCCCCCAGTCCCCATCTGAGCGCCGATCCACGGCACTCAGAACAACCACAACGCTGTGATTGGCTTAGGGGAGTCAATCACAACTCTGCATTGCAGCGTTGTGATTGGCTATGGGGAGCCTGGGTGCTTCCTGTTTCCGGGACTCGAGAAGCGGGGGAGAGACGCGGCTGGCGGAACAGGTAAGTTGTATTTTGTTACATTTTTTTATTTTGTCCTCCGCCACCCCCCCTCTCCCTCCCGCCCCTCCACCCTCATTCCGTGCCAGCCGCTCCACACTAATAAAATTAAAAGAAATGCAATGGGAAAGATATTTCGACCTTAGCTACTCAGGCCTCAGAGGGGCTAATTTTCACTGCATGGCCTTTTTTAATGGTGGAATGCTGTATTGTATTCCATGTTTAGTCAATAAGATATTCTCTGCTTCATCTAGAAATTGCTCGAAATGTGATCAGATAGGGGATTGGTTGCACATGTTTTGGTCCTGCAGACACTTGGAGATGTTCTGGAGGAGCTTACTTTAGGCAGTAGGCAGGACAATTGAACGAGATATTCTCCCTACCCGACAATTGCCCTTTTGGGTCTCTGGGAGGGGGAGAGGATAGGTCAATGTGATATTTAGTAATGTTGTTGGCCCATTCCCTAAATACTATGCCCAGGAAATCCTCTACCGCTCCCAGGCTGCTAGAATGGGAAGAGAAAATGCAGAACGTTAGTAAGAGGGAAGCCTTGTATCATGCTAGAGTTAACCGCCCCACTCAATATTATAGGAGATTAAGGAAATGGGCTTGGGCACAGTAGGGTTTCAGTTTTTATCAAAACTTTTAGTGATATTTACAGAGGCCAAGAGAACAAAGCACACTTCAGAGTTTGATACGCACTGACACTTGTGGCTCAGCCTTTATATATATATATATTATTGTGGGCTGCTAGATGCACTAGAATTTTAAAGAACCCCTGACACTTTTTAGATGCTCAGCACTTTAGGGTATAAAGACTGGGGATTTAATGAAGCACTGTCACTTTAAGAGCTGGGCGTTTGAGAGAAGCGATTTAGATTTAGTTGGGCCTATATTAAATTGTCTACTCTGGATGTGAAAAGTATTTTATCACGTGATCTACGAGTTTGTGATTGTATATTTTGTTATGAATTTAACTTCCCTGGAATACTTACAAAGCAAAAATTAAAAAATTAAAAAGAGAGAGAATGTGACAATAAACCCGCTCAATATCAGTAGTTCATCATTAGAATTATTAGATAAAAAGCATACGTTAGAAAAACTTAGGGCCTGATTACAATGGCGGTGAGACCATCGTCTCACTGCCATCGGAACCACCTTCACCATCTGCCACATTAGGGTGGCGGGCAGTGTGATGGCGGTCAGAAACACCGACCACCATGCATCCGACGGGCTCCTTGAGCCCGCTGCTGTGGCAGAGGGCCTCGCAATCCCTGAAATTGTGGCAGTGCCTACCAGGCACCGCCGTAGGGATTATGATGCCCCTCCCCACCAGCCTTTCCATGGCCATTCACCTGCCATGGAAAGGCTGGCAGGAAGGGACATTGGGAGACCGTAGCAGGCTCCCCCTGGCCCTCCGTTGTGGGCACTGGGGGGCACCTATGGTGCCCCCCTACATGTCCCTGCACCATGTGGCAGGCACCGCATGGTGCCTGCCATGTAGTGCAGGGATATGTACAGTGTCCCTATTTTGCATTGCGACGGGTGCTGCAGCCAGCAGCACCCGCCGCAATACAAAAGATAGGCATTGTGTCCGCCGTGGTGGCGGTTGTATCATAATGCCTATGTCGGGACCGCCGACAGTCTGTCGGGAGGTCCCGATCTCCGATATGGTGGCGTGCGGACGTAAGTCAGCCTGCCATCGTAATCAGCCCCTAAGTCACAGATTGAACTTTATCTGCTCTCATCCCCATGCATATTCATCACTGCAAGAAAACGGATCTGGAGTGTTTCCACACATAAGTGGCCAGCCTCGGTGAAGAAGGAGACCATTACCACCACTCAGAAAAGTAGTGTTATTTTCTCTGTCAACCCAACCCCCTCCTCATTGTTTCTTAGCACAGCTTCCAGAAATTTGTACCCAGAAGCAGTGTTCTAGTACAAGGGTGATTCAGGACTCACGTCACTCCAGCCAGCATTTTAAGTGCAGATTAGTGGTTGCATGCACTCTTGACACTCTGTAGCTCTAAGAAGATGTTAAAACTTTGCACAATCACTCATAAATCTTGACTCTGTAACCAGATTTTCCCCTTCCATTATTGCTTAGTTCATGGCCAGTTTGACCCCATCACTCAGCAATCCTTATTGGAGATTGTGATTTGCACTATTACTTATTAACCCTACATACATGTTCATATTTTTATCATCACTCAGAAATTTTGACTGCAATTCCAAGTTTTCATCCTCACTTAATTACCCTTATTGTATGTGCAAATTTGCCCTCCACTCACTAATAAATAACCAGCGACAAACCAACCCTGAGCATATCAGGAACTATTGTTCTTTCAACATTCAGAGGTTTTTGGCACAGAGCCATCAAAGTCTGATCTACGAAATGGTTCAACATACAGTAATTTTACAATGGTGTTGATTGGTCTGGTGGATATTCCACAATCTCCAATTATTTAGCCATTTAACTAGTCTGCATTTTCACAAGACAACTTCACATGACTCCTGCTTACCAGAGCCTTAGGAGCTGCCCACACCAGAAGTCATAATTGCAGTCTCAGAAAGTGGGTAGAAAGTCAAACCAGTGAAGCAGCTTTACATACAACTATATTGCTTTCCGCTGGCTCGAGATATGACATTACCTTCCACGATTGCCACCCAGATATTAACACAACCAAAACACATAAAAACTGCAACACATCAACAAAGTGAAAAGCGATGTATATAAACAGAGTCTCTGGGGTGCAATGGCCATGTAACATCTGAAGTATCAGTATCTGGAAAGTATTCACCCTACTTTTACATTCAATGACATTTAAGACAGTTCACCTTTTGATTTACATGTACCACTACATTTTACTAAACCCAAGCATTGTTTCTGGAGTTTATCTCAGAACGATGGCATGCCATGCAGCATTAATCGCCCTAAGTGGATAGATGCCACTGAAATACCAGTGGGATTTACACAGCCTCTAGCCCACCTAAATAATGGAGGAACAAAGCGAGACAACATGGTTGGGTGTACGCCAATGGGCAGAGAAACATCCAGCATCATAACCATGGTGGGGGGTTCAGCTGTGGGACAAAGGAGCAGGAGTGGGCCCTAACAAAGTTGTATTGCAACAGAGGGACACAGGAAGTCACAGAAGATGCTGTGGACAGTTCTCTTATGAAGGCATGTTAATTCAAATTCAGCATCTCCTCTGTGGTCTTGCTAGTGGCTAAAACCTTTGTGAAACATGTAATACATTTGCAGCTTCATTTAAATTATCTAATAAAACTCCTATGGCATCCTTTATAGAATGGTGAATAACCTTCAGGCTAATCAGATCAGCAGAAAATTTGCCTCAGCTCCCGTGGCTGAGGAATGCCCCCATATTTAGAAATTTCCATCAGCTAGATAGACATCTCTTACCTTTAGTAGATCCAACCACTGCAGTGGCTGTGTTGAAGGCACTGAAGCTTTATCAAGCTGCCATATTTGATGCTCCAAATCACAAAATTGTTATTTTCTCAAACTAAAAAAAGACAGTGGCCTAACACACAGGGAGTTTTCTTCATGTGCTTGGGGCTGTTGTACATTTCTCTACCAAGGATCGGCATGTCTTGCAGGGAAAAACAGAGAAAAAAATGATAGTCGCTATGCTCTAAATTTGGGTGGGGCATCCATTAATATGACCTGATGGTCATTTAGTGGATGAATAATCAGGTCAGAGGATTCTAACGGCTGAGAAAGCTGAGGACAATCAGTGCCTCCCCCAACTCTATACAGAGCAAAACAACTGGGAGTTTGCAAAGCAGAAGCACCACCAATTTGTGAGTATTTACACATGTAATTTACTCTTATACCTTTGAGTAAATTTACTACTTCTGGCTACTCACAAAATCTAAATGTAAAATTATTCAGAAGTGTAGACTTACACATACACTTACTTACTTGAAAAAGGGTGTGAAGCCAAAAGTACAAGTGTAAGTTACTACTGACGAAAAAAACATTAGTAAGTCCAGCACCACACATCTGGCCAACCACTGATACTGCAATACTCTCCCATAGAAAGTAATGGAGACAGTGACTATAAATAAAACCCAATAGGAAATAATATTAAATGAAATTATTGTAAAATACTTACAACTCTAAATAAATATAATTTAATGTTAAAAAATATTTATACCTAAAACATATTTGTTACTTAATTATAAAATACTTTAACAACCTATTTGAATTTAAAATGTAATGTTTTAATACAATATCATTGCATTAATTTTTCTTAATTCTATACATCATTTTAATAATTATTACTGCATGGTATATTTTTACTTCTTGTGGAAATTTATTTTTAGTTTAAACTTCAGAAAAATTATTTTATTTCATTTAATATATTTAAATCATTTAAAGATTTAAGTCAAAATACTGATATCTCTGCCACGACTATGAACTGGTAAAGAATAGGGAAAAGTAAGAAAGTTTACGTAACTCCAAAAAAGGTTAGTAAACATATTTTGTGTTAAATATTATTGTAAACGATTTTTATATTTTTATTTGGAATGTAGAACAAAAGAATAAATGCTAAAGCACTATTATCTTAATTTTAAAATAAATATTTACATAAAGAAATGAAATTAAAAGTACATTTCTGAAGTTGAAAATAATACATAATTGTACAGCTAAATTAACCAAATTATTTTTTATCATGCATTAATAATTGTTAAAAGTGAATTATACAATTAATCAAAAGTAAATTCATTATATTTCATTAAAAGGTAATTTTAAATTCAAGAAAGGTTGTTAAAATATGTCATAATTAAATAATAAATATGTTTTATTTTTATATAGTTTTGAATGTTAAAATATATTTATTTATATGTTTAACTATTTGAAATTATTTAATTTAATATTATTTTCAATGGGGTTTTAAGTCCCTACCTTCATTAGTTTCTTTAGAAGAGTGTTGCAGTATGAGTGGTTGGCCATTTGTTGTACTGGACTTACTTCAGCTCTGAGCTCGAGTAATTTACTACTGTTTTGGGTTCCTTATGTCTGTAACTTTAGAAGTGCCGTGTGTGAATAGCAATAGGCTTACTCTTTTGTGGCTAGTGTGCATGTCCCTCGCTAAACCCGTCTCTAACCCTCTGCTAACCCCTCTTTACTACTTCCTAAACCCCTGCCGTCTAATTTTGTCAAATATGCGCCAAATATGCACCACAAGTGAAACTGTGAATCCTAGTATTATAAATGCAGTTCACAGTAGCCTTGGTAGTTGTTAATCCTTAATGGTGTTGTGTCACAATGTAACACTAATTCCAAGTTCTGAAGTATGCTGTCAAATCTGCGCTCCAGTGGAGAGACATAGGGCCAGATGTACGACCATCAGGGTTAGGTTTGCGACTCGCAAATTGTGATTTTTAGTGATGCGCAATTTGCGAGTTGAAAAACCTCATGTACAACATTGTCTGAGACACTGTTTGCGATTCCCAAATGGGTCACAAGGGACCTACCTCATTAATATTCATGAGGCAGGTCGCAATTTGCGACCCATTGTGAATGGCCGGCACTCACAGGGATGGTGGCACCACCATGTCTGTGACTGCTTTTTAAATAAAGCAGTTTTAAAAAAAAAAATTAAATACATCTTGTTTTCCTTACAGGAAAACAGGATGTTTTTCAAAAATAAAAATGACAAGTTTTCTCTTCATTTTTTCAGAGTGGGCAGTGGTCCGTGGGGCCACTGTCTGCTCTGACAAACGTTTGGCGCCCCTATTCACCAAGGAGAAGGGGTCCTTTGGGGACCTCTTCCCGTTTAAGAATTGCTTACCACCAATTTGAAATTGGTGGTAAACTGCGAATGTTTTGCGACCGCATTCATGGTCGCACAACATTCCTACATACCAGTGCGACTTGCAATTAGTAATGGACGCCCTTGGCACAGCCCTTCTTAATAGCGACTCACAAACCCTATTTTGCGTGACTCGCAAAATAGGGTTGTACATTTGAAAATGCATTTTACCGGTTGCAAATGGCCCATTGTAAAATGCACTGTACATCTGGCCCATAGGGAGAAGCCAGGTGGCATTTTGCGACTAGAGGGCAGAGAAACATTAACCTGTCCTCTGCTTCTTGGTAGGAGGCAGAGGCTGCTGCTCAGCAGAGGGTGCAATGTAGAGACATAGGGAGCCACAGGAGAGGCCTTCTGTGGTTCTAGCCAAAAGGCATAGAATTGTGAGTGCAGCATTTCCACCATGTTAGGGGAGGTGGGAGCTGGTGCCCACAGAACGGGCTAGGACAGATGCAGAGCCATAGTGCAATGGAGGGGCATAGCATCAGGAAATTTATGGGTGGTTCTGAACACCAGGCAGAGAAACATGGATTTGGCATCTCCTCTGAGTAAAGGGGGTTGTGGCAACTGCACAGCATGTGGGACCTGGGTACATGCAAAGCTGTGGTGAGACAGGGTGACATAGAGGGTCGCACAGATGCGGCTGGGTGGGTCTTGCTGGAGGTAGAGAAACATAAACCTGATATCACCTTTCTTGTGGTGGGGGAGACGGTGTGGTGTAAAATTGCATTACACTATGTCTAGTATATAAACAGTTCATTTATAACCTTAAAATTCGCTAACAATGCTCAAGGTCATTATGGTAACTTTTTGATTTCATCAATTTTTTCAACTTCAAAGCCAGGAGCTTCATCAAATTGTTTGCAAAAATGTCTTCTTTCCAAGGTTTTAATTGAGTAGCCGAACAAAAGAATAATTTTGTAAAAGTAAAACCCTTTAGAGACTCATGCAGAAATGCTCCCCAAATAAGTTTTTTACGCTCATTTTCAGGGTTAGGAAAAAGCCTATTATCCTGCAGTAAGATTTCTCAATATGCCCTAAAATGAATGCTCGTTAAGGCTGAATCATCTCAATTGAAGATGGCTGACCCAAGCCTAGGTAGGAGTTCCATTATGTAAATACAATACTAACATACCCCTTCGGGGCAGCGATTGAGTGAAATTCTGCAGTGTAAAGAGCCACTGACTGGATTTTTGCCACATACACTTGTAGTAAAGAGGGGATATCTCTACCCCCCACACAATAAAAAACATTTCTGAAGACCAAACCCTATTGCAGTTGCTGTGGTAATTTGCCCCTTGATATGATTCGACCAAGTTAGATTATTGGAAATATTGATCCGTAGATAGTAATAGGCCTTTACAGTTTCTAATTTGGAACCTTTATAGAACCACTGATTTTGAGATTTCAAGCCCAATACCCCAATAATCATATTTTTTCTCTTTCCTTTGTTCGCAGTTAAATCATGGATTTTTGAATAGCCGGCTAGAGCCTCTAGCTGTCTTTAGAGGCCAATTGGGCTAAGGGACAGCAGGTTTAAATCATCAGCGTACATTAACAGTGAAAGTGGCCTGGAGCCCAACGTCAGAGGATGGCCATTAGCCATAATAATCTATTCGGGAAAATCAGCCACATATAAAGAAAATAACACAGAAGATAAAATGCATCCCAGTTTTAAATCATTTAAAACTGCAATATTGGAGGTATATTCTATCCCCGAGCCTAAAACAACGTAGCCAATTTTCAAAGTACAAATTAATCACTGGATGCAATAAAAAACTAGGTATGCTATAATGTATTAGTTTTTGTTATAATAAAGGATGATCAACTTCATCAAAGGCATTATTGAAATCAGCAAATGCCACATATAGTTTTAACTTTCTTACCTTGGCATAGTGTTCAACAGTAATACCACATATAGTTTTAACTTTCTTACCTTCATATAGTATTCAACAATAATGCCACATATAGTTTTAACGTTCTTCCGGTCACGTAGTATTTAGCAATAATGCCACATATAGATTTAACTTTCTTACCTTCATATAGTATTCAACAATAATGCCACATATAGTTTTAACTTTCTTACCACCACATAGTATTCAGCAATAATGCCACATATAGTTTTAACTTTCTTACCTTCACATAGTATTCAGTAATAATGCCACATATAGTTTTAACTTTCTTACCTTCATATAGTATTCAGCAATAATGCCACATATAGTTTTAACTTTCTTACCATCACATAGTATTTATCAATAATGCCACATAAAATTTTAACTTTCTTACCTTCATATAGTATTCAGCAATTATTACCCTTCGCTAGAAGCAATGTGTTTGGCAGCAATTGTTTGGGATGATCTATCAATAGAATAAATTAATAAAGTAATGAAGAAGCTGAAAAAACCAAGTGCAGCAGACCCAGATGAAATCAGTGTAGAGATATTAAAATCCTGCACCAGCTCCTGTGCAACATGTCTTAAAAAAGTATGTGACTGTTGTTTAGAATCTGGTTCAATTCTCAATGTTTGGTAGGGGAGTAATTTTATTCCACTTTATAAAAAAGGTGACAGGATTGACTCTACAAGTTATCCTCTGATTGCCATCTTGGATATAATAGGTAAGCTTTTTGCAAAATGTCTTTTAGCAAGACTTTCTAATTGGGGAAATATACATCAGTTTCTCCAGATTGAACAGTGTGGCTTCTCAACGGTGGAAAATATCTTAGCTTTAGTAATGTTCACCATAGCTGCATACAATTTCTCCAAATGTGCCTGCCAGTGCTTTTTATCAACCGGCATAGGTTTCTTTTAAACGATCTTTACCCAAATATTTTGAAATAATGCACAAAATGTACTGGTGTTTCTGGATTTGAAGGCACTCTGCAAGGACCACCATCATTTTGCAGTATTACCTTCTTTTTGTGGCTTTTTAATCCTTTTAGAAAGGGGAGTTACCTTGCATGGCTTAGAACTGAAGCAAAAGGATGGTATAGGCTTTGTTAATAATTTACAAATATGTGAAATTAAGCTTTCATAAGAAGATATATTTATGATACATAAAGAGGATTCTATAGCAAGTTGTATTTGGACCCATTTTGCTTCATCCAAGACTTTCCCCTTTGAATAGATTCAACTGGAAACTACTTTCAATAACTCACTCCTCTACACCTCCACCTCCTGCGCCCGCCCCCCCATCTCCTGTGACAGACAATCCCCCTCCTTTCCTCCCTACACCTCAATCATCAGGACATCACCTGGTCCCTCTTCCTCCTCCCGAGTCACCTGTTCACCCTACCCTCCAACCCCCCTCTCCATGCATTCATTGGCTGCCCTTTGGAATGGAATTTGTTGTATGGCAGATAGAGCCATATTTTCAAATTTAAATCTGAACTCTTTGGCATCAGACACCCTCCAGTTCCGAGACACGGTGCTGCGGGACACTCTGAGGGGTCCCAGACTGTGACTTGGCAGAGTCTCCAGCAGTGACAGACCAATGAATGAGGCTGCCCGTGGCCCACGCAGGGGGCCCCCATAGGAGGGCGGCCAGCTTAGTGCCACATTAGGCACAAACCCGACGGGCTAGTTTCTGGACTGCTGGGGTCCAGAACTTCCTGTCCTCATTTCCGGTGCGCCTAGTGGGCGGGGGCCAGGTACATTTACCTCCCCCGCCCATCCGGCGATCCTTTCGCGCCGAGGTTCCAAGCAGTGGAAACACAGAGAGGAATGGGAGCTACAAATGTTAAACGCTCGCCTCTGCAAAGTCGTTCTTTTAAGTCAATTACCGCTAAGGGTGCAAGGTGGTGACAATATATTAGTTTAAAAAAAAAAAAAACCTTGTGTGAATCACTTGGAACTACTCTATAAGCATACTATTTAGCAAATATTCACCATTCTGCTAATACACAATTAAATACCCATAAACCTTTACTATCTTGTATATGTTCCTAAAAGGTGCCCAAGGCGAAGCGTGACTGCTCCCTTTTTTGCACCTATTATCAATTAACATTATCCGTTCCGGGAAATGTTACTCTGCCGATCTGTGATGGTTCTTTTATTTACTTAAAAATAAATAAATAGATAAACGGGGTCCTGCACTTACGAGCGTACTAGTGATGAGGAACACAGTGGCGCGTGGCCTGCATGTCTGGATCTCAGCATTGGGTTTGTCTCCGGGGTCATAGGTTAGACCCC
This sequence comes from Calotriton arnoldi, assembly GCA_963921515.1. Classification (NCBI taxonomy): domain Eukaryota; kingdom Metazoa; phylum Chordata; class Amphibia; order Caudata; family Salamandridae; genus Calotriton; species Calotriton arnoldi. Next base: position 38,914 of record CAWUFW010013814.1, on the reverse strand, counting down.
AACTGGTCCGCGCAGCATTCTTAATTGAAGTGATTACTCAGGTCCCTACCGACACGACTCTCTTATGTATTGTTTTCAACACAACAATCTGTCTTATTTCTGGAAATAGCATCCCATATATTCGAGCCAAAGTTTGCGATACATTGTCACCTGTGAATTTTTGTCAGTCGACTGGCTCCCTGAAATACTTGTTTCCATTTTACGTTGTTAGATCCTCTCAGTAGTCTCGAAGTACAGAGAGCAGTGCTTAAATTTGAACCGGGGGTTGCAAGCGGGGCCCACCGGACCTCATGTTTGGGAACTAGCATTAATTATTGCTCAGCAGACTTTGATCCATAGCGAGAGAGAGGGAAAAACAGGGGGAAGATAAAGATGGATATCCCATCATAGAGGAGGAACTTGCAAGAGAGAGATAAAAGGGGCAGAGTGTGTCTGATAGTGGATAAAGAGGCGCGCGGTATACTATACAGCCTTGGTAGTTTGCCGCCAATGTTTAATTGTGCCAGTCACAGGCTGGTGAGCAGAGCTTTGGGCACAACATTCTTTTTCAAATTGAACACTGACAGACTAGTAGAAGCTGCCAGAAACAGACAACCATCGATATCGCTAGGTTAAAACATGACTGACCTACTGTTGGCTGCTGTGGAAAATAAGGGACAATCATTTTACAATAAATGTGAGTTTACCTATGGAATGAAAGGGGTGGTCACTTTAAATCCTACCCCATGCACTCAAGTGTGCACAGATGCGACACCAGTCAGGAAGGTTCTCGAGTTAGTCCACAGGGATGGGGTAAGGAATGTTTTCTAGCATACACTTAAATGAGAATATAGTATGCATTGTTAGTTTCTACCTTTGGTGTTAGGGGTCTTCCTTTCAGCAGTGCTGCACGGTTAGAGAGCTGCACGCTCCTGGGGGGCGCCCGGTGCGAAGAGCGCCCCCTTTTCAGTGAGGGCTCTTGTTGGTCGGCAACCAATTCAGTGCAACATGGCTAGCACTGGCAACTGTAGGTGCTGTAGGTGTAAGGTTATGGGTGGATTATATATATGGATGCAATGACAGAAGAGGGTGAACTATGCGGCACGCTATGCTGAACATAGATTTCAGCTTAAAATGTTGTAATCCAAGGATAAAGACAAAGCAAGTGTGAACCATTAGGCCACATGGTGGCACGACAAAATAATTTTAAACCTGCAGGTGGCACATTCGATTAGGTGCATGCTAATTATGCCATCTAACAATGTGGTATCTGATGTTTTATCCATACGAGTTAGCGAGAGTGTTGCTCATGTACCTTACGCAATCACCAACCAGTGGCAAAATCAATAGTCCTGGCGGGCTATAGGTCCAATGTTACGGAATGAGCTAATTGACGGGTACAATAGTAGAGGAGGCTGGACCATGCTGTACGCAATACTAAGCTCAGATGCCAGCTTATATGTTTTAATCCAATGTCAAGAGAGCGTCTAGGTTCGGATAGCGGTGCAAGATAATTACCCCTTAAGGTACACCTGGGCCAGCAAATGGGGACAACTTCTGCAATAGATGAGCATGCTTGTTAATCAATACTTTGTTTCAATCTGAAGGGAGGATTGGCCTACCTCTGACATGCCTTACCTCTGACATGCCCTTGACTATGATCGTTAATCTTGAAACCGGGTCATGTCCAGCTGTTTTAAGCTGGGTGGGGCAAAGGGGCACAACAGCAGAGGGTTATCATCGACAGTTCAGATGGGTCCTTTGATACCGTCCATAATCTTAACCTGGTTAGTACTCAGGTCAAGGAGTGGCTGCATGACCACCGGGTGCTGGAGATGGTTTGTTGGTTGGCATGCTTTTCCAGATGTTTGTTGCAAGCTCGCACATGTTGTTGTTTCCACAGAGTTTGTGGCAGGTTACCATACCTCATCTTGTCGCTGCGGGTTTGATGTGTCTTTCGGGTCATGATGCCAGAGTAGAGCCATTATCGCTTTGTATATCTAGGCATAAAGGAATGCCAGGCAAGAACCTAGGGGATTATAGAGCAAGTGTTCCCTTTCTGAGCCTAGTATATGTAGTTATGTATGTACACTAAACCCCCTGCAGGCAATCCGTGCACGCCTGGGGGCATGGTGCTCGATTCTGTCCCTATTTAGGAACATGGGTGAGTTATGCTGACAGTTTTGTGATTCCACATAGTTGCAGGACATAGTCATTCTAGATGTCCCCCCCCAGTCAGATGCAATTGTAAAAATAGCTATATAAACGGTCGTGGTCATCCAAGTGTTAACAAGTGGCCACATAGAGCCAGGGGCAACAGATTGTATCCTCCCGTAGCAGCAGTGCGCCAAGTTGTTGCTAGGGTCTCTCTTAATGACAGGCATGTGCGCTGAGTGCAAAGTAGCTAGGTCTCACTCAGAGAGGCAGAGAGGTCCTTGCAAGACCCTCCATTGGGGGAGGCTGCGTTTGGAACATAATCTGTGAATCTTAGATGTGCCATGGATGTCATTTGGACCACTCACATTGCTAACATTTACATCCTGGGGAGTGGGAGCGGAGCTGTACTGTAATTTGATGCACATGGGGTGGGTAATTCCACCACATCCAAGCTACATTCGGACAACCCACCCACAGTAAGCTTCTGTCTGTTCAATTGGGGTAACTTATCGTCCACACTTGGTTCAGTGTGATTCACTTGCACTGGTCACTCGAATTGATCTAAGGCAATCAACTTAATCTGACGGACAAGTCCAAAATGTGTCACTTTATAGTACGTGTTAAATTTTCAATTGCCTGTGCATCGTTTTATTCATATACACTGTTTAAAGTAAATTAAATATTTACTGAGTCCAATAGGGGCGAGTATTAGATGCTCGAGCAATAAGACATCTGCAGAAGTGAGTGCTGCTATGCTGCAAGGATAGGAAGGTTAAAGAGGACTGCCAGGTCCCCTTGAGTGTCTGCCACATGGCCACTTGCAGGTTTTATGGTGATTTCAAAGGGCATAGGAGGGGTTATGGCAAAGAAAGCCTGGACTGATGCACCTGCTGGGCATAGTGGTGGTTTCAACCTCATGGTCACAGGATCAATCCCTGTTGCGTCTATCAACCTTTCATCTTAGATAGTATGCAATTACTGTGAAATTTTAATCTGGATAAATGAGGAAGGGACTGACCGACTTGGTGAGGCACAAAAAGACAAGTCCCCAACGGTACTGGACTATGACACAACATTGGTTTAATACAGTTGTATCAATAATTCGGGTGAGGTGCAAACTTAATGGTCAGTTAACGGGAATGTCCCTGCATACCAGTGGGTTCCACTGGACGTGTCACTTATTGTTATGAGACTGCCTGTCCCATAGCTGGTCCAGATAGGTGGTTTAGGAGTGGTGCCCATAAAAGGGGGGCAGGGTCATCAAGGTGTGGGGTACACTTGTTCGAGGACGCTGGCTGACAGTGTAGTAATGCTACTTACATTTCCTCCCCGGCATCCCAGCAATACTTCCAACCTGGGTGCTGGGAAATCCACACCAGGGGGGGTGCACCGGTACGGCAACACAACATCCAGTCAAAGTCCGCAGGCAGACAGGGATTCGATCCTGTTCAGACTGTCCTACCATTCTTACCATCCACTTGTCTGCTTCCTGGGATACATTAACAGAAGTTTTGCAGGGGGCCACTCACGCCAGGGAGGGGACAACAGCAGGGTGACTCAGCAGCTATAGATCGCCTTCAGATGGTGATGGACTTGAAGGCAATGGAAAAATAAAGGGCAGGCAGTTTGTGCGTATGATTTACGCCAGGGTCTCACCAGCCAAAAGCATTTGCCCTGTCTGACACATTGGTATACCTCTAGCAAAAGATGGGTTATGGGCTACATACGCTAGACCCAACAGTCAGCCTGGGGGGTTGCGTTAGTTTGTCATGCCAAAATAGGTGCTGTTACTCCAAGAGTGTTGAAAAATATGAGTTTGGAGCACCAATGCTGACTTTTACCAGAGCACATTTGCAGTCATATTTAGAAGGTGCAGGTAAATTGCTCATATGTTACTCCGTGTCCTCAAACCCACAGCATTGACTAACTTTTCCGGCACTCTAGTAAACAAGGGGTAAAAGCATAAAAAGGCTACAATGTATTAAGAATACTTGGCATGTCCATTATTCAGGAAAATTCAAATTTGGAAGGAGCAGGTAAACTTCCACTGCTGGTGCAGTACACGATTATCAGTGCGAACCCCCAAAGTTTGGGAATAAGCAAGTACGTGGGTAAAACAAGGGCTTAGTCTTCAGGGGTGAGGTGCGTTGGAGCACCATGTGTGAATGTGTGCAGTACGACTTCTGAGCAAACTAAGTACAACGTTGCTAATGTCTAGTCAAACTCAGCAAAGTATTGCAGCCTGGAACTGAGGGTAGGTTACAGGTGGCTCCACTCAAGCAAAAAATCACCAGCCCTGCTAGCCTTAGTAGCTAGGCTGTATGTGGAAGGGTCATCTGACAAGGGTGCTGCTGTCCCGAAAATGGGGGAACAAGGGGTAAAAGCATAAAAAGGCTACAATGTAATAGGAATACTTGGCATGTCCATTATCCAGGAAAATTCAAATTCGGAAGGAGCAGGTAAACTTCCACTGCTGGTGCAGTACACGGTTATCAGTGTGAACCAACAAGGTATGGGAATAAGCAGGTACGGGTGTAAAACAAGGGCTTAGGCTTCAGGGCTGAGGTGCGCTGGAGCACCAGGTGTTAATATGTGTGCACCACGACTTCTGAGCAAACTAAGTGCAGTCTTGCGTAGCATCATGTGCTAATATGTGTACAGTGTGAATTCTGAGCAAACTAGGTGCAACCTTGCGTAGAGCCTATAAAATTGAGTGCAGGGTTGTGGGCAACTATTCGGGTAGGGGCTCCAGCATGGCGTCACAGCATCTGTCACAAGACTCCCCCTGTGTGCGCAGGGTTGTGGGCAACAATTCGGGTGGGGACCCCAGCATGGCGTCACAGCAGCTGTCACTAGACTCCCCCTGTCCCCCGCCCGATGACCCTCCCCAGGGGGTCCGTAATTCTTTTTGTGCCGCACATGGTCATCAGTGAACCTCCAAATGTGGACTTGCCAAGCAAGGGGGTAACCAAGGGCTTGGTCACCCCCCCCCATATGGAACTGCACATAACGGTACACAGTGAACACAGAGAGCATACCATGCAGAAGCCTGGTCAAGAGGAGAGCAGTAGTTTTCAATTCTATGGTAATATCTCTGGCCACCGTTGTACTCCCATACAACGGAGGCCAGCGGGTAGAGAGAAGGGTATTGTGCGGCCACAATTAATAACTGTTAACAATTATACTGAAGGCCTTGGAGGGAACTCCACCATGTTCACCAGCAGAGCCTTAGACCAGGGACTGGGCGGTAATGGGTAAACACATGACGCGACAACTCCTAACAAGAAGGCCCTTATTGGCGCAAAGGGCACCATAGGGATTTCTTCCTGAGAAATGGTTAAAGTAGAGAGCAGTTGCCGCAACCCCGGGGTGGCCAGTGAGCATGCCCTTGGGGCTAAATAAAGCTGTGGTTAAGACAGAGACAGAACTCCCCAAGTTAAGTGTAGGCCATCGAATTTGCCTACGGAAGAGTAAATAAGCCATGCGCAAGTCCACCAAGCATGAGGGCTTGGGTCAACTCTAATTCAAATCATCTGAAATCTGAAGGGCTTGGTGAATTAGGCATGGTCTTTAGTAGTACATCGCAAGTTTTCCCCGAGAGGGTCGGGAACCACCTGCAGAGGGAAATGTGAATTGTCCAGCCAGAAGGACTGGTAACCACGTCAGAGGTAAATGGGAATTGTCGGGTCTGGAGAGGCCGTTGACATTTCTCGCAGGAGGGTACACAGCGCCATGCGTAAAATTCACGGAACAGAGGGGTTTCTGGATTTATCGGACTCTGCTCTTGCACGCCGCGAACACAGGATGTTTTGATGTGGAGGGGTGTCCAATTGTCTATAATGGGCATGGACCTGTTTCTGTTGGACCTAGGTGATGCCCTAGAATCAGCAGGGTGCAAGTAAGAATGCCTGCCTTGGTGGAGGGCCCTGGGTATGACGGGGGCCACACCCAGAGCTGTGGTGGAGTTACAGGGCGATCCAGAGGCTGAATGGTACATAGGGGTACCTTCTTCAGGACCAGAAGAAGGGTGCAAATGCCAAATAGCCACAGGAAGTCCTCACGGCAGGACCCTGGAGGAACGAAAGCGCCCCGTTAGTCCTTCGGGCGGTTGTAAACCTGAGCAACCGGGGGCTTGCCTGTATACGCTCCGCCCCCTCAAGGGGCATGAGTAAATGGCTGGACTGGTGGTCCACAGGATGTAAGGGGTAATGCCCCAAAATGGTTTGCACCGATTGGTTATGCCACGGTGCAATTTGGCTCATCAGGTGGCCAGGCAGCATAGGGGCTGCCTGCCCTTGGATCGCCTTTAAGTTGACCCACCATGTTGGCATATTTCTTATGCAAAATAAACCTGCAGCAATGTTTTCTCCAACAACCAAAGTGTCTTGTGTACTCTTTATTATGGTATTGCTGTGTTTGCGGGTTGGGTGTGTTGCCGATATTGGCCCTATGAGGCTGCCCACGCAGGGGGCCCCCATAGGAGGGCGGCCACCTTAGTGCCACATTAGGCAAAAACCCGGCGGGCTAGTTTCTGGACCGCTAGGGTCCGGAACTTCCTGTCCTCATTTCCGGCGCCCGAGTGGGCAGGGGCCAGTTACATTTACCTCCCCCGCCCATCCGGCGATCCTTTCGCGCCGAGGTTCCACGCCGTCTCCCTCCCTACCGCTTACCCGGCGTGTCGGCTAGATGGGTGGCTAGGGTAGGAAGGCCATTAACTTGTTATTTTGTGTTGCAGGCGGAGTTACAGGGCGATCCAGAGGCTGAATGATACATAGGGGTACCCTCTTCAGGACCAGAAGAAGGGTGCAAATGCCAAATAGCCCCAGGAAGTCCTTACGGCAGGACCCTGGAGGAACAAAGGTACCCCATTAGTCCTTCGGGCGGTTGTAAACCTGAGCAACCGGGAGCTTGCCTGGATACGCTCCGCCCCCTCAAGGGGCGTGAGTAAATGAGCGGACTGGTGGTCCACAGGATGTAAGGGGTAATCCTCCAAAATGGTTTGCACCGATTGGTTATGCCACGGTGCAATTTGACTCATCAGGTGGGCAGGCAGCATAGGGGCTGCCTGCCCTTGGATCGCCCGTAAGTTGACCCACCATGTTGGCATATTTATTATGCAAAATAAACCTGCAGCAATGTTTTCTCCAACAACCAATGTGTCTTGTGTGTTCTTTATTATGGTATTGCTGTGTTTGCGGGTTGGGTGTGTTGCCGATATTGGCACTATGAGGCTGCCCACGCAGGGGGCCCCCATAGGAGGGCGGCCACCTTAGTGCCACATTAGGCACAAACCCGACGGGCTAGTGTCTGGACCGCTGGGGTCCGGAACTTCCTGTCCTCATTTCCAGCATGCCGAGTGGGCGGGGTCAAGGTACATTTACCTCCCCCGCCCATCCGGCGATCCTTTCACGCCGAGGTTCCACGCCGTCTCCCTCCCTACCGCTTACCCGGCGTGTCGGCTGGATGGGTGGCTACAGTAGGAAGGTCATTAACTTGTTATTTTGTGTTGAAGGCGGAGTTACAGGGCGATCCAGAGGCTGAATGATACATAGGGGTACTCTCTGCAGGACCAGAAGAAGGGTGCAAATGCCAAATAGCCCCAGGAAGTCCTTACGGCAGGACCCTGGAGGAACGACGGCGCCCAGTTAGTCCTTCGGGCGATTGTAAACCTGAGCAACTGGGGGCTTGCCTGGATACGCTCCGCCCCCTCAAGGGGCGTGAGTAAATGGGTGGACTGGTGGTCCACAGGATGTAAGGGGTAATCCCCCAAAATGGTTTGCACCGATTGGTTATGCCACGGTGCAATTTGGCTCATCAGGTGGGCAGGCAGCATAGGGGCTGCCTGCCCTTGGATCGCCCGTAAGTTGACCCACCATGTTGGCATATTTATTTTGCAAAATAAACCTGCAACAATGTTTTCTCCAACAACCAATGTGTCTTGTGTGTTCTTTATTATGGTATTGCTGTGTTTGCGGGTTGGGTGCGTTGCCGATATTGGCACTATGAGGCTGCCAGCGGCCCACGCAGGGGGCCCCCATAGGAGGGCGGCCAAATTAGGCACAAACCCGACGGGCTAGTTTCTGGACCGCTGAGGTCCGGAACTTCCTGTCCTGATTTCCGGCGCGCCGAGTGGGCAGGGGCCAGGTACATTTACCTCCCCCGCCCACCTGGCGATCCTTTCGTGCCGAGGTTCCATGCCGTCTCCCTCCCTACCGCTTACCCGGCGTGTCGGCTGGATGGGTGGCTAGGGTAGGAAGGACATTAACTTGTTATTTTGTGTGGCAAGCGGAGTTACAGGGCGATCCAGAGGCTGAATGGTAAATAGGGGTACCCTCTTCAGGACCAGAAGAAGGATGCAAATGCCAAATAGCCCCAGGAAGTCCCTACGCAGGACCCTGGAGGAAAGACGGTGCCCCGTTAGTCCTTCGGGCGGTTGTAAACCTGAGCAACCGGGGGCTTGCCTGGATACGCTCCGCCCCCTCAAGGGGCGTGAGTAAATGGGTGGACTGGTGGTCCACAGGATGTAAGGGGTAATCCTCAAAATGGTTTGCACCGATTGGTTATGCCACAGTGCAATTTGGCTCATCAGGTGGGCAGGCAGCATAGGGGCTGCCTGCCCTTGGATCGCCCGTAAGTTGACCCACCATGTTGGCATATTTCTTATGCAAAATAAACTTGCAACAATGTTTTCTCCAACAACCAATGTGTCTTGTGTGTTCTTTATTATGGTATTGCTGTGTTTGCGGGTTGGTTGTGTTGCCGATATTGGTACTAGGAGATTTATTTTTGTAACAGGCACCTTTTCCCGCTTGCCACTAAAATACCGCAAATTTTGGGGTTTAGAGCTGAAAATTTTGCTTTTTTGTGCTGCAAAATTTGCCCCGTGACCACAAAATCCAGGGAAGGGTCTGTTTAGTAAGTGCTTCCATTGGCGTGCATGAGGGAATACTTTGTATCTGACACAAACAGTCAAACACCACCCCGTAACATTAAGTTATTTACCTGCTCTGTGCATCCTAAACAGAAAACAATCATATTTTACTCTTTTTTCCCCGTTATTGACAGTCAGTAGGACTTTAATGTGCCAAACAGCATTTGTACATACAACGCAGGCAAACAGCATTTGTGTATTTGCATGTGTTAGAACATCAAATTTAGACGTATTGGCTTTGCCAGTCCTTATTTCCCAAACCAATCCGTTCAGCAGTGACCTAGCGGTCAATGGTGCAGCAGGTGCAGCGGCACTGGGGACCAATGGTTTGTGCGACCCATTGAACACTGTATTGCTGTATTTTACTTCCCATACAGCAGTGAGGGAGTCCATTTTCCTTACTTACATGTTCCTGCAGAAGACATAAAACCAGCTGAAAATGTTCTTACTCGTGGTAAATTGACGGGGAGATTATGTATCACTTCCGAAGACATGAGACGGCTGGTTCTAGTTAAAATGGCCGTTCCGACACCTTTAAAGCCATTCAGTTTGTGTGCCTGATTTCGAATCCCATTTTACAGTACGAGTCTATATATGAGTCCGTTTTCAACTATATCTGTTATTTTCATTTTTTATCATCACAGTTCACCTTCTGACCATCAGAGTAGGGACTAGGAGTGAGTTTTGCCTCTGCACCGGATTCCTTACATTCTGTTGGAGACATTATTAGCCAAGGTTAGATTTGGCGCTTCCGTGTTCTTGGACGCTGACCTTCTGACGCACTGTGCGCCTTGCTGCGTGATGGCATATGTAACCTTTGGTCATTCAATAATTCTCCACTGCGCATTATTCTCCCTTTCCCTCTTCCATTCATTTCCATCCGGCACTTCTCGCCTTTTTTCAACCAATGCTCTCTGGAGAGGTTCGCTGTTCTTATTTCCCAAAATGTTCCTAATTGCTTCTGCCTCCTCTGAGGTCGGGCAGTGAGTCCAACGAAGAAAAGCAATACCACAAATACATTTGAGAATAATAGAACCTGGGGGCATTCACTTCAACTTCAAAGATGAAGGATAATAATAGACGGCGGAAAATAGACCTTCCCTTACACATGCTGGCAGAATCCTGCTGCTCCTCGCGGGCGGAAGCGGAGCTCACTCTATGACCTTCTTAAGATTTTTCTATGAACCTGGTACGTACGTACATTAAGAAACTTCAAGCTTTTTCAGTAAGACGGAGATAGGTAGACAGATAGATAGACAGACAGACAGGCAGGCAAGCAGGCAGGCAGATAGACAGATAGAAAACAAAGCGATGTACATTCGGAGATGACAGATTTAAACATGTAAAGTGTGGGAGGCAGTTCTAACATAAGGGGCGGGTATTCTGCGAAATTAAATCCCCCATCTTTAATATCAGATGAGAATCTTGCAGGTAAAACAAATTAAAAATCACTTGTTTTAGGGAGGCTTTTGTTAGGACGAGTCTGCCCCAAATAAAAATTTGCCACTGGTCCATTGTTACGCAAGGGTACATCCGTGGCTGTATTAACAAATGTGTGCAGAGCCCCACTGTTTGCAAATGCTCCACGTCACTGAGGACCCCCAGTCCTGACCAGGCCATTAACAAAATACGCTCTTGCTGACAAGTATAACAGCGATGCACCCTCGGCTCCATTTATCCATGCAGGTAGCACCAGTGCTTAATTTGTAAAATAAGAAGTGCCGGTGCCCAAGGGCCTGCTCAGACGGCCACGGCTGTTAAGTGTCAGCGTGCCGAATATCAAGGCTACGTAGTCCTCAATCCACCTCAGGCCTCTTTATACCACTGCCAGACACTCCCTGCCCCTTGATCTCGCTCTTTCACGCTTCTGCTTTTGCCCAAGGTAACAGATTCTCTGTCTCTCTTCCTCCCTCGTTTCCCTTTGTTTGATTTTCCCTCTCTTGTTCTCAGGAAAAGTCTAATGAGGAAAAATAAGTGCTGGTCCCAAAAATGAGTGCCAGTGGCCCCCACCAGTAACCACTAACTCAAATTAAGCATGGGGTAGCACCATATAACTCTCTCGGTACAGTGAAACACTGCTCCCACCATTGTAGGTCTCTCCTTGGATGCCAGTGTGAATGGTGCCAACGTAGTGACATAACAGCACAGCTCTGGATCATAGTGGGTGTGTACGCAGGGTCACCCCTGCCTTCCAATGGACAGTGAGAGCGTGACTGTTATCCACTCTCCAGGCTATGGAGAGGCTAACTTTGATGGCAGATGGGTGCTGGTCTAGTTTACAAGCCCTTTTACCAGTACCCCTGTAAAAGGTATCTAATAAACCTCATCGAAAATATGCTGAGTTCCCCATATCTTGGATCCTGAAACTTCCCATGTGATTATGTGGCGTTTGGTTGGGATTTCATATGGTTTGTGTGGAGAGCTTATGTGGTGTGATTTGCATCCTCTTTAAGAGTACATTCAGGGCCAATGGACTTTTGCAGCAGTTGAGGACTAAGGGCCATGTGTACTGTTTACTGCTTGCAAAATATTGGTCTCATTTTTAGACCAGTATTTTAGCAACCAGTAAAGAGTTTTAAGAACTCACGCATGTACTAATAGGTCGATTCTGAATCATTGCGGGTAGCAATCCGGCCAACCTCATAAATATTCGTGAGATAGGTCACAAATTGTGACTCACTATGGTTGGAGGTGATCACAGTGATGATGGCCTGCTGGGGCAGCAGAACACCATGTCCGTGATTGCTTTTTAATAAAGCAAATTTCTTTTAATGCATCCTGTTTACCTTAAAGTTTACTTTATTGAAGAGTTCCTTCACAGTGCTTTGAAATATTAAAACTTATGTTTTACATCACTTATTTCATATAGAGCAACTCCTAGTCATTTAAAGCATGCTTCCTCATTAAAGCACATCTTCAAAACACTATCTTCACCTTCAGTGCAATTCACCCAGTTAAAACACCAGCCACCTTTAAAACAAGCCTTTTACTTCCCACAATCCACTTTTTTAAACACATTTTTCTTTATAGCATTGCTACTTCAGTGCACATGACCTCTTTATACCACATCTAACCTGTAAAGCACCCCTCCCTGGTGAACGATCTCTCTCTCTCTCTCTCTCTCTCTCTCTCTCTCTCTCGCAAAGCACCTCTGTCATCTAAAGAACCTTTCTGCTGTAAAACACCTACTTTGGTATAACACATCTGTCATGTATACCACATTTTTCCTATAAAGCACACCTCTTCTCTAAAGTACCCCTCTGCTCTAAAGTGCCTCACACCCCCTGAAGCACCCCTCTTCAGGGTAGGAATGGGACCAAAAATAGGCTTGGGCATTGTGAGAAGTTGGCCTGGTATATGCTGTCCACTAATTCAAGTGGGCACCTTGCACCAGTCCAAACAACTCTCATGGTGATTTAAGAGGTCAAAGATAACCTTAGAAAACTATCTAAGTGGTAGCTGTGGAGAGCAGCCTTCAGGCTTAGTCTTGAAGGAATGTTAAGCAGCTTGTTTTACCAGAATGCAACCTTATAGTATTGGTTAAATGAAAGGAGAACCACACAGTAGTTATAAAAATATGTATTTATTAATATAACACTATCTAGTATGACACAGTATCCCCTACACGGAGATAATCACAAAGCACACAATACTTAAGCACAGAAATGATAGTAAACAGCACTAATACACAGTGGGCCCCAGGGGGGACCAAACCATATACTAAAATAGTGGTATAAGGACCACGACTTGAGTCAAGACAGTGTCGAGGTTGTAGAATTGCTGGGACCCCAAGGAACTACCCAAGGTGAGTAAGTAGGGACCCCACGGAGGACGGGTGCAGTGTGGGAACACGACCGCGTGCTCCGTACAATTCTATGGGGAGGTCGCGGTTGAAGTTTTTGAGTTTAAGGACCCTTCCCAGTGGACTTCTAAGAAACCCCGTGGAAGTTAGGAGGTTGGAGAGCCACCCCACCCGTGGATACCGAAGTACCCGAGTTACCTATCCCAGGGGAGCCGGGTGCATAGGTCTCAAGTGGCGTCGGAAACTGCCGTCATACCCAATGGAGGACTTCGAAGAAGAGCAGCTGCTGGAAGGAAGAAAAGTGTCCGTTGGAATCCAAAGGTGGATTCTTGTCGAAGAGTACATGAAAGCAGAGGGGACAGAGTCTGGGTCACTAAGGAGTGACCAGGGGCTCGGTAGACGAATGGCCACCGATGTCGGGTGCTTCAGGTGAGTTGATGGAGTTCTTGACTGTGGAGCTACGGGGACCAGGAGACATCGAGGATGACCAGGAGCCGGTTACGAGCTGTCCCACAACGGATGTCGAGTACTGAGGGGTCGGTGTCTGGTGGGCGCACCAACAAGCCTTGGCAACAGCAAGTCACGCAGAAGGTCAAGAAGGGGTACGGTTCGGACCAGCAAGGTCCAGGATACTCACCACAGCAAGGGAAATCAGGGCAGGCCTGGAGCAACCAAGGTAGCCCAAGAAAAGCAAAGTTGACCCTCAAGTGGACCCACAGGCCAAAGGCACAGAAAGCACGAGAGGACCTCGAGCGATTTCACCAAACAGCAGCCCACGGAGCACTCGGTGTGAGGAGGCCGGAGTTCGGAGGGCAGAGTTCGGAGGTCAGAGATCTTCGTAGGAAATGGTGCCAGAGGTTGGGGCTACTCGGAGCCGAATGCACTTCTTCGGGAAACACCAACAAGCATATGCACTTGCAAATGTATGTGGTGCACAGGGGTTCGGGTATTGCAGCCCAACGAGGCATTCTGACCTCAAACTTGGTGAGAGGGCAGCTTGGACCTCGAGGGACATAGAAACCGACCTCCTGTGTTGCTGAAGCCTTAGGAGTCCGTAGGAGCTCAGGGTCAGCAGACCAGACAGCAGTGTTGCGGTGCCTGCGAATGCAGGGGAGTGACTCCTTCACTCCAAGGGAGATATCTTTGGTTGTCCATGATGCTCCATAGGTCCTGCACGGATCCTGTATGGTGCACGGGCACAAACGAGGCTTCAGACTGAGAGGGAGACGAAGTCGGGCCCAAACGAAGTCCAGAGTGTCCAGATGTTCGAAGTTCAGTGGTTTCTGGCTCAGAATCTTGTCCACGTCGAATCTAAGGTCCTACAGCCAGGTAAGCCCTTTTGTACCCACGGGAGAGGGTTGGACAGATTCAGGGGACCCTCCCAGGGGAGGGTCTGGACAGTGGGGAGGTTACTCCCATGTCCTTTGTTCAGTTTCATGCCAGAGCAGGAGCAAACGGCTCGCAGGACTGGTTTGAACTGAACTATGCACAGGGACACCAAATGTGCCCCTCATGCAGACTTTTGGTCGCTGGCAAGCGCACCCACCCAGCCCTAATACACTAAATCCTGTCTGGGAGGTGGTCACACCTCCCTGTGACAGGATGCCTATTGTTCTGTGTTCCCCTGCTTGAGCTTGGCTCAGCAGCAGGAGGACAGAGATGTGTCTCTGGTTGTCAGCAATCATTTTGTGCTGCCCGGGACTAGCAAACTGATACCGGGAACACCAGGGGCCCAACGAAGCTCGCTTCTGAAGGGTGGAATCATACCTCCCACACCGGTTACCAGTGTGGGGGTATGATTCCAACATGTTTGACACCAAACACGAGAGGGTTTGTTTCAGCCGTTTTAGAGATGGTCATCACGCGGTCGCATAATGCCACTCTATATGTCGTAAATGGCTGCTTCACTAACAACCCGGGTGAATGGACTCTATAGGCTGCTGGGGTGTTCTGCACATGCAGTGGCACCCTCTCACTTAGAACCAAGCACCCTGCCTTCAGGATTGTTAAGGCCTGCTATAGGGGTGACATAGGTTTTAAGTGTAGTGACCCTTAGATATAGTAAACCTATATCTCAAGTAAGTGGTGCATGCACCAACCTACACAGGCTGCAATGACAGGCCTGTAGTTCCATTTTGCATGGCCTCTCATGGGTGGCATAATACATGCTTCAGCCCATGGGAGGCCTCTGGGGTACCTATGCCCTGGGTACATGGGTACCATTTACTAGGGACTGACAAGGGTGCCCCAGTATCCAATCTGGAGTGTACCTAAGTACATAGCATATAACAGTTTAGGGAGAAAGCAGATAGACTGGGGTCCTGATTAGCAGGATCCCAGTCAGACCAGTCAAAAACAGTATCACATTTAGCAAAAAGTGGGGGTAACCATAAGAAGCAGATCCTACATTCCTACACAAACCCAACCCAAACGTAAGAAGATGAGACTAGCCTTGCCCAGTTGAGTCTTCATTTTCTAAGTGGAAATATCTGGAGAGTCCATCTGCATGGTTACTCCCAGGTCTATGTTCCACTGTATAGTCCGTCCCCTGTAGGGAAATGGACTACCTCAAAAGTTTTGGGGTTTTCACCCTTCATCTGTTTTAGCCATAGGAGGGGCTTATGGTCTGTCTGAACAATGAAGTGAGTGCCAAACAGGTATGGCCTCAACTTCTTCAGGGCACAGACCACAGCAAAGGCTTCCCTCTCTATAGCTGACCAACGTTTCTCTCTGGGGGTCAACCTTCTGCTGATAAAACCTACTGGTTGATCCTGACCCTCTGCATTAAGTTGTGATAACACAGCCCCTACCCCCAACTCAGATGCATCTGTTTGGACAATAAATTGCTTGGAGTAGTCAGGACTCTGCAGAAAGGGAGCAGTGCACATGGCCTGCTTGAGATCATCAAATGCCTTCTGACAGCTAACTGTCCACTGAACCTTCTTGGGCATTCTTTTTGATGTAAGATCATTCAAGGGAGTTACTATGGACCCATATCCCTTTACAAATCTTCTGTAGTATCCAGTCAGGCCCAAGAAAGCTCTGCCCTGAGTCTGGGTAGTTGGAGCAACCAAGTCCATTATGGTCTGGATTTTGCTCTGTAATGGTTGAACCTGACCTCCACCCACAAGGTGGTCCAGGTACATAACCTTGTTCTGCCCTATCTGGCACTTAGTAGCCTTGATAGTAAGGCCTGCTTTCTGCAGAGCCTCCAAAACATTCTTCAGGTGGACCAGGTGATCCTCCCAGGTGGAGCTAAAGACAGCTATATCATAAAGATATTCTGCACTATAGGCTTCCAGGCCTGTAAGGACTTTATTCACCAGCCTGAAGAAATGTGGCAGGTGCATTCTTCAAACCAAAGGGCATTACAATAAATTGATAATGCCCACTAGTGGTTGAAAATGCTTTTTTTGGTTTAGCATCCTCAGCTAGTCTGTTTTGCCAATAGCCAGCAGTGAGGTCAAATGTGCTCAAGAACTTGGCTCAGGCCAAAGTATCAATAAGCTCATCTGCCCTAGGAATTGGATGAGCATCAGTTCTAGTGACTGCATTAAGTCCCCTGTTGTCAACACAAAACCTCATCTCTCTTTTACCACCCTGGGTGTGAGGTTTTGGTACCAAGACAACTGGGCTAGCCCAAGGGCTATCTGAGGGCTCAATAACTCCCAACTCTAGCATCTTTTGGACCTCAGTCCTGATGCAATCTCTGACATGGTCAGGCTGCCTGTAAATCTTATTTTTAACAGGTAGACTCTCACCTGTGTCCACTTCATGGGTACACCAGGTGGTTTGACTAGGAGTCAGAGAGAACATGTGTCTGTATTCATTGAGGACCTTCCTGCAATCAATCTGCTGTTGGTCAGTGAGGCTGCCTGCCAAGGCTACACCATCAACTGACCCATCATCAGGGTTCTGGGAGAGGAGATCAGGGAGAGCGTCACTCTCTTCCTCCTGTCCCTCATCAGTTGCCATGAGCAAGCCCATGTCAGCCCTGTCCACAAAAGGTTTGAGCCTGTTCACATGGAGCACCCTGTGGGGGCTCCTAGGAGTGCCAAGGTCCACCAAGTAGGTGACCTCACCTTTCTGCTTAATGATAGCATGGGGTCCACTCCACTTGTCTTGGAAAGTTGCTGGAGCCACAGGCTCCAACATCCATACCTTCTGCCCTGGCTGATAAACAGTCAGAACAGCCTTTTGGTCATGCCAAGCTTTCTGTAATTCTTGACTTGCCTCAAGGTTTTTGCTAGCCTTCTTCATGTACTCAGCCATCCTGGAGCGGAGACCAAATACATAGTCCACAATGTCTTGTTTAGGAGGTTTGAGAGGTAACCTCCATCCCTCCTTCACCAAACACAGGGGACACCTAACTGGATGCACAAACAGAAGTTCAAAAGGGCTGTAGCCAAACCCTTCTGTGGGACCTCTCTGTAGGCAAAGAGAAGGCAGGGCAAAGGGACATCCCATTTTCACCTAAGCTTTTCTGAGAGGCCCATGATCATGCCCTTGAGGGTTTTGTTGAACCTTTCAACTAACCGATTGCATTGTGGATGATAGGGTGTGGTGAACTTCTGGTTCACTCCACACTCCTTCCGCATTGCAGTGATATAACTTGACATGAAGTTGGTACCTCTGTCAGTTAAGACCTCCTTAGGGAAAAAGATTCCCAGGAGGGCCCTGGCCACCACAGGGGCTGTGTTGGTTCTAAGGGGTATTGCTTCTGGATACCTAGTGCCATGGTCCACCACCTCTAGTATGTAACTGTGTCCAGACGCTGTTGGAAGGTTCATGGGACCAATGATATCAATCTCAACCCTTTCAAAGGGATCCCCCACCACAGGTAGTGATATGAGGGGGGCCTTTGTGTTACCACCTGACTTACCACTGGCTTGACAGGTGGTACAGGAGCGACAAAACTCCTTGGTGTCCTCAGACATGTGAGGCCAGTGAAAGTGAGGGACAAACCTGTCCCAAGTCTTGCTTTGGGCTAGGTGTCCTGCTAAGGGAATATCATGTGCCAAGGTGAGTAGGAAGCCCCTAAACTTCAGAGGTATGACCAATCTCCTGGTGGCACCAGGCTTGGGGTCTCTACCCTCTGAGTAAAGGAGTCCCTCATCCCAATAGATCCTGTGGGATCCACTGACACTCCCAGCAGCCTCAGTAGCAGGTTTGCTGCTCCAAACTCAGTTCTGCCCTGCAAGGGGCCCCTGTCCCCAAGAACTCAACCTGATCAGGTTCAAGTTCATCTGAGACAGTTCCTTCACAGGGACTAAGATCATCTCCCTCAAGAGACTGATCCTCACTCTGAGTCTGGGGGGGAAGACACAGCCTTACCCCTCCTACTCCTTCTCTTGGAAGGCCCTTGGTCCATTGTTCCAGGATCCAGGGCCAGTTCAGTGTTTGTCAGTTTGGCCTGTGACCTGGTCACAGAAAACACATCTGCAGAGATGCCCAGCATTGCTGCATGAGTCCTAAGTTCTACTTCAGCCCAGGCTGAAGTCTCCAAATCATTGCCCAACAAACATTCTACTGGTAGGTCTGAGCTAACCACAACTTTTTTGGGGCCAGTTACCCCTCCCCAGCTGAAATTAACAACTGCCAAGGAATGGTCAGTCCTTACATTTTTAGCATTGGTCACTTGGTACATTTCTCCAAGTATGGTTTGGTCAGGGGCCACAAGATCCTCTGTCACCATAGTGACACTTGCACCTGTGTCCCTGTATGCCATGGCCTCCTTACCATTTATCAAAGGCTGCTGTCTGTATTTGCCCAGATTACTGGGACTGATAAATAGGGTGGCAATATTCATGCCACCATCACAGACCAGCACAGCCTGAGCTGGAGTCCTGACTAGGCCAGAACCCATCTCAGAGCCCAAGGTTAACCCTACTAATCCCTTGTTCCCTGTAGCATCACTTGTACTTGTGCTAGGGGGCGCAGTTGCCTGAGGGGCAGTGGTGGTAGGAGGATTTTCCTTGGCTTTTAGACAATCAGCATCTTTTGTCCAATGGGTTTTCACTTTACAAA
This sequence comes from Calotriton arnoldi, assembly GCA_963921515.1. Lineage (NCBI taxonomy): Eukaryota > Metazoa > Chordata > Amphibia > Caudata > Salamandridae > Calotriton > Calotriton arnoldi. The sequence goes on along the minus strand of CAWUFW010013814.1, from coordinate 20,018 downwards.
CATAACACCAAGGTTTCTTTTTGCCTTTACCTTTGTTGGATTGTGACTCCCCCCCCAGACGCAGGTTTTTGGGGCCCTGATGAAGAGTGTTTTTGATCTTTACCCGTGTCCCCACCCTTATCTGGAGTTTTAGAATCTTGCTTCTTCTGGTCACCACCAGAGTTTTGGGTTTTCTGCTTCACCCACTTATCTGTCTTCTTTCCCAATTCTTGGGGAGAAGTCAGATCAGAGTCTACCAGGTACTGATGCAATAACTGATTTTGGCAATTATTAAGGACCTGCTCCCTCATAATCAAATTATACAATCCACAAAAACAACCCGGGAGAATGAACTCCATAGGCTGCAGGGGTGTTCTGCTCATGCAGTGGCACCCTCTCACTTAGAACCAAGCACCATGCCTTCAGGATTGTTAAGGCCTGCTATAGGGGTGACATAGGTTTTAAGTGTAGTGACCCTTAGATATAGTAAACCTATAGCTCAAGTAAGTGGTGCATGCACCAACTTACACAGGCTGCAATGGCAGGCCTGTAGTTCCATTTTGCATTACCTCTCATGGTGGCATAATACATGCTTCAGCCCATGGGAGGCCTCTGGGGTACCTATGCCCTGGGTACATGGGTACCATATACTAGGGACTGACAAGGGTGCCCCAGTATCCAATCTGGAGTGTACCTAAGTACATAGCATAACAGTTTAGGGAAAAGCAGATAGACTGGGGTCCTGATTAGCAGGATCCCAGTCAGACTAGTCAAAACAGTATCACATTTAGCAAAAAAGTGGGGGTAACCATAAGAAGCAGATCCTACTTTCATACAGGCACCAATAAAAGTGGCCCCCATTAGTGAATCAGATAGGTAAAAAAGTAACTCATGTTTGGAAATAAGGGCAGTTTTGAACTTGCAGAGACATGATATATAAGTGTTTTGGAAGGCATGGGAGACTGCATGCATCTGCATTTGTCAAAGGCAGAAACCTGCCCACCAGACCATAAAACAGCCCACAAACAGCAAACAAACCAAGCCTACACACTGACCTGTCAGACCTGCCCATCTGGCACTGCTAGACTGCCTTATAGGCCAATCCATGCCCCTCCTCTGTAAAGCACCCCTCTCTAAAGCATCTATCGCCTCTAAATGATCCCTCTAGTACAGCTTCTCCTCTAGTGCATCTCACTCCTGTAACGCACTCTAATACTGTGACAGTGCATGAGTTCTCCACCCAGAACAGCTTTAAAACATCAGTTGTATAGATTTAGAAGCCCAAGAATGAAACTAAGGCAGTCTCCCTGGCATGCTCCAAGTGTGTAGCAGTAATTGAGGCCATACAGGATTAAACCACTGAGGTTCCAGGCCACAGATGCCTACCAGCTGCCAGTGTTTTGTACAGGGCCGGCTTTAGCGCTGGTGACACCTGGTGCGACAATCATTTTTGGCACCCCCAAATCCCATGACCGCCTCCTCGCATTGTCTCACTACTACTGGGAAAAAAATGCCCCTCATCTCTCCAATCATAAGTTATTGCTAAACATAGCACCCTCCCTGAGGTCAGCGCCCCCTCCACAGGTCAGCGCCCAGTGCGGCCGCACTGGTCGTACTGTCCTAAAGCCGGCCCTGGTTTTGTAGACTTGACACCCTTTCTTACATGGCCCTTTATTTACCTAGGTTCCAGTTCAAGGCAGTGGCCATTCTCTCACTGAGCAACAGCTGTGGGCGCACTGAGAAGGCACAAAGTAGACTGGTGCACGGCTGCTTCCACGTTAACCCTTGTATGACTTTCTCTGGCTGGGCTGCACAGAGACACTGAAAGTACAGCCTTTCGTTCGGGTGAGCCTTCCATCATTAAACTCAGTTACATGACCCCTGGAAGACAGCAGCACACGCCCTTCAGAGTCTTCTTAGGTTGTTGCAATTTTGTAACTAATGCACCTGTGCCGCGCGAAGAACCGAGCAGCAGCAGATTTGGAAAGGGACTTGGAAGCAAATGTTCTCATGCTATCTGTGTGCATGACTTTACAAGCTAAATGTTTAGCAGCCCAACAAATGCTGATTTCGTATTTTGATTATAGCTATGATAAAAGCACAAATTAAAAGCATGCTTATTGCATTTCCCTACCTAGTGTTTTTCTGCTAGTGCTCATGTTGTTTCTTCTCCTCCAACAGGGCTCAGAAACAGTGTCAAAGAAATGCTTTAATGAGCACAAGCGGAGCTGTTTTCATAAAATACATTTCAGAGCAGACTTCCCCCACCCTACATCCCCATGGGCTTCCCACCCCTTCTAAGGAGAAAGACAAAATATGCACACTGCCTTTTGACTTGAGCAGCAAAGGTGTATTGTTCCTGGGGACTTGCATTTGTGCAATAATTTCCTGGTGCTAACATGAACAGGACTGCAAGACCTGTTTTTATTTTATATGTAATGCGCTGTTCCTCGTTCCTCTGAGGCTAGGGGTTGCAAGGGCCGTCACAGGGATAGCATGGAGCAAGCCAGGGGTCACAGCTGCGATCCCTGGGGACCCCTAAATGACGTTCATGGTTATCTTGCAGCAGTTAAAAACATACATAATGTACCCGGGAAGTGGCTACATAACATATGTGCCACTTCAGGAACGAAAGAGCCTAATGGGGTCTGTCAGAAATAGGGGTGGGGTAGTTAAATAGGGTCTTATGAGGGAGCGGGTAGAAAGGAAAAAAGGATTTCGGGATAAATGGTTTGAAAGTTTATGATAGTAAATGAAGCACAACATGAAATTTCCAACAGCCTTGCTTTTCCTATCTGCAGTCTAAGTTTACAAATGGTCTTTGCTCTATTTACCATTATAGAACAGTCAGCCCAACCTCATCCATGTGATATGACTCTCCTTTTTTGATACAACTTCCCTGTATTCATTTTTAAGTGAGGCTTGGCACTGCAGCTGACTGAAAGACACATTTTTATCAAGGGCCTTATTACGATGGACTGCTGAACCCGTGGTGGCGGTCCGACCACCACCACACTGTGGGCCCGCCCGCTCGCAGTATTTTGAGTGTGGAGGTCGGACGGCCTTGAGACTGCCGGGACTGCCGGGATCAAGGATCCCAATGGGCTGGCGGTCTTTCACTGGCAGAAATATGCTGGCAGTGCTGCAGCTGGCACCGCCGAGCATATTGAGTTGCCATTTTTGAACCCACCATGAAAAATGTGGCGGAATGGCAATATGCCAGAATTGGGCCTGGGGTGCATGTGAGGGGGCACATGTAGTGCCCCCCTGTATTTGCACCCCCATTTCCTGCACGGTGAGGCATGTATGCCACACTGTGCAGGAAGGTGCAGTTGATGCCCTGGTAGTGACAGTCTGCATGTGAGGCTCTTCTATGAGCCTCACAGACCACTGCTGTCAGACCACCGCAAGACCAACCCGACAGACCAGGATTGAAGTCCTAATCTGGCGAGCGGCAGCACCACGGCTTTGGCGGTCCTACAGCAGACGGCACATTGCACCGTCCACTGTAGGACTGCCAAAGTCATACTAAGGCCCATAGGCTTTAAAATATAGATAACAGTGACTTTAGATTCACCTAGAAGAGTATTACCTCTCAGTAAATGCTATTGGCTATTTGGGGTGTAATTTCACCTTGTAGACTTCTATTGTGCACCTGGAAAGCGTAATTAATCATCATGCTGTTTGTCACATTCAGTCTATGTTTCTGATATGCATTCTTTTCATAAAGCAATGCTTTTGTGCTACTTTTTCATTGCTCTGGAAAGCAATGAAGCAGGCTTTAATATGATATAAATAGCATGTGCGCATGTAATGCATGTAAATACCATTAATGCAATACCTGTTAGCAGGAATGGTGCTGTTCAGCCACCTCCTGCTTGTAGCTTCTTGCTCCAGTGCACTCTGTGCACATGGGCATTCATAAAAGTAAGCAGCCTAATGGCATCTGAGATTTAGAGCCCAATTTAGAGTTTAACAGACAGGTTACTTATAAGTTGCTCCTAGGGTAGGCTCTAAATGGCTATATGAATGTGGGAATGGTATTTAAAAAGTAGAACGCATATATTTAATGTTTTACATGTCCTGCCAGTGAAATATCTCTAAAGTCGTTTTTCAGTGTGGCAAGGCTGGCTTTCCTATCGAAAAGCATTGGGTTACATTATAACTCCTTTAGTGCATAACTTCAGTTTGAGACTGGCTAGAAAAATGAATCAAGGAGTCAATGGACTAGGAGTTTAAAATCCAACCTAATGGCCAAGTCACAGTTTAAATGACTATTTTGGAAATGCAGCTTGTGTCTTTCTTCCAGTGTCCAGAGTCACCTGACTGTTAATGGCTCTCTTGTGGTGTGATGGGTATATCTTCCAGACAGTGGACAAAGGACCTGGGTGTGGAGGGGATTCCAGATAGGATGGCTGGGGAAGAGATGTGCCGTTCCCTGACTGCACTTCAAAGGGTAGCCTGGTGCTATACCCAGCCCTTCCTGACTTCAGAAGAAGCCTACCCTGTCACTGGCAGATGCAACTCACACCTGGGAGTCTCTGTCCATTGATTCACTAGCCAGGCTATGGCCATACCCAGGGTAAAGGGAGGAACTAACCATAACCATTTTCAGAGTTACACAAAGAGGAGTCCCCACTGACAGACTGGCACTGGGTATACATGTGGCATGCCCAGAATCTGAAAAGAGAACCCTCCTGGGCCTGTGAAGACTCAGAGGAAGTCTGAAGCCCAACAGAAGACTGAACCTGTTTGCCTTGAACCTAGGGCTCCTGAAGTGACACCAAATGTCAGCTGGCTGGGGGGCGTGGCCAAGCCGGCGACCAAATGGCCGCTCAGCTTTGAAGCTCCGTCCGGCTGCCCAGCTAAATGGCGTGTTCCTATGTTCAACGCCGCCGTCGCGGGTCACACGCGATGTGACTAATGCCTGAACCTGCCCTGAACCCACCGATGCTGAAACGGGGCCGCAACGTGCCCGATAAAGACCACAGTGGCAGATAGTAGACCTGCGTCGCGGGCCTTGCATCGCTTGCCCGGCCCCCGGATCGAGCTTCCAGCGCGATGGGTCGTCCTCGCCCGAAGTGAAAACCAACGCTGGAATCCGGTGAGTGCCGCTGCGCCTCCCCATCGCTCCGTGCACCCGCGGCCCCAACGCAACACCGCTGATGGCAGTGCAGACTGATGGCCCTCAGGCGGGTCACACTGCGGATTCCAGATCGGGGCCTGCGGGGGGAGGGGTACGCACTTCGCGGCTGCCGGCCCTGCTGCCTTCTCGGCCCTCACAGAATCGGACTCTTTCTTGCTGCTCCCGCACAGGGAGGGGAGGCATAACGCTGCACGAGGCACTGAGGGACGATCACTGGCTGCACTGCCCTGGCTCCCACCTCGGTCATTCTCCCAATTCGCCGAAGCCCTGTGCCTGCACAGCCCGCGCAACTGCGCAGAGGAGACACTGTACCGGAGGCGGACCAGGCATTACAGACCTGGCGTCACGGTCTGCCCTGCTCCCGGGCACGGCTCACTGTGGGAGGATTAGCGTCAAGTCTTCAACCGCCGCCCCTGCTGCCTACACGACCTTTACCTCCCCCGTTGCATGTTACCATCAACCTATACAAGCAACACGCCGCGTACCGATACCCTGAATGGGCAATCACCACCCACACCATTATTCTATATGTGGGCAATGGAGGTAGAGCCTTCCCCAACACTCTCAGCATGTGACGCTTACACAGCCTGATCCAAATCCGGTAGGCTTGCTGCGGCCGCTTGCGGAGCTGCGTGACGCTGGGAAAGGGACTGTCCACCCTGATCACCCCCGCTAAAGACTGGCTGATTAAGACTGCCTCACTCCGCGCGGCATGGGCCGCAAAGACCCCAAGCAGCGAACGCTTCCCTTTGAGAAGGTTACGGACACTCACCCACCTCAAGGTTCAAACATGGTGGAGTCGATGCAAGGCCTGGGCCACGGAGATGGATCCTTGGACCCCACTCAATCCCTACTTCAGGAGATGCGGGCTGGTTTTAAAGCACTAGACAGCCGCTTCGATTCTCTTGATAAATCCCTTGCCAGCCTTGGTGCCAAAGTTCAAATACATGACAGGCGACTGGATGTGGCGGAGGCACGCATTTCCGACATCGAGGATGGAACTGCACAATCCGTCAAACGCCTCGAACGTCTTGAACACATTCTGAAGGAGATAGCTGTCAAAAATGAGGACTTGGAGGCATGCAGCCGCCGGAATAACGTACGTATCATTGGAGTTCCCGAGTCGACTTCCACCGGCCGCATGGATCTGTTTGTTGAAACTCTGTTGCTGGAATTATTTGGGAAAGAGGCTTTCACTCTGGGCTTTGTGATAGAGAGGGCGCACAGATCACTGGGTCCTCGCCCCAACCCAGGTCTACCTCCTAGACCCATTGTAGCGCGTATCATGAACTTCAGAGACAGAGATACCATTCTTCGACTGGCAAGGGAAAGAGGTGATGTGGACTGGCAAGGCTCCAAACTGTCTTTTTATCCAGATTTCACCGCCATGGTACAGGAGGCGAGGCGGAAATTCAACGGCGTCAAAGCTACTCTGAGGAACTTGGGGCTACGCTATGGTATGTTGTACCCGGCTAGGTTGAGGGTGGATGTGGATGGAAGGGCCCGCGTCTTCGATAACTCGACGGAGGCGCAGGAATTTTGTCGAACCTACAAACAAAAGAAAAATCACTCGGCCGGAGTGGGGTCCGGCTCCTCTCCTCTGAGCAGTGGCTCTGATGCGAGCGCAGAACTGTTTTCCAGTGCTGGCACGGGATGAATGGGACACTCCTAATTTCAGGCATTAATGGTTAAATTTGCAGGAACACACTAGTGATTATACATTGATATTGCAGTTAGCTGGAGGCAAGCCGGGGCGTTGCTGCCCCCCAAGGTGTATCCTTTGTGCATGGTTTTGTTCGCTTTGGGGTACTGTTTTTTTGGAACAACAACTCACTGTAAAACAAGTTGGTACTTCACGCACACTCTCATTTGGGATGTGGCCCTGCTCCCGGACGGGGTATGGCTGGGTGGGGGGTGGGGGGTGGTTACTCTTTTTCATCAGTCAATGTTTCTTAGTACATCTAAATCATTCTGGGTCGAGCATTACTGATCACAGTAGATTGTCTGTTTTATTAGCATTGTTACGTCAACCAGATGGCCAAGTTTGGTAATGTCGAGGGTCCATCGTCCCTTACCCTTCTCTCACGGAATGTTAGAGGCTTGAATAATACTCGAAAGCGTAGACAGGTCACCCATTATCTACTGAGACACAAAGTAGACATTGCAAATTTGCAGGAGACGCATCTCCCCAAGTCAGACAGGGCTCAGTTCGCGGCTAGCTGGGGCCCGCATAGATACTTCGCAAACTACAGCAACTACACCAGAGGGACAGCCATCTTAATACACAACAGGGTCCCGTTCTGCCACAGCTCCACTCTCCAAGACTTCGGGGGAAGATACCTGGCAGTGTCAGGATCTCTCTTCGGTAGGAAAGTCACACTAGTATGCATATACGCCCCTAACACGGATAATCCAGAATTTTTTCACACTGTGTCGCTGCAACTGGGTAAACTAGATCCGCTGACTCTGCTGATGGGCGGTGACTTCAACCTTCTACCTAACCCTGCCGCAGACAGCACCTCGGGGGCACACGACTCTAAACCTCGGGCTCGCCGGGCTCTCCAGGAGCTCTGTGACCGGTATACCCTGCTAGACGTTTGGCGTAAACACAATCCCGCCACTACAGAATATACCCACTATTCAGGCCAACACAACACGTGGACGAGGATCGACTTTTGGCTTATCTCACAAGACATTTTTGGCTGGTGCTCTTTGGTCGAGACGCTCCCTAGGACCTATTCAGATCACTCTCCAGTCAAATTGCTTTTACGGATCCCCCGCCCGGAGGGCTTCGAGCGACAATGGCGGTTTCCCAACCGTGCCTTACAAGATGACGTTTTCAGGGAAGAAATACACGAGGCTATTGAGGACTATTTTGAGATAAACACAGGCTCGGTAGACTCATGGGCTGTACTATGGGAGGGATTTAAGGCGGTTCTTAGAGGCACATGTATTGCTAAACACGCCGGAGTATTAAAGGACTTACGCAACACGCTAACACGGCTCGAGCGAGACCTAAAAGCATTGGATGAGGCAGCCGCACATCAGGCACCGTCCACATATGAAAAGAGGCGATTGGTCTTACTAGAGGAGTATAGGGACACAGCAGACAGGGAAATTCTATTCTTAGGGAAATACCTGACAGCCTGGCTCTATGGAGAGGGCGAACGTCCGGGAAGGGTCCTGGCTCAAATATTGAAACCACCCTATCACAAAACTTACATTACTGAATTACAGACATCTGACTCACACACTCACACATCCACCAAAGATATTCAGAGTAGCTTTCTGGAGTTTTTCTCCAAGCTATACTCATCTACCCTAGGGGACGATTACAGGGCACAGGAGAGCTATCTCGACGGAATTGCATTAGTATATTTGGAAAAACACATGCAGGACTTTTTAGCTGAACCCATCTCTGTCGCAGATGTTCTACTCGCCATAGACACCATTCAGGGCTCATCGGCGCCTGGGTTAGACGGATTCACGGGGGTGTTTTATAAAACATACAAAGACATCCTGGCTCCTAAACTTATTGAAGTCTATGCGGAAGCTTTAGAAAAACAGATTCTACCTCCCACCCTACGCGAAGCAGTCATAATCCTTCTTCCCAAACCAGGCAAAGACCCTCAGAAATGTGGCTCATATCGCCCGCTGTCACTCCTAAACCTGGATTACAAAATATTGGCAAAGGTCATCTCAAATAGACTGTCCCAACTAATGGAATTTATAATCTCCCCGGCGCAATCCGGCTTTGTGCCCCATCGCTCCACCTCCCTCAATCTCCGTACGTTGTTCTCGGTCATTCATAGAATTGACCCTGACACTCCCGCAGCTGCCGTCCTACTGGACATGGAAAAAGCATTTGACTCATTGGAATGGCCCTTCTTTCTCTCCATCATGCGTCGCATGGGCATGCCCATGGGCTTCATCTCCACGACAACCCTCCTGTATACTCAACCGTCTGCGCTTAAATGGCACCCTATCAACTCCATTAGAACTTACACGCGGCACTAGACAGGGCTGTCCTCTATCCCCTCTACTGTTTATTTTGGCCATGGACCCCCTCATAAGTCACTTCCAGGAGAGACACCTGCACAGGGGGCTGCAATTCAACACTGGCCCTCTACTGGTGTCATTGTATGCTGATGACACGATACTCTACGTTAGACACCCAAAAGATAACTTACAGAAACTGATTAGAGAAATTATTAGGTTTGGCCGTTTTTCCGGGCTGGGCATAAACTGGCACAAATCAGTCATATTTCCATTAACGAGCAGTACAAAACAATGGGACCTGGAGTTCCCTCTAGAATGGTGCACTGACTCAGTGAAATACTTAGGTATTCACATACACCTAGACACAGCCCAAATAATGAGCCTCAATTACGGGCGGGCAGTGGACACACTAACCACTCAAATAGAGAAATGGTTGAAACTCCCCTTGTCATTAGCTGGACGTGTGGCCATAATAAAGATGGTGGTCCTCCCCAAATTTTTATATTTTTTCAATAACATACCAATCCCGCTCACCAGTCATTTTTTTAGCACACTTAATTCCCTCCTGAGCCGCCTGGTATGGGGCGGCGGGCAAGCACGGGTCCGATAGGTGGTCCTTACGCTGCCATATGAAAGAGGCGGTTATAGTGTTCCTGATTTTCAGCTTTATTATTTGGTAGCACAAAGCAGTTACGCCTACGCCTGGTATCACCCTGATGCCCGGATTCCCTACCTGAAGCCTGAAGCGGACTTGGTGCTGCCTGAGCGCCTCTCAACGATCCTCCCTACGGGTTTCCCAAGAGACCCCCTAGACATTCAAACAGTCTCCACCACGAGCTGGGCATGGCATAAATTATGCCGGATTACAGGTACCGAGAGACTCTATTCATCCGCCCTACCAGCCGCGAACCCACGTTTAATCCCCATAACAGGTGAAAAGCTGGTGCAGCGCACCCTGACGCAATTTGAACTAGTGAAAATGGGGGACTTGTATCCAGACGGACACGTTTTCTCCCCCACGGAAGATGCACGCTTTAATCCTAGTAGCATCATGGACAAATTTGTTCTGGGCTGCATACGCTCCGCTTTACGATCCACTTTCCCGTCGTTCCCACTCGAACCATCCTCATTTCTCCCTCGAACGCTAGTCATAGACAACGCAGACAGCACACACCTGATCTCCGAGCTTTACAAGGCATGCGCCTTACTGAAGCCTGCACGGGACGACAAAGTTCGTAGGGCATGGGAAAAAGACCTGGGAACCACAATAACCGATGAACAATGGGCTTACTGCTGTTCAGTTATGCAAGATGTCTCCCTGAACAGCAGACACAAGCTGCTACATTTTAAATTCCTGCGTCGTATTTACTTCACGCCTGCCCTAGCTCACAAAATAGACCCAGCCAGGCCACATGACTGCCACAAATGCTCCGCACCATACGCAGACTTTGCTCACCTATCCTGGACATGCCCCAACCTACAAAATTATTGGGAACAGGTCCACCACACGTTGGGTCAGATATTACGCATCCCCCTGACCCCAATCCCGGAAATTGCCTTATTAGGATACACACTTACCTTTCCCCAAGAAAACCCGTAGGTTTGCGTCACTGGGTCTTCTATTAGCGAAGAGAGAAGTGGCCCTACACTGGGGGCGGAAATCTGCCCCAAATGTTCAGGGCTGGCTACACAGTCTTGCCTATTGTAATGTGAACAGTGAGCTCTATGCAAGTTTAATGCCCAGTACATCTCGCCCCAACGATATCTGGGGTCCCTACAAGTCATACGTTGGGGAACTTCGACTGGCATCCGAAACCCAACTAGAGCATAGCATGACTTCGGAGGGGGTGGGGTGATCCTGCATCCAAATCTGTCAGACATCTTGTGTATAAAAGTCAGTAAATTTCATTGTGATGCATGTTAATTCCTGGAAAGTGGGAAGTAGTGGTTGATGGTCGTTGCAGGTATACATGTGGGGGAGGTGGTTTCAGTGGGACCCTTACAGGAAGCACAGTTATTATTGCAATTGATCCTATTATTTGGTGACTGGTTGCATATACTTGTGTAAAGATTCAGGCGCTATCTTTGAATGATGTAACAATCTATGACCACAGGATGATGTACGACCATATATATGCGATTCCTTTGTATGAAGAAAATGGAAAATAAAGTTATTAAAAAAAAATTAAAAAAATGTCAGCTGGCTGACCTCCTGCATGAAATACAAGGATACAACAAGTTCCAGAGGCCTTTCCTGCTTCCCATCTGACCAAATGTAACTGGACCTCACCTGATCCCTTATGCTTGCCTCTGTGTGAGTGAGACCTGACTCCCAAGGGCTGACCTCAATGTCCTGGACCCTTGGCTAGAGTCAGAGTGTATTTCCTCCCAGCTTAGCTGAAGTATTCACCAACCCAAAGCCACGCTAAGCTGCACAGCTGCTACCCAAAGTCTTCACTGGAACCAACTCTGAGTGTCATTGAACCTCGCAGAGCCACTCAGATCCTGACTGGAAGCCTCACCGGATTCAACGCAGAACGATGCAGAGATTTGCAGATCTGTATCACATAGCCTCCTTGCCGAAGGCTGCACTGGATCCAGTGCCAAGCGACTCAGAACCCTGCAGAGCAGTGCAGCTCCCGACTGAAAGCCCCACCAGATCATACTCTGAGCAATGCAGAACCTTGCAAAGTCATGCCACACAGTCCTCACACCTAAGTCAGAAGGTAAAACTTTCAGCAGGCCAAGCAAGGTGCTGTATCTGGCCTGCACTCCATCGCAGTTGACCTGGACTTGTGACTTTGTCCCGGTTCGGTGCAACAAGATACCCTTAGTTGACATTTTGCGCATTTTGGAGCTACTTTTTTCCAAAAACCTAAAATACTCATAACTCCGGTTCTACTAATTGGATTTTACACTGTGTATTGAACCGAAATAAAGTTGATTGAATGAATGAATGATTGGATTTTTGTCATTTTGGTGTCATTTTATTTAATAAACGTTCCTCTATTGTTCTCAATAGGTTTGAGATTTTTCTTGTATTGTGTTTTCACTTTATTACAGTTTGCATGCTGCATCAATACTTTAGACATTGCCTCTAAGTTAAGCCTGGCTGCTTTTGTGCCAAGCAGTAGCGGATCGTGGTGGGAGTGCTGCGGGGCGGGGCGGGGGAGGAGCAGGGTGGGGGGTAGTAAACTACGGCATACGGCCGAACAGAGGTAAGTAAACAAATAAATAAATAAAACGAATTTCATTGCGCGCGCTGCATTGCCAAATGCGATGCAGCGCGCGCAACGAAATTCGTTTTATTTATTTATTTGTTTACTTACCTCTGTTCGGCCGTATGCCGTAGTTTACTACCCCCCACCCTGCTCCTCCCCCGCCCCGCCCCACCGCCCCGCAGCACTCCCACCACGAGCCGCTGCTGGTGCCAAGCTACCAGAGGGTTAAGCACAGGCTTATTTAGTGTCTTTTGTGGCTTACCCTGACAAGGATACAATGATTGTGATTATTGTTTGAAGTGGGTTCTCATCCCCTTCAACCAATAATCCAATTTCTTGCATTTTCAATTTCTTACACCACCCTAATTATAATGGACCATGTAATGTCTTCTATATTTTGGGGGGGCAAAAAACAATAATAATCCCCACAACCATGATAAAGAACTCCAAGAGTGTAGGGGTCATTCGTTTTTTGTTTTGAAGAAACAAACATACTTTGGGAATTTTTCAGAAGGATGTTAAAAGTTTGGTGAACGGCCGTGAAAACTAACAGTCGCCGTCCACCAAAATATGTGTACCATGACCGTGGTTCCTTTCAATATACAAAGCAAACACAAAGAGATGATTGACGGAGCGCGGAAACTTTTCAGACACTCACACCCAATCACAGATCTGGGTTAAATCGTTCTTAGCTCACTTCGCCACCCCAGTTCAGACTCAGCTATATGCAAATCAGTCTTGACCTTGTGCCTCCATGGGAACAGTCCAGACCAGAACTGGCCAAGCCAGGTCTTTCAATATACAGACATGACCGCTGAACCGGTGGTCATCTCTAATTTTCACAGACAGTAGTTCACTAGGATGGTGGATGTAATGTCCTCCGCCACCCTACCAGAGTATCATCCGTCAAACACTAATTCAGGCTCTTTGTCATCTTTTAAAAGTATTGTCAAACCCACCAAAGTATTTTTTCAGGTAAACATAACACAGGCATAAATAAAGTCGTGGGCAAGGGCTTCATCCACACATCTCTTAATACATTCCAAATAAAACTGCTAAGCTTTTTTTAAAATTTCTGTCGGTTGAAGATGTCACGCATTAAATGGAGCAATAGGTAGCCAACAGTTTACCTTTTTTCATCAGTATGGATTACGGCATTCACCCGACCATCACAGTCATTTGCTTTCTTAAAATTGCATTACTTTTAAAGAAAATGAATTTATATTCTTTGTTTACACAGTTTAAAGGTTTTGATGACATTTTCTTTTTGTGTCCCACAAAATGTATTATTTATTATCAAACATTTTGTCTCGAGAAGCTTCACAGAGGTCGCGTTAATCTCGGTCAATGAATTATGATGTATGTGGAGTGCATGCCCAGGGCTGGGTGGGTGTGGAGAAGTTTGAACTCTGCAGTCCAACCACTGTGCCGAGCTTATGAGGTCATCATTCCCTCATCTGCCAGTGGGAAAATATTGCTAAATTCAGTGTTCTTCAGCCTCGCCCATCCCTATGGAAACAAACTGGGCCAGGGTGAGGTTTGAGCACAGTGTGGAGTGATAACAAACATTAGATTCTCACTGCTGTCACTCTTGGCATTAAAACCACAGCAATGGATAATAGAATTTGTTAGTGTTGGCAGGGGAACACGAGAATGGTGTAGTCCACTCTGATTTGTATAGAGAGATTACCAGTGTGGAGCAGGCGACATACCCTGTTTACTTTGTGCGATTTAACTATGCCTGCCATCTTACCTCCAATGCCACTTTATTTCAATGTCAACGATTGCTAATCCTTAACCAACTAAAGACTCTGCTGTACCCCCTTTGTTAACCATAATGTGCTCAGTCATTTGTACAGAGATAAACTTCTGTTGATCCCACCTGTACCCTGTTTTGCACTGTGCCCTTTTTGATCAGAAAACAAATACTTTGTGTTGTCTCACGACTTCCATATTTTCATGCACCACCTAGACCACTTATGTGATGTGGCTGTTCCTATGGTATGTGCCTAATTGACCAGCCCATACAGGTAATAATGGATTTGCCTGGTGCTCAAACCCACCATGGGAAGTAAAGTATTTTCTGTAATTGGGGCTACATTCTGAAACAAATGTCCTGACTTACTGAAATTGGAACCATGTTTAATGAGATTTCGGAAAGATCTGAGATTTTCTGTTTCAGTTTTGTCTGAGTGTGACAGCAGTAAGTGGCCCATCCAGTGATTTGATATCTTTAAGGTTGATGCACCTTATAAATCCTACATAGACTGCAGTGCAGAAAAATAGGAACTGCCAGTACTGTGTTTGAAACACAGAGTGCAAAGACTCCTTGACACTCAGAGAGATGTGCTGAGGGGACATTTTCAAATACCTTTATTTCAAAAGAGATCCTTTTCGTACAATGCTTGCTATAGAAAGCAAAGCTGACCTGAGGTTATATGTCAAAATATTAAGGGCCTATTTTGGCTCATGCGTGAAGTCCCTGTTTACTCACGGCTGAGAATTAAGAGTTGGAAGGTATCTAGTAACTATCGGATGTGCTAAATACCTCCCCTTCATTAAATTTTGGCAGGGCAAAAAAGCATACAGTTTTACTATATCATCCAGATTTCAGTTGCATTAAACACCTAAATCCACATGATTTTCCCCAGCGTGGTCCCCTTGAGTTGTCTGGTGGAACACCCGCAGGAGTACTGCTGGAGTCCCATGGGACTCAAAAACAAAATTTAAAAAAATAGGAAATAGGGTTGTGGTCTGCAGCTGTTGGCTGGTTGTAGCATTGCTGGCCACCCATGGGGGTGGACGCAGTGCAAATAGAAATGAACTATAACAATACCTACACTATACTAACCAAAACAGTGTAAGTTTACATCTTAATTCTATCATTTTAACATGATCACAGAAGGGTGTTTTGGGAGAAATTTTGTTGAATCATGCCTGTATTCTTTCCACTGACTTTGTGCCATGTCTCATAGTTTAAAAGACACACAGATGATGGACTGAATACAGAGCAAATCAAACATTCAGCCCCAGTCAAGAGATCTGGTTAAATCCATTGTTCTTTTGCTCACCAGGTCACCCCAGTTTAGACTCAGCCATTTGCAAATCAGTCTTGACCCCGTGCCTCAAGGGAACAGCCCAGCTCCGAACTGCAAAGCCAGGACCTCCCTAGACCAGAAACAAGCATCCTGGTACCGGCTTGGGACTTCACCCTCATCAGTAAGGCTAGCTTGAATCCAGTGGCAAAGTGAGCAAGGGACCCACGTCTGGGCATACCCGGCACTTAGGCGAGAAAGCAAAAGACACACAGATGATGTACAGAATGCAGAGCAAATCAAACATTCACCTTTCAAATTTTTGTTGAATCATGCCTGTATTCTTACCACTGACTTTGTGCCATGTCTCATAATTTGTCATTCAAAGATCGGCATTATCAAGGCACTCATTTCAACTGAATGCAAATTTTAACATAACTACTGTAACTTTGGTTTGTGATTTTTTAAAGGTTGCATGGACCTCTATTATGTGATTTATTGTGCTTTACAGAAATTATAAGTATCTCAATCAATCAATCAATCAGGGACTCAGAAGCGCGCTACTCACCCGTGAGGGTCTCAAGGCGCTGGGGGGGGGGTAAGCCACTGCCTCTTCAGTCGAAGAGCCAGGTCTTGAGCGTCTTCCTGAAGATGTTCAGGGAGGGGGCGCTGCTTGATATTGAGCAGAGCTCGTTCCAGGTCCTGGCTGCGATGTAGGAGACGGTTCTTCCACCTGTTCTGGCTCTGCGGATGCACGGGGTTTCTGCGAGGTCGGCGGATCGGAGGTTTCTCTTGGGGACGTGGAAGAAGAGTCTCTCGTTGAGGTATTGGGGTCCGGTGTTGTGGAGGCATTTGTAGGCGTGGGTGAGTATCTTGAAAGTGACTCTCTCTCAACGGGGAGCCAGTGGAGGTTCCGTAGGTGTTGGGTGGTGCGTTCGTGACGAGGAATGCCGAGACGAGTCTGGCTGTGGTGTTCTGTATGGTCTAGAGCTTGCGGAGCAGAGACTTGTTGATACCGCGGTAGAGGGCGTTTCCGTAGTCCAGTCTGCTGGTTATGAGTGCGTGGGTGACGGCCTTCCTGATTCGGGGGATCCACTTGAAAGTCTTTCGGAGGATCTCGGAGGGTGTTGGAAACAGCTGGAGGCGACGGCGTTGACTTGTCGTTTCATGGAGAGGGAGGAGTCAGCACGATGCCGAGGTTTCGGGCGTGGTTCGTGGGTGTGGGGGGACTGCCGAGGGCAGTGGGCCACCAGGTGTTGTCCCATGCCGATGGGGAGGGTCCGAGACGAGACTTCTGTCTTCTCTGAGTTGAGCTTCAGGCAGTTTCTGCTCATCCAGGAAACGAGGTCCTCTCGTCCTTCCTGGAAGTTGAGTCTGGTGGTGATTGGGTCCTTGGTGAGGAGAGGATGAGTTGGGTGTCAGCTGGCATAGGATACTATGCTGAGTCTCGTTGTCTGCGATGGCGGCGAGGGGGCCATGTAGATGTTGAAGAGCGTTGGGCTGAGCGATGATCCTTGGGGTACTCCGTAGCTGATTTCAGTGGGTTCGGAGAGGAAAGGTGGTAGTCTGATTCTTGGGTTCTGCCGGTGAGGAACGAGTGGATCCTGGCCGAGGGCGGTTCCGTGTATGCTGGCGGCCGTGGAGTCTGGCGGTGAGTGCGGTGGGAGACGGTGCTCGAACGCTGCAGAGAGGTCAGGTAGGATCAGGGCCGCGGTGTGTCCTTGGTCGAGGAGGGTGCGGATGTCATCTGTGGCGGCGAGTAGAGCGGTTTCGGTGCTGTGGTTGCTGCGGAATCCGGATTGGGAGGGGTCGAGGATGGAGTTTTCTTAGATGAATTTGTTGTTGTGCATTGACGGTCTTCTCGGTGACTTTGGCCGCGAAGGGGAGTGAGGGAGATGGGCTCTGTAGTTCTTGAGGTCTGTGGAGTCTCAAGTAGATCAACCCGCAAATTCCAATGGGCCGGGTAACAGATTTTACCATGTCCATCACAATCTCAGTTACAACATTTCACACAGAGATATCAGCTGGTGAAAGCAGAGAAAATCTCCATGTAACTTTGGGGAAAACATGCAGGATTGCCACAGAACCACCAATCCCTGCATGTTATTCCCAAAATGTTGTGAATACCAGTGACTTTCCTGGCCCAAAATTATCGGGACCTCATTTTGGGGAGTGCCGAATGGATAACCTGCCAAAAATGTCAAAATTAGAAAGATTTTATTGAAAGTTAATAAAAATCATTCCAGAAAAAATAAAAACATAAAAAATGCAAAATATACAAACCAATTCTAGTAAAATACCCATAATAAAACTATAATTCTACATAATTAAGACAGCATTAACTTTGCAACGCTGCAGTAAGACTACAGAAATTATTGTTCTGATATTTTCTAACTGCTGCTGTAAGAAATTTAATTATCCTTATTAAAAGTGATTCTTTCCAAATTGGCAACTTAAGTCTAATGCTAAAGTACATGTGATCTGTGAGATTCCACTAATCGCAAACCAAATTTCATATTTTTAAAATTTTACATTTTAACAAATAAACGCTTTAATGGCTTTGTGGAACGCGAATACCACCAAAGAGTTAAATGTAAAATGTGTAAACACATTTTTAGACCCCTGTCTATCACCAATTCAGCCTTTGTACAACTTTTACATGATCAACTTTTGAACATCTTGGCATTTTGCAATGCTTTTAACCATGTGTTACATTTTGTAAAAAAATTGTATTAACTATACAATACATTTATTTGTTTGCCAAAACATTGCAACGTCACTAGCACAGCAAAGATTGACAACTGTTTTACAAGATCGAATGACACATTCGAGAAAGGCGGGCTTGAGCCAGGGCTTCTTTTCATTAACAAACAAATTTAAAATATATATGTGTTATGGACCCCAAAGACTCTGGAACATAAATTGCACAGTTCTGACTTCACCTGGAAATGACTCCAGTGTCGCCTATATTTCCCTAATGGAATGAGCAGGGATTGCAGCCAGATTATTTATGTGTGTCATTGCATGTCCATCGGACACTCCCAAATATTCCTTGACCATCATGCTCTGGCAACAGGCTATAATATAGCAGCAGTCTTTTCGAATTGAATTCCTGATAATCCTCCAATCTGTGAATTACAATGACTTGATCGGCTGTACATACTTCAAAGCAAGAGAAAGATTGTGGGCTATTCCAAGCCGCTCCAGCCTCCTAAACTTCAGTTTTTTTCTTGATGTATTTGTCATTGGCTTTGTCCGTGGGCCTCTTCATGACATAGATAATTCCAGATGAGAGACTTCAACGACTCAGGTTCAGCACTTTTCATGCCATGGTAGAGATTTATTAATGGCTTTATTACTGGTCAGTAGCAGGCCACCGAACAGGGGTGGGGCGGGGGAAGGGCGTGAATGGAGGAGGGGGGGTGGTAAATAATAAAATTAAAAAAATAGAACTTACCTTTTGACCGCCGGCCGCCGCCTCTTCTTCTTCCGTCCTCCTGTCTGCACTCGCCAGGAAGCACACAGCCTCCCAGAATACCCTGACCAATCACAATGCTGCCTTAGCAGCATTAGCAGCATTATGATTGTTCTGAGCGCCGAACGCCAGACATGGGCTAGTAGGCTGTGCATGCCCTCCACGCAGGCTGTAATGCAGCCTGCATGGAAAACATGCACAGTGCGAATGACACTTTGGCCGGCCCGAGATGGCCGCCAAAGTGTCATGCGCACTTTAGGTGCTGCCACCACTCTCCCCTGTGACGCGGGAGCCTAGCCCCGATCGCTTGAAGCCAGCTGCAAGCTGAATACAAAATAAACTGATAATAACGAACGTTATTATAATTGTATTTTTTGTATCCAGCTTGCAGTCTGAAGCAGTGTGGCGACGCTCCTCCGCCTTAGTGAAGGAGCGGCCACTGTTACTGGTACTTCTTGTCTCAGAACACTAAATTCTAGCCTCAATTTGGAGTGACGCATTGAGTTTAGGAGGCTAAAGATCTTCTCTAGAAAATTCATACTGAATTAAATCTAGCTACTTACTAAACTTTCTAGGAAGGCCTGTGCTGTGGAAAATGCAGGAATTTTAACTTCATGGTGTGAGTTGCAGAGGGGTGTTGATGATAAGTATAGCCCATAAAGGACAACAATCAGTGAGGAGCTTTTCCTCTTGAGCTTGGCAAGATGGTACCTTGGTGAGCAAAAATCACTAGGCCAGGTGCTGAAGCAATTGAAGGTTATAGAATTTTACAGTTGATCCACCTTACACAGCTGCCATGTAACCCAGTTTTTGTGAGTTCCAGCAAGCACCATTGTTTTTGTTTCCATCTTTTGACCACTAGCCTATTCCTACAGTTGTATCTGTCCAGGGCAGAGTATTCTCTGCAGGATGACTAAAACAACCACACCATCTGTGTACTCTGTCACTTGTGTGTAGTGACAAGACAAGTTGAAAGGAAAGGAGTTGTCCAAGGTCATGTAGAGTAGAGCCTGGAAAGCAGGAGTTAGTAGGCAACTCTGTTTCAACCCCCTATGATTACAACAGCACACATTTTACCTGGGCGCAAGTGCCATCACATTATTCCTTTATTGCTCTAAGTATAGTGTAGCCAGTTCTCTAGTCCTAGAGATTCCTTGGTAGCA